>JACGTP010000019.1:1458660-1565214 GCA_023678845.1 Mischocyttarus mexicanus | reverse complement strand
ATTACATTTAAATTATAATACTTATTTTCTATGTTAATTTAACAATTATTTAGCATATTTCTTATTTTTAAGAATGTTCTAACACGTATAAATTGGTTTAAAAATTAGATTATTTCTAACATAATTCAAATTATAAAATAGTTACGATATCTTTTTATTTTTATATATAGTTTCAGATTTAAATTAAATCATCGTTAGTATTTTAATTCTACTCGGATTCGCTCCTCGTTTTCATTTAGTCATTTTGTATTCACACTTTCTTCTGTTTTATCGATAATTAATTTGAATTCTATTCAATTGTTACTCTTAGGCTGAGGCCATGTAGGATTCTTCTCAAAAAAATGTTCTTCGTCAGATTTTTTGTTTGAATTTTACAATCTTAAAGATTTTTACATCCCTCCCGGGTCTTCAGAAGTGGTTACCTCCTCGTGGTTAGACCTGGGCCCCTGTATTTTGACTTTCCATATAGTGTTTATCATATTTTATATGCTATACATTCCGTAGCAGGTAAAATCCAGCCAAAGACCGCTTACCATATTAATTATAATTGTAATTAGTTTCTTTTAAGTTCTTAATTAATATCATATATTTATTTCTTTTAGTCGTCTAGTTCCTTTAGTTCGTTTTAGTTAAAATGATTATATCTTTACATAACCTTATCAGGGGTGTAAAAAATTATTCATCGAAATTTCATTGCAATCGAGAATATAGCTTACTAACAAATACGATACTCAATATACAAGTATTCATTTATATATATATATATAGATAGATAAAATATTCATATTGTTATTTTGACTATTTAGAATATTTTACATAAAATATTAGTGAATAATTAATAAAAAATACTAATAAAAATAAATGATAATAAATAATTAAATGGAAACTAAATGGGAATAGAAATAATTGATGATTCTTGCATATGCATCTCTCGTATAATGTTTTTCTTAAAAGAAACTTCTCTGACCCGAATTTTGTGGAATATAATACCGCTGGTTATACGATAATACACTTACATATATCCACACCGAGACATAGAGGCATCGATATCGACGTTAATGGCAGACGCGTTAAAATTGAGGATACGGATGATGTTTTATGCTAAGTACTTCTTAATCAGTCGAATCACGAAATATCGTATGTACCTAATAATGGACATCGTTGGTGTCCTCGTAAATCCACATTCCGAACAATGTGACAAAGGTATCATCGAGCCAATAAAAAGAGAACCTTTAAAAGCGTACATCAAACTCTACAAGTTTGCCAGTCTTTTGTAGTTGATCTTACGAAAATGACACGGTCCTTAAACAATTTCAAGTTTTTACACTTTATCGCAGTAAAATTCGCTGGAAAATTCTTTTCCAAACGAAAAGAACAGGTGAAAAATTTAATTTGATTATTATTTCGTTTGAAAAATTTATTGCATTATTTTACGTTTTATCAATGAAATGTATCGGTAATTGTGACACGGTGGAATTAAAAAATTGATAAAATTTATGGATACGATTTAAAGAATTATAAATTTAAAAATTTATTTATATTATAAAATAAATCATAGAATATATATTTGCAATTGATTGATAATTCATTTTCAAAATTACCGGTTATAAATTGACTGCATTCTCTTCCGTTATCATAAAAATGAAAAAAAAGTTTTTTAACCATCTACGAAATTAGAATTAAAAAGAAATACGAATTATATTTTACAAATTAGTTTAGTTTAGTTTTGTTTTTTTCTTCTTTTTAACATTGTAGGCTTGTAACAATTATTTGTTAATGATATTAACAATATTATCGTTCGATCATGCAACATCTTTAAAATCCCACGATACGGTTTTGATTAATTTCTCACAAAAATCAAACGATTCCGGTGTGGCGAAAAATGATTTACCTTACGAAGAGAGGAATATTGTTCGAATAAAGGACATCGTAGATGCACCTAAAAATAATACGTCCGTTTCGTTAATGATCGATTTAACAAGTGCAACAGAGAATAACAATGAGAAAGAGCAGCAGCAGCAGCAGGGTTCATTTGAAGTCGATGGACGAGAAGGTCGATATTATTATCGAAGACCATCTTATTTGCAAGTTGGATCCTTTCAACGGGTTCAATCTAGTACAACCGAAAACATAAGTAACGTCGATAAATCATTAAACCAAAGGAACACCATTCAAATAGAAGAAATATCTTGTCGCGATACGGACGATGACATTTTTTTTAAGTACGGTGCTGAAATATCGAAATTCGAATAATACAAGCTGTTCATTTATCAAATAGATTAACACCTATAAAATTCTAAAAGCAAAGAAAATTGATCAAGTTTACGTACACTGTCGTATTTATTCTATCAAAGGTCATACAAAATTTTCAACAATTTAAAAATTGTAATTAATTGTTTTGATCTTTGAACGGTTTGTATTAATCGTAACAGTTATTTTCTGACGCTATTGTTTTTCCTTTATTAGGGCATCCATTAAAACAACTACGAAGGAATCACCGGTGATAGATAACGCGGAGGATGAAAAGATGTGTAAAATTGTAAAGATTAAAGACGAGTATACGATCAATTTGGAAAAAGAAAGATTTCGGTATTGCGGTGTTGTTCCTTGTTCGACGGAAATTGACAAATTTTATTGTCTCGATTTAAGATTTCCATCGATACCGGGTCTTAGATTGAAAGATGATTCGAAGATTACGTTAAGATGTAAAGTACAGGAAAAAATTATTTCTCGTACGAAACAAATCAAAATGAAGACTCTTGATACGTAAGACGATTAATATTATTGTCGATTATAATTATTTTTATTGTTCATTTAAATTAAGTTAATATTGTTTTATTTTTATCGCGTGGTTTTTATCTTAGATCGGCAAGAATGGTACCCCGTGTTGTTACTGGCGGTTTTCAGAATACTTTAGAAATCGATGTCGGATTGTTTCGAAAGACATTTCATTCTGATAAAGTGTTTGATACCAGAATACAATCCGGCGATACTTTAATTTTAGGGGAAGAAGTATTGTTGCGTGTTCTTGTACGAGATGGGAACGGTGAAAAAAATGATTTTAAGATATTAATTTAATATGATTTAAATATGAAATTATAACTTTAAAATTAAACTTAAAAAACGTGTTTACTTCCAGGTTGGAAATATTCGAGGATTGGTGAATTGACGGTTCATTATGTAGAAAAAAGACAAGATAAAAAAGTTATGAATAGTTTGTGGATATTGGATACTAATGGGTGTTTAAATTCTGATGTTAGAGAGATTTGTTCCAGAGAACAGTATCGCATATCTCCTTTGGAAACTTATCTTATCTTTCAAGCATTTATGTTCGAAAATATGAAAGAGAACGACGAAATGATTTTAACTGTTAAAGTAACCGGTTGTTTGGAAGGTGACGATTGCATTTTGAATTGTCCAGCAGGTCACAACAGAAGATCTAAAAGATTCGTTCAAGTTTATAATAATAATAATACTATCGATTGGGAAAATGATATTTCCTTCCGAGTTAATCTTCCTAAAGAAAAGATTCAACGAGAAAATCTCAGTCAATTTCATTTGGTCGTTCCATACGTTTTTGTTGGTTTTACTTTATCGATCATAGTTGCATTACTTTGCACGATTAGGATGATATTAAAAAGAAGAGTTGTTAAATATTAAACAAACGTGATTTAATTTGGTATATTTTTTTTATTAAATTAAGCTTTATACATAATTGATATTTATCTTATGTTTTTAATATTTGTCGTTTTAATTTATTCTTAAAAGCGACTAATCGATTTGATTAAGTACGATTAGGCAAATACCAACCATACAATTCTGAGCATAATTTAATACCAAAAGCGAATAAAATTGCAGATGTCAATATGCTACGAACGAAACGATCTTTTTTCAAATTATGTACCATACAACCGAGGGAACAGGTACAAACATCTTCGAAATAACTCAATCCTGTACTCAAGTAATGATTATCCATATATTTTTGTCTTTCTTTTAACAACTTTTCGGCACGTTCTGTAAATCGTTGAGAGAATGATTTTTTGGAAAATAAAAAAGAAACAAAAAAATAATTAGCAATATGGTCCTATTACATAATATTATTTTATGATCCACGAATAATAATATTTATAAAGGAATATTTAATTCTTGCCTTTTAATACTTTAGCGGGACAATTTTGGTCACAACCATCGTGAGGCCAATCGGTAGGAAGTTTTTCTGGTGTATATTTGTAATAACTATCCGGTGAATCTTCTCTACTTCGAATTTTTCTCTTATCTTCTACGATTTTGTCATTTTCAGGCCTTTCTTCTGCACTGGAATAAATTATTTCGGTATCATCCACCTTCTCTTTTTTATAATCAATTTGTTTTTTATAATCAATTTGTTTCTTATCTTCAATTTCTTTCTTATCTTCAATTTGATTATTATCTTCAATTGTACTTTCATTTTCAGTTCTAGAATAGATGCTTGCTACATCATCATCGATTTCTTCTTTTTCATAAACTTGAATTATTCTTTGATCCTCGATCGAACTTTCAATTTCTCTTTCTTGTTCTTGTACTTGTGGCCTTTTTATTATTCTAGGACTGACTCGTTTAACTAACGGTGCCACACGAGTGATTTTCTTTTCTTCCGTATAATAAACAGTTTCTTGTTTTAACGTAGCTATTGGCTTTTCATCGTCTCCATCGATTATTTCTTTGTAATCAGTGATACGTAAAGAATCTTCAACTATTTTATCAGGATAATCCTTCCGTCGTTTCACCTTGTACCGATCATCATCGTGTTTTAAATCGTTATTTGTCGTTCTTTTTTTACGAGGACTTAACGGTACTTTCTGAATTATCTTACGTGAATCCGGTTTTATTTTACGACGGATCTTTCGTGGATCCGAATCCTCTTCGATGTCAACCGGGTGGGCATCGATGATTTTTTGGAGGTATTCATTTGTCCAACCTGCCCTTCTAACTACGAAAACGAATTAATCATTTGACATTTTTGTTTATAAATATTTTTTGAAATTCACGTATTATCGAATATCGGAAGTTATAATATGAGAAGTTTGTTTATTGGAATAGGTGTTTTTCGATGTTTTTAAAATCAATGTATTTTTAATAAATGGTCAGTATTTGTAATCAAATTTCCAATATACCCAATGAAGCCAGTATTTTGTTACCCAAGTTGTGATTAATTGACGATTTATTTAACAAATAATTTATTATTGATTAATTAAAAAATATTGACTGAATAAATCGAAGTGAATATGAAATATACCTTCTTCTCTAAGCTGACGTCTCACTGTTGGACATTGTGGAAGGCAATGAAGCATTTATGTTTGTGTTGTATTTATGTTTAATTAATTTATCCAATAACTTTGTACATAGGCTATGTTACGTTTGCCAGAATAATTAATTTCTTGCGGGTAGTTAAAATCGAAATCGAATAAACCAGCTTCATTTAGACATATATTTTATAAACTTCCAACGAAAGAAAAAACGTAATGTGTGGATTATTTTTATTCCGGTTAAAGCATTTTATTGTATACTACAATTTTGTATTAAATCAATGTTGACAGAATATAATAAATGAAATATACTTTCGATATCAACATAATAATTACGATTGATCGATCGATTAATTCAATGATTATTTTTTCTTCCTTCAAATAAATACAAAAAGAGAAAAAGAGAGAGAGAAAGAATTAGAGTTGTTATTTAAATAATTTAATTATTTATTTAAAAAAAAAAAGAACGAAATGATGTTTTCTAAGTTAGCAAAAGAATACATTGCCGAGAATAAACATTGTTTCGGTTATTCTCAGGATATAGTAGAAAATGATATTCAGTATCAAAGAAAACAGAATTCTTTCATAGAAGAATCGCGTGTCGATGATAAGCAAAAAGACAATTTATGGCAATCTATTATTGATGAATATGAGGAAAAACGAGTAAAATATACCAAATGGAAAAAAGAAAAGGAAAATTCGTCAATCGTGGTACCTTATCAAGATGGACCATCGAATTATTTGAATAGAGAAATATTTCCATTATTGTTACCAGCGATGGAGAAGATGTTGATAGAAGCTCGTCGATGGGATGCACTTAGAGTAAATTATTTTTTATAAATCTTGGCCTATAATATAGAATGAAGAATATTTTACAAAGAGAGTAATTGTTTATAAATTATAATATATGAGTATAGGTACAGAAGTGTCTATTTAATGGTATCGATTATTTGGCTGAAATTTTGTGGAACCTTAATCCAAAATATCCTAAACGTAAAATAAAATGGCATACGGTTTTTGAGATACCACAATTTAAATTATTATTACGTTTACAGTACGATCAGATTAATTTGAGTAATTAAAAAAATTATATATAATATATTAAATAATATTATATTCTATAGTCCAAGGCCAATATTTCCAATGTCCTGGTTATTAACCAAAGAGGAGGCAGCTTTGTATATACAAAAATATATCCGTGGGTGGTTAGTTAGAAAACGTGACGATGTACAAGAAATGAGACAATTTTGGAAGGTATTTAAAAAGATACTAATTACACGTTGATATTATACTAACGCGTTATGTTATTGTTTAAAATCTCATAGGCTCTCGCTGAGGAAAAAGCAGATATTACTCGAAATTTACTTGGCAATGATTTAGGTATTTTTATTACTATTGTTATATAGATTGTTAAGACTTCTTGACCTGTTAACATATTCACTATCAGTGTTGTATATCTGCAACGTATCAATTTTTATTAAGAAATCATTGTCATACATTCGTGACAGTAATAATAAACGTGAAAAATAAGTTCTTATTTCTCTGTGGCACGATAGTGAACGTGTTAATAAAAGTAAAGTATCTTAATTTCATTTTAGAACCAAAAGATAAATTGAAAATGGAAAAGCAGATAGACGATCTGTGCGAATTTTACAAATTATTAGGAAAGTATAAGACAACATAGTTTTAGTATTCTACAAATAGTATGTCAAAGGTAAATTAATTTTATTTATTAAATCTAAATCTATGTGGATATAGAATCCTTTATATACATAATGCTGCAATAAACATTTTTTTACACCGAAGATTATTTTTTGATGTTTGCGTAAAGACTAGGACTAACAGGCTCTCCAAGACCCATTCCAAATTTGATAGTTGGTTCTTCTCCTACTTCCGCCACTCTGTATCTTTTCACTCCTTCCAAATTATAAACAATATCTAATTGTGGATTCTCATTGACTGGCACTCCTGCTGCTTTTTGTTGTCGGATTATTATTTCTCTCAGTAATGGTGGATATTCCATTGTTCTAGGTGCTATTCTTGGTTTCAAAGAATCGGTATAATTCATGTATTTTTTCTCCTCGTCTTTGGGAATCAAAATATAATCTGCCTTATAAGTACATCCGTCTATTTGTTCAGGTGGATAGGTTCTACCACGAAAAGTATTTTGAATAAGTGCTATGATCTTTCGTTCTTCCTATAAAGAAAAAAATAAGATTCTAAACATTGTATATTAATATTAATTTATATTTTAATTAATATGAGAGGAAAATATATTCTAAAATAGTTTCATAACTTACATATGGTACTTTCTTATCTGGAGCATCTAGAGTGGCAATTTTGAGTATTTTCATAAAACAAGGTTCGGGATATCTTTGAAATCTATTACGTATTATCATCCTTCCTACACCAAAATTTTTTAAATTTCCCAAGATTTCCCATAACGTCTTTCCTTTAAAGTCTGTCGTTCGACCAATATATTTGATAGGCATTTTTTCAAAGTTCCTTACTTAGGTATAATTAAAACGTTTATTGTAACATAATTATCAAGTATTAATATGAATAAAGTATGTAATATTAATTAATTAAACATTTTTTCTTACCTATTTCAATCGATTTCTTCTTTTTTATTCAGAATTAACAAGTTTAGTTATCAAGTTAGTAGAGATCACACATAACCTAAATTCATAACGCAAAAAAAGTTGAAGTGAATCGATTGTAGATGGCACTTTATGTAAATGTAGATAAAATAGGTATTAATAATTATCAATGTATGATTTGTAGTACCCTACAATATCGTATAAACGTCTGGTAAATAAATACACATAAATATAAATATAATATTATAAGATGATTATTTATTGATAGAAATATAAATAAGGATTGCAAAGAAAATGCATTACTTCTCGATCCGAACTTACTTAAAGTCCGAATCACATTTTTTTTTCATCAAATATTCGACGATAATCGAACAAAGTCATTAAATAAACATATGCTTAATATTAAATATATAAGCCCGAGTTATTTTTTAGTCGTAGTATGTACAATAAATTATTTCTTAGAAATATAAAGCATTGTTTCTATTGACCAACTTAATGAGGGGAATTGTTATCAAAAAATTTAAATAAAATTCGATATACATATATCCTGTGAGATGAAATAAATAATAAAAAAATCGTGGTTACTTCCACAGCGAACTTTAGACTATGCGGGAGCTTACTTTTCGAGAAGAATAATTAATTAGAATCAATAAATTAATATTGATCTATCACTCGTCGGATCCAATCGAGATAGAAAGAAACACGAGAATAAACACCAGGAACACCAGCTTGGCCGCATCCAATACCCCAAGAAACGACTCCAGCAAGTTGCCATTGTCCATGACGTTCGCAGACCATGGGACCACCACCGTCCCCTTTGCAAGCATCTTTACCTTCTTCCCCACCGGCGCAGATAAAACCAGGATGAAGATTGAAACTTGGTCCAAGTCTTGTTCTCCTCATTTGACTTTCGCAGACTTGGTTGTTTATTACAGGCACGTCGACTTCTTTAAGAATATTTTGATATTTTCCAAAGTCACCGAAAGCATCTTTACCCCAACCGGTAGTCCAGCATCTGTGGAAATCAAGAAAATAAAAATCAAACGATGTTTTTTCTATTTGAAATTATTTATAATTTTACGATCAAGTGTTTATAACAAACCTTGCTCCATTGAAGTCGTCACGTTTGTCCGGAAGACAAGCAGGACTGATGTGTGGATTTTTATCGAAATCAACTGGATGATCAAGTTTTAAAATAGCCATATCGTTGTAAAGAGTTCCAGCATAAAATTCTGGGTGTACATAAACGCTAACGATGTCTCGTTCGATGTAGGGATAAAATTCAACATCGTGATTGACATCCCATTCGCCTAATCGAGCTCTCAGATCACGTCCAGCGTAGGTTTTCACGCAATGAGCAGCTGTAATAATGTGTCGTGGCGATATCAACGTACCACCGCAAACGTAAACGCTTTCGGTAGGATCTTTCTTCAATATAGCCACTTGCCAAGGATATTCACCTGAATATACCAAATATGAATTTAATTGCTATAATACTTTTCTTTTATTTTTGTTAAAAATAATTTGGATTAATTTAAAATCGAATATTCACCGAATTCTGAATCACCGTCGACGTAAGCTGGAGTTTTGATCCTAGCGTTAACGCCTTTGGTAGATCTGGTACCACATTGACCAGGTCGTGGTCGCGAACCAATTATGTGGCTACTTTTACAGCAAACGTGACGTGGACCGCAAACCGGTGGACGACCGAATTGTCTCTGTTCAAAAATAAATAATAAACATATGGAGGTATAATATTATTAATATTGATAACACATTAATTAGACGTTTAATGAAATAATTATGAACATGGTTCATCAATGTTGTTTTTAAAAGGATATTCCTAAAATCGATGTGGTCAATGAATTATTTATACTTAAAATGGTTTGGGTATACTCTAGAGCGATACAATAATGACGACGTATTCTTGCGTAACTCGATATCGCACGTCATTCAGTTCCCGTCAGCGATCGGTTAATCATGTTGTTTTTCTAATGACTCCTGCAACACTTTGGTGAATCTGATTTGGAGGATAGTTCTACATTCGAGTTCCTTACCTCCTCCGTTATATCGATAGTTTTCACTTCACGCTTCTTTCTATCTCGAAAAGCTATCTTTCCATTTTGTTTTTCGTTAGGTGAACTCTTAGATGAGAAACGATTTCTTCGATAATCGTCGTTGTCTGATGCATTTGTACGAGAATTTCTATAATAATCATTATAATCTTCCAAACCGTCTGAGTAGTCATAATCATCGTCATCATTACGATAATAATCTGAGTAGCCACTTTGGTAGGAAGGGTTTTGATAGTAATTGGAATGATGGTAATTATGGTGATAAGGTTTTTCGTGGTAGAAAGGAGGACTACCATGGTTAATTGGGTAATAGGGTTTGGAAGGGTAATGATGAATTGGTTTTTCGTAAACTACTGGCCCTCCTGGATAATATTCAGGTGGGTAATTGCCAAATAGAGTTTCTTTTTTATGTGCTAAAAAGTTTCCCAATTTATGAACGAGTCCTGGATTTGGTGTTACGTGTAGATTCACCAATGGCTTAATCACTTTCTCCCCGTATTCGTCATTGGTGACTTGCACAGCAACGAATGGATTCACGGATACCAAACCGAGATTAATACCCTGTCCACCGTATCCATTATATGGATTTATTGGATTAATGTTAGTTTGGGGAAGACCGAAACTAACGCCCCACGTAGGCTTCACGTTCAGTTTCGAGGTGTCCGTATCTCCGACGATCAATCTCTGCAACGAGATAGTCGAAGATTCACTTAGAGATCCGAGCTTTTATTTTTTTTTTTTAAGAGACGCTTTAAGTGTTAGCAGCTATACCATTCGTTTCTTTCCCTTTCTCTTTCCGATTATTAAACTTCCCTGATTTTATACATTTACATAATTGTACCGATAAATATGATAATTGTTTCGGTTCATTATCATAATTATCAGCATATATATCAATCAAAACTCGGATCTCTTTTTACCCACCTCAACGACGTTGAACGGAAGCCTGTTAAAGTGATAATTATTCTTGATAATATGGAAATAATGTTTAATAAGAAACTTCCGAGCATTCGGTTCGAGGCGAGCATTAGTTTCATTCCTGCTGTTCTAATTTTATCGAGAATGTCATAAATGTATTAATAAAGATAAAGAAAGTGTCAGGGAAAATATGAGAAAGGGAAAGTTTAGAATTTGATTGATTCTCGCTACGAACAGATAGCTCGTCTATTAAAATAAGAACGATAAAAAGGTTTGTTAAACTTACGCTTTGAGCTTCTGCTTTCTTTTCTTCGTTTTGTTCAGATCTCTTAGTGGTGTCTCTCTTCGATCTATTTTCACTTGGAACAAAATCGTTGTTCTCTTCAGAATCTGATATTTGAGGATTATTTTCTTGTTCGTTGCGATATTCAACTTGTTCAGTTACGTTGACTCCTTTCGGTAATCTTACGATGCTCATCGTACCGTTACCATCAGTGACAATAACTTCAACAGTTTCAGCTTCGATATCTTTACCAAGATTGCGAGGATCTATTGCCAAATAAAGATCATCCTTGCGTCCAACATGATCGATGGTTGAACATTGTTCGTAAGGTACGCAGACGCAGTTCTCGTAATTTGACGATGACAATCCATTGTCGTAACCATTTTCAAATGATCCAAGACCACCAGCGGCGAAGTTGTTACCGTTCGTAGCAAAATTATTATTATTAACTACATATTGATTGCTCGTACCGAATCCAGAATATTGTTTTCCTGTATGTTGAACCGAACTTGATCCACCACCGATTGTAGATTCACCACCCTTTACTTTCTCGTAAGTTGGAAAAGCATTCGCGTAACTGTTTGATGATGCTGCTTTGTTCAAACTGTTACCGTTTGAGTTAGTTGTCTTGATTTTAAAGTTTTTTCTATAATCTTCGAAGTCGTTGATTGCTCCAGCGTAAGAAGAACCGCCATTGCCATAACCATAAGCATTGAAACCATTGCTACCAATTGGGCCAGGTCCAATTATTGGGATGGATCCAGTGTTACCAACCGATTCACCATGATGATAATGATGATGTACGTGTTGTTGTACGGAACCATCCGATTGCTGTAGAATCACTTGTTTCTTGTTGAGATATTTATTATCGAAATCGATATCAGTGTCTAGATTAGGTTCATAAATCGGTTTTGAACCGTAAATTGGTCCACCTGGTTTTTTCAGACCAATCTGTGATCCGATAAAACTTGATGGTGGTCTAGAATAGATTGGTCCGTGTCCGGCTCCGATGAAAGATGGTGGTGGTCCTGATAAAATTGGTCCAGGAGCGAAACCAGGTCCTAAGGGTCCTGGTTTTCCATAACCGTATGGTCGTTTAACTGGTACAGCTGGTAATGGACGACCAACAGGTTTTATCGTCACGGGTTGAGCGTAGATCACCTCTTGGGGATGAATATCACGGTGGGGTGAATAATACGGACGACGACCTTCCAAATTCTCGCACTGTGTAAATGAAACAATTTTTTTTATATTTCACAGTAAAATTATCGAAGTTAATAATATTATTTATCTCTGTTTCAAATTAATTGTCATACATTTAGTGCGTATATTTTTATACAGATATGACAATTAATTTGCGACGGTAGAAAGAAGTACAAAAAATATCGATCACTTATTTATGCAAATAAAATATTAAACTCACGTTCATTAGACCGAGCGAGCATAGTTTATCTTTGATGTAACTACGGGCTACAGTATCGTTTCCTAATTGAAGAGCATTTTTTACATCAGGATCAGCATAAAGCACATCATAACCTTCGAGATTGCGTCCCTGTCGATTATAGATGAGAATGTTATCGATCACTGAATCCACCTGCAAATCATACACGATTTTGTCGTTGTTTAATTAATGTTATTTAATATTTAATTAATATTATTTTATCCTATTTCAATTTCAATGTGTTTACCGTTCGTTGATCTACTGCTTCAGCAACTCCACTTGATTGGGATTGGATATTAGGGTTGTACAGTTGTTGTTGCTGCGACTGTTCTTGTTTAAGAGCATCAGGTGCAGTGAAGGAAACGGGATGAAATGATTCTTCTTGCGTGTTAGATGCAGCAAGCAAATCTTGACCTTGCCAAGACCATTGCTGCTGTTGTTGGTTAGTATTGCTTGAACTCTGTGACGAGGATGACGTTTGATACGTCACTTGAGTTGCCAACGTGCATGTAACTAAACACGCTAGCAATATTGGCCAGAATTTCATTCTATAAAATAACAATAAATCTTCGATGTAATAATAATTCATCTAATTTCATTTCAAACTCGATTATATTATTTCTTAGAAGTTTCTTTAATACGCATAACTTTCCTTTTCCAAAGGATATTTTTATGTAAATGTTTAGAAAGTTACTCATATTTCAGAATTAATATCGTTATTTGCGATTATGGTCATGGACGTAGGCGGGAACCAGTCGTTCGGTTAATAATTCTAACTAAAAATATCATTTTGTCGTATTTTTTCAAGGCAACAATAATTTGACGCTTATATCACTTTTCAATAATTCTCCTTCATGTTTCATAGTCACCATTGACACACTTATTTCTTATTTCGTCATAGATATTCTTAGGAACTTTTAAAATACGTATTTTCGTACGTTGTCAAAGTCCTTTGTAAAAGTGTTAATTTTTAATTGCAAAACTTAACACGATTTACATAATATTTATATGGTCAAGATTACTAAATTCATGGATAGATACCCCCTACTTGAGATGTGGGTTTTACCGACTTGCGTGTTTGTCTTCGTTTCTACGTTTTTAACTCAAGCAAGTCTTGTGAAAGTGCATATCACCTTTCTCCGATCTGTTTTTATTACTCGGCCAACGTACTGACACGAGAGAAAGATGCACTTGTAGATTAAAAGAAAAAGAAAAGTATATATGCAGAAGATTCGAATAATGTGCGTGATGCATATTCATCAGTTTTAAATACCGTGCAGTTTCTAACTGGTATAGGATAACTCTTTGTTTTCATGCTCCCTAATTGAAATTTAAAATAGCTCCATTTCTTAATAAATTTAATTGCCGATTTGTTTCAACGAATATACGGGTGAGTTGAAAAGTTTCGTGCTTATCGTAGAAGAAATTTTTTTTATATTTTGAATTAAACTCACTTTTTAATCTTCGACGTAAATTCGAAATTTTTTATAGAAATAGTATTCTTAAAAGTTTTCTATTTACACGGTTAATTTATTTATTTTCTTATTTTAACGTGATTAAAGTGATCGGTTAAAAACGAACGATGATGCGATCCTATGACCGATGGGGTCAACGAAAGTAAGAGGAAGTTGAGAGAAAGTCGTTTGACCAGTTACAGAGCTCCAATATATTCTTTCTTTTATATCACGTGTGTGTGTGTGTGTGTATACCAAAAGAAGGGGAAAAAAAAGAAAAAGAAATAAAAAAGGGACGTAGTTTAGTTTATTTTTTAAGACGCTTATTTCGATACGGAGAAAGTTCTTACGTAATAACGGAGACTAAAAGTTCCAAATATAGACAATGGTGATAAAAGTGAGAATATTTCTAAAGAAAAAGAAACTTTGAAAATAATTAAAGATAATATATAGGCCATGGAAAGAAATCGTCTTGTTGAATCGTTTCATCGTTAACACACAATGGCTATTTTCTCAGAGACAACTTCGACAACCACTCAGGTGACACGGACCGACCGAGGAGAAAGTTAAGGAATCGTTGAACCCTGACTTAGGTGAATCTTTGTTTTTTTTTGTCTTTTCTTTTCTTTACTTAACAATTAAAATTATAAATTAAATTATAAGATTCACTTAAAGATGCACGAATTTCTATTATATTAGGGTAGGTCATTTTTTCTCTCGAACAAATATTAATTTTTCGACATTGTCTCGATACTTTTCAATCAACTTTTTCACTCGTTACTCCCTTATTCGTAATTTTTTTTTAACATATCAAATATTAGTAATTAAATTAATTAATTGCAAAATTATCTTTTTTTTTCTTGTTTTAAAATAATTACAATTTTATATCAAAAGGGTTAAAATTGATTTAATACCACGTTATTTAATGTTTAATTATGTAATGTTTATATTGTTTTTGGGTAGATACCTGCTACTATTAGCACACGTTGACTACGTCAGAAAATTTCTTCAACACCTTGTGAACGTCTTACGATTGGACTATCGCTGTTTACCACGAATACTTTCTCCAAGTTGTACAAGACTGTTCTGTGCTTTTACCGAGACTGTTCGAATCTTATATACTTTCGTACCTCTTTCGGGGATGCTGAGGGAGCTACGCGATTGGAACACCATGGTGGGGTAACATCTGTCTGACTCATTCTTCCAAGCGGACATCCGTCTTCAGGATTCGTTCGTAATTCGAATTATTCACAGTGTAACGCAACCCCTTTTTTGATTTACCGAGAAAATGGGAGGTATATCCTAAACCTGGACTATTTTTCTTTTTATACGCGATATTTTAGGTCTCGTGGTTGTATGGAAAGATTGAAAAATGTTCAGTTTATTCTTTTCTATAAACGTTCAAAGATTATGTCAAATGATATAAGTCAATTTGATTGAGAAAAAAAAACATTCTTTTTATACTAGGTTTAAAATTTTTCAACCTATCCATCAGGTAATATTATTACAGGGTAGTTACGTAAATTTTTCGGATTAACCCTCTCTACAACGTCGTGTTTAATTAAATTATTAGCCAATGTGTCTGTGCGGTTTTTGTTGGGTTATTTTACTTGTTAGACAGAAATTGCACTAACCTAATATATTTTTATTTAATACAGGGTGTTCATACAACTTGTTGCTACAACTAAGGGCACTTCTAAAACAAATTTGTTCAGAGAAAATTTATTTGACTTTTTTTTAATTTTTATTTTTTAACAGGAACCTAAAAAAACACATAATTTTCATTTGGAATATTTTAACATTCTTATTTGGATTCCTATAAAAAAATATTGAACTATTAACGATGAATAATGAAGTGAAATCGCACATTAAACGCGATAAGATTGGTTCAGACAAAAAAAAAAAAAGAAAAAGATGAGAAAAAATTGGAATCCGTGGGAGACGAGTGAAATTTCGGTTGAGTTAGTTTGGTAGTTTGATTTTGGATCGCAGGTAGAAGAGCGGAACCGAGAGATCATTGATTTTGTTGGTGTATATCCGAGTAGTCTTGGCTTCTCATAGTATCCTAAGGAAACATGACATGTGTTGAACCACTACTTAGAAAGAAGAGCAATTCGTAGACGATACACACGAATGTACAACGACGACACACGCTTTCTTTTCGTAATCCTCTTCGTTACAACCTTGACATCATATGTCTGAAATTCGATTTGACGTTATACTGTGTTTTACCTATTTCAAATGATTTCAAAGAAAAGTTAAATCATCTGAAGAATTGTCTCTTTTATTGGTGGATTATGAAAGTGGATTTTCAGATACAAATTGTACAAATTGTCAAATTTGAAAAAAGCAATTTTGGTTTCTCAATTTTTGATTTTAACTTTCGGGCTTGTATGAGGGTATATTTATTACAATTATAAATAATTATTACTAATGGTTACTTTATTATACATAAAAATATTAACACAACTAATAAAGCGTGCATTATTTATTCAAATAATTTATACATTTTCTTTCTTTTGCTTCTATACTCCAAATATAGATTTTTTTTTTAAACGGATAATAAGAAATTGGAAAAATAAACAGAAAAAATTTAAAGCCCGAACCGCAGTTCCTTCGTTTTATGTTATTTTTTTTTTTCAGGTTCCGGGAGAAAGTATTATTCTTGTGGATGGTCTCAGAGTTAACAACCGGGTGTAATAACAGTTTTCGAATAAAGATCATTTATATGATTCAAATTATGCGTATACAATATTATAAACAATTTATTAAAACTTGTCGTTGTGCAGATAAATAAAGAAAAAAACGAATATATGTTCGTGTTAGGTATTACCGAATATCTTTTCGTAAAAACGTTTACCAGGAAATATTAGTTACATGATTTTTAGTTACATGTTCCTTCTTCTAAAAACGAGACAGATAGAAAAGATAAGGAATGAAAAAGAAAATTAAAAAAAAAAAAAGAAAAAATAGATCAAAACAGGTTTGTGTTATGTTCAGTGGGACTGGTTGGTTTCGTTCGATGCACCCGATCATTCTCTTGCACAATAGGGATTTTCCGTCTCGTGTTTTAACTCGTTGAAGTTTCGTAACTATGTCTCTGGGAATTTTTGTATCATGACTTTACCTTTAAGGAATCTGTGTATAATAAAATAAAACGAAGGGGTATATATATAACAAAGTTTTGATTTATTTTTTCACCTCTACGTCAGACAATGAACGCATGTGCATCGAACCTAAAAACAAGGTGTAACAATCAACGTAAATCTTGAATTTTTGTTCTTTATCATCGATTTTGCACTTTCTAATATTCGACGAATTTGTTACGATCTATGACTATTTTTTTGACTAATCGAAAACATCGTTGGGTAGTATGGGTTTACGTCGAAGTCAATATTATGTAACGACCCGTCCCATTCAAGGTGCAATGACGTCGACGAAACGTGTTAAGAGTTCCGATGTTCTCGAGAAAGTTTCTGATCTTTTATCACTTTCCTTTTCATCGTATCCTGCTAATGTCACCTATACGACAACAACGTTCATTATTTACCCATCTGACTCAAATTCTATTTATTCGTTCATGTAGAAAATGGGGAACAAGGACGACACTCTTTCCTGTTATCTTTTTTTTTTCATATATTTTTATTTTATAAACGTTTCTCATTTTTCTCTATCGAAAGAAATACTCGTCGTTGTTGGTTAATAGTAATTTAATAGGCTTTTTTTTTCTTTAGACTTTGAATTATTCATAAACTAGGCATGCGTTTAATATTTCTAGGTTTTAAACAAAGAATATAGAGTGCATCAACGAAAAAGGATATTTTTTAAAGGACAACGAAGAATTGCAGGGAGGAGGAGGAATTTTTTTTAAGGAATTTTCATTTTGGACAATAATTAATTTTGTTTATGATAAATAAAAAAAAATGCATCTATGGAATTAATGTTCATTTGTATCTTTTTTTCTTTTTTTTTTTTTCGTTATTTTTTCTTCTAGTATTTTTTTATTGTGCGTGAATGATTTTATCAGTACGCGATACATGATGATTATTCGGTGAAAGGCAAGGATTATTTTCTTTAGTGCTTATGTTATCTTAGGCCGAAAATGAAGGAAGCGATTATGGTATATCAGTAGGTAATGTGGTATCCATGTTGTTCGATCGAGTATGTTGAAGGTACGGCGGTTATTTCAACAGGTGCTATGTGTGCTGGATAAGCGTATGGTGATACCTGTAAAAAATGATAAAAATAAATCATTATATTAATTTTTTAATTTACTTCTACTTAATAAATTAAGCGTTCATCGAAGCATAAGAATGTTAATTTTCAATTACAAACATTACATACCGAATAAATTTATAATTCTAACATGGCTTGTGTGTATGTGTGTGTGTGTTATGTAAAAGTAAATAATCGAACGGTACGGATTATCAGATTAACGGTATATATTTATCCAATTAATGATAGAATATGTGTGACAAGAAATCGATAAAATGTACATTAAATTTGTTCGAATAAATGATATTTATTAGAAAGAGAAAAAGTAATAATGATTGCTATTTCTGCTGATAATTATGACGATTGAATAAATCAAATAAAAAAATATACAAAAAAATTGATTTAAGAATCAATCTTAGAGTTGATTTTATATTAAATTTATTTTAGATTATAAGATAAATCATCCAGTGTTATAATTGACTGTATATGTCAAAAATGAAATAGATCTGTTACGTACTTGGGGTAAGATAACAAGACGAGAAATCAGAGGCGAAGAGATGGGTGTGATAACGGGTGTCAATTTAGCGGTGGATGCTGGTGTTTTGATTTCTGATATCACTGAAAGAGGATACGGTGCTAGTGCTGGTGCTGGTGCCGGTGCTGGTGCCGGTTTTGGTGCTGGTGCTGGTGCTGGTGCTGGTGCTGGTGCTGGTGCTGGTGCCGGTGCTGGTGCTGGGGCAGACCAGGCTAAGCCAACGAAGGCAAACAGGACTAACTGTGAAACATTATCGTATTATTTAATAATATTTAGATATGCATTACAAATAACAAAATCTTTGAATGATTAAGAATTTAATTAATATATATTTGATTGGTGGAAAAAAAATGACGGATTTTCCTATTGAATTGTGACTAAAAATCCGACATATTTTTTCCACCAACTCAATATATATTTATAAAATATATTAAAAATACATTATGTAATGGAAAATATTATAATAATTAACTTACGTATTTAAACATATTTGCGGATTTGTCGGAGAAGAAAATGTTGGAGAACCGCGTACGATGATTCTTCTGTATTTCTGTACGAGGACGCTGAAGACCACTCGTACTTATAGGGATTCTGAGGGCTAGCGAAAAAAGTAAACTCGTCCGGTACCTACGGGAGAAACGTCCCTACGCACACGGTGCATTCCTTTCTGCTACCAGGTACCATAACAGCTGTGTATATCTTCTTCTTCTTCTTCTTCTTCTTCTAAACACGGTTCCTTACTACGATCACCTTTCTCTTTTATCGCTTTATGTACAATTAATCTTTCGTTAAGATCGAGTACATCGTTAAACAGCAAAGTACACCCCCTTTAATGGGTCTGACATTTATTTTTCGTCGAATCAAAATTCATTTTTAATTCGTTGACTTTAAGTTTGAGATATGCTTTGGGAAAAAATAATAATGTAACATATTTGTTTATTTTTCTCTTCAAATTCACCCTCGAATATTATGGATAATCAATTTGAGAATTTTGTTGTGTTTTTTTTGTCTATATTTGTAAAGAGGAATCCTTTATTGGAGAATAAAATAAATCATTAGGACCGTGATCTTGAGAGATCTCGTCAAGATCAAGCTAGAAGCCGGTAAATAATATTACTCGAAACGGTTCGATTAATTTAAGATTAAATTACAGATAAACCGGTATTTCGACTCACTTTCGATTCATCAGGATATTTATATATACGAGACAAGTTACATACTTGTTCTTTAAATGTTAAATTTTTTTCATCTTCTTCTTCTTTTTTTTATTATTATTTTTCTATGCATTAGTATTAATCGCAGTATCAAGATGAATACTAAATTAATGACTTATCGGCGTGAAATGACAGTTAATATGAAAATTATTTCAAGAGAGGATAGAAATTTTGTATAAGTCGTTTAATCTTCGAACTAAATGATTTTTATCTGCATCGTATATATACTCGAAGATTGATTAATTAATATCGACGATCGATCATATGATATATGATACATCTTGTCTTTCTCGTTATTGTTAATACTATCAATTATAAAAAAAAAGGTTCATCGAGTTGAGTATTAATTTCTAGTTGGTGGTAAAGATAACATTAATTGTAATTAATATCGTTGAAAGGGATAGGAACGTAAATCGTAAATTAATACGTTTATCGTATTTTTGTCTTGTAACTTCATCGGTAAATCGTAAAAAAAAAAAGAGTTGTAAAGAAAAAAATAAAGATAAAAAACAAATAAAGAACAAGAAGAACAAGAAGAAAAAAACATACACACACACACACATACACGTGTAACGCATGGCTATCGGGATTCTTGAAAACGTACGAGGGAGAAAAAGTCGATAGGTCGAGAATGAACCAAGAAGAGATTGCACGGAGAGGAGACGAGTACTTGGCAATTCTCTTCGTTCGTTCACCCGAGACCTTGGATTCTCGTAGATATCCTTATGTGGTTTTACAACTGGCGATCGAGCCATGGAATAAGTCAGACAGGATATAGGTACGAGAAGAACGAAACAACATTACTTGGTCGATTCAATTTCTCTGTTTCAGTTTCTTTTTCTTCTTCTTTAACGAGCGTAAAAATAACAAATCTTGATTAAAACTACAAAAGGAATAATTTAATATGATTCATCTATAAAAACCAATAGAACAATTTAATACAACGTGTATAATAAAGATAAAGAAGTTATTAGGTGGTTGTCAAGTATGAAATGGAGCAAATTTCAATTCAATTATGTACATTTTTGGCTCCATTTCATACTTGACAACTATCTAATAGATAGAATTTGATATTATAGTGTCTCGGAAAAAGGTAAAAAATAATAATAACAACTCGGTGTATGAGTTTCCTATCCGACCAATATTTTTTTCCCATGCGAATCGACGGTGGGTTGGTTGGGTTGGTTGGGTTGGTTGACTTGGCTTGACTTGGGTTGGCTTGGAAGGGATAAGGGCGTGCCTAGTCGGACAACAAAAATACTGACTATCTTCGTGACCAGTTTGCGCATCGTAACTTGTAACGATCCTGGATACGCGGCATGTTTCTCACTGCTGTTTATCCTTCGATTTGACCATACACCCGAGGATACCATTGTCTGTACCCTTCGAGTACACCATCAGCTCGAAATTTATTTTCTTTAATGATATTTGGAGAAAAAATATTAAGAAAAAAATATCGGTAAGGATTATTTTATAGGATAATCAAGGAATGACGTTGCGATAATCAAATTCTTTCGATCTGTTATCGTTGCTGATGAATACAAATTTTCGAAAGTCATTCGATCAACTCGATTTTATATCGAATTTATTTTTAGAGTTTAATATCTGAACGTTTGGTTTTTTAAGAAACTACTTTTATTTTTATTTCTTTTTTTATTAGTCTGATCGATGCATATACATTGGATATTTGTATTCCAACGAGATCAATCGTTGTCGAAAACCTCGATGACCTTGACGTTTGACGAATAAAGTTTTTGTCACTTGTTTTCTTCATCAGTGTAGATTTTTTTTTATCAGATCCGATTGACGTTTCGTAAGATTTTATCATAAACTTTGTAGTTTTTCTGAAGGATTTGTTGAAGGATTTGTTGCAGGGTGTTTTTTTGTCTTTTTTTGTCTTTTAAGAAACAAGGATCATTGAATGATGATAAATGTATTGAAAGTGTAATGAACATAAAAGCATGAAAAAGTTATTTATACAATGCTTGATTTGTTTCATTTCGTAGACAAAGTATCAAAAATAATACTTGAAACCGTTAATATTTAAAAGAATAATTGATTTGTAGGAACTAGTGGAAATGATACCAAGTAGGATGGGGTTCCAAGTTCTGGATCATAAATGAAATGTTGGTAAGATTTGATATTTTCTAATAATTGCCTACTCTGCTTGGACTCGTCATTTTTTTCGGGATCAGGCGTTTGTTTTTCTTGGGCGGGTAATTCTACTTTTTGGGGAAGTTCAACTGGTTTTTCTGTTGGTTTCGGTAAAACTTTGGCACCTTCAGTGTCAAGCAATGGTGGACTAGGAAGGTTCATCTTTTCCTTAGAGGATTCAGCTTTCTCCATAGATGGTTCCATCTTTTCAGATTTTTCTGGCACCTGTTTGATTTCTGTTATCGTTACTGGTACTGCTGGATTAGTAAGAATCCCATGTGCTACTGGTACTGCTGCTGCATTGTGAATGATCGAATGTCCGTGAGATTCGATTGTTTTTTCAGCGATAATCGTTGGAGATTTTGCATTTTCAGGTTTAACTTCTGTGCTTGGTTTTGCCAAAGCAATGGCCAATAGACCAGAAATAACCACCTGTTAATTGTACAACATATTTGATTTTAACGTTTTTATATTGTCCTAATTTAAAAATTAAAATTAAAATTAAAAATCGATGATAAAAAATCTCAAACACTTTTTTGTTTATTGCGACTGGTATGTTTTCTGATCTAAACAACAACAAAATGGTACTTTCGAAATTGACTCACCAACTTAAACATGTCGGAGCTTCTTCGTTTTCCAGTTGCGCTTGTGAGAATCCGCGACTGATCTGCGCGAATGGGGTTCTCCAAGGTTTATATAGTAGAAGACTTCCTTGTTCTTTGAAAGACCTTCGGATACAGGTATGTTCAGTAGTTATACACCCTATCTGGTTATTTGCTACAGCATCGTCAGTCAGCTCGAGTACTTTTTTAATGACGAACCTGATCGTGTTTTGTTAGTGGATTGTACGTGATATTAACAAAATCCATATACGTAAATTGGGTATTAGGAATAATTTTTTGGCACGTAAATCGAACTATATTAGTTTCACTATAAAATCCATTGATTAATTATTGCCAAAAAAAATTTATTTGAACGCATCGTAGGTTGGTTGATCATTTTTGTCCCAGCTTCATCTGAATAAGGTCTAAACTGTGAATAATAATAATAATAATAATATTTTATAGTTTGATAATATTCAAAACGTGTCGTCAAATTGAAGTCGAGCATATGTAAAAATAAAAAAAATTATGTTCCGCAAAAGATATACGAAAAACGCATTATTATACCTGTCTCGTATAAAATCTGTTCAAATTTATTTGATAAAATAAATTATTTGTCGCCATTTTTTTGTTTGTTATTTAGTTCAGTGTCATAATTACCAAAATATGATTACATCTGGAATGATTTTATATAAAATATGTGCGTGAGTATTTCGAAGATATTCATTAAAGTCTGAGAACGTATTGAAGGTCTTATCGAAATTTTGATCGGATTGGTCGATAATACTCTTCTAATTCTTCATATCTCCCCCTGTTAGTTAATCTAAAA
Organism: Mischocyttarus mexicanus; assembly: GCA_023678845.1. NCBI lineage: Eukaryota > Metazoa > Arthropoda > Insecta > Hymenoptera > Vespidae > Mischocyttarus > Mischocyttarus mexicanus. The sequence goes on along the minus strand of JACGTP010000019.1, from coordinate 1,541,609 downwards.
TTAAAATAGATTTCAAGAAGGTTTGATTTTCTTCTCCTCGTTATCGGTTCACTAGGATATCCTGTTGTACTCCATGTTGGTATAGTTAGTATTAATTTTTCTGCGAATCGTTTCAGTCGAGTAAAACCGGACCTATCTTTATCTCTCTTTCTCTCTCTCTCTCTTTCTTTCACATTTTACTCTTTCTCACCCTATAGCTCCACCAATGATTATTCCACACAGGACCAACCATCCTATCTGTTCTTAGTTTCTCCGCAAGGTCTGCCATTTCGTATTTATTTCCTTCATGTTCCTAACTTCCATTGCTTTTATACTCACTCTTCGCGTATTCCGGTTTTATTTATCTTTGATCACTCGCCGCTGTTTTTCTACCTTCCGTGTATCCTCAAGAATAATTATAACACGTAGAAACAATTTTGTCTATTTTGTATTCCCGTAAGAATAATAATTTTTAAATAATAATTTTTCTTTCCCGTAAGAAAATAATTGCGAAAATTTCTTATAGAATCTAAAGAAATGTCTAACTTGTATCAAGAATTTTTCTACCAATATTTACGATAACTGATGATAACTATTATAAACGTTTTAACGAAATGTTTCTTTTTCTTTATTTATTTATTTATTTTTTTATTAAAAGAGCATGTGGAATAGAAGAAGAATTGAATGAAAAGTATAAGGAAAGATACATGGGGGACATGTCGATTGGGGGCGGGGAAACCTTGCGCTCGAGTACACATCTTCATTAGAGTGATTAATACATTTCGGATCGATCCAAATATTACGTAACTTTTATATTACGTAATTTATCGAAAATGCGTATCTACTTGGTCGGAGGTTAAGCGTTTAAATGTATTTGCTCAATTGTACCATGTATTAATACGGAGAGATTTATTGATACTATTATGCAATAGGTACTTTGAACATTTATCGGGAAAACAAGTTAATAGCTTATTATCCTACATGTTGTGAATCGTATCGGAACGAATATATGCATATATATATATACTGTACTGAGTATCCATGTATTTGTTCTATGTTTTATGACTGATTCAACAAATGTTATTAGAAGTAACGAATGAAAATGTCCTCGAGTATTGTCCAATGATTTTGTGTGATCAGAATAATAAGAAGTACGAAGTTACGAGTCATGAAATCGATCGTATTTAGATTCGAGTTGATCAATCTTAAATTACGTAAGACCAAATAACATTCATTCCTGAGGCTAACATGAAATTTTCTTTAGGTAATAGATAGAAGATCTTAGATAAATGTGTCTATAGAAATGATCGACCTCGATAATAGGATAGAAAAATAGAAGTTCTAGGTTCTTGGAGGGAGGCAAAAATTTAAGAGAAAAAAATATAAAAAAGAAGGAAGGAAGGAAACAAATAACAAATAATACAAAATAATTTTTGTGAGGAGACAGATAATTTTATTGATCAATTGTAGAAAAATAATAATCAACGTAGCGACGATGATTTAAGTTTCGCCAATGTCTCATTCAAATGATTTCAAAATGTTTGTCTCATGTCGGTAAAACGGGGCCGGTTTTAGATGTCCTTTTGACTAGAGAATCGGAGCCGAAATAGTTCTTCTCCTTCTCCGGGGATGTGGGGCGGGGTTGGTCAGTCAGTCAGTTGTTTTCAATCAATGGATGTATCCAGCAGCATAGGTGATACCAGGATGAGCTACGACAGCTGGTGCAGCAGCGATAACTGGGGCAGTTTTGACGATAGGTGCAGTGTAGGCGATGGGAGCTGCATGTGCGACGACTGTAGCTGGGGCAGCTGCTACCACTGGGCCAGTTGCTATGAGCGGGCTCTTAACGGAGACTTTGTAGGTGTTTGAGTAGCTGGTAGCGACTGGAACAGAGTGGGGTACTGCCACTACGGGGGCTGATGCAACCAGATGTGCCGAATGTACTGGTGCCAAGAAGCCTGGTGCTGGTGCTGGTGCTGGTGCACTAGCAACGCAACCAATGATAGCGACGAGTACAGCGAACTTGTACATGGTTATTATTATTATTCTTCTACTACTGACGAGACGAAATTATCGAAACTTAAAACGTTGCTCGAGAGCGAGTGATGCCTGACTGCCAGAGTAGTCGCCCTTTTATTCGAAGAGATTGACCTCTCCCACCAAAACCCCCGAATGGGTTTACATTGCGAGTCCCTGTTGCTATCTCGGCGTACTGTTTACCACTCCTGTATGACTTCCTCCTACCCTACCTCACCTTTTTCTTTCTCTTTCTTTCTCTTTCTCTTTTTCTTCCTTTCCCTTCGATATTCTTCAGGGTCTTTCAATACCTGTCGATTTTTTTCTCTGAGTTAACTACCACGTTCGTGAAACATTGCCAAGGATCAATAATAGATGGCCCTTTACGATCATGGACAGATCCGGGATCGTTATCGGTTATCTTATTCCTATCTCGCTAAGCTTAGACAACTCTAAAGACACGTTCTTCTTTACTTCCTAGTCTCGTGAAACTTCATGTAGATGTTTATAAAAACACCTCGGGCGTTGAAATAACTTCACTTTGCTTTTAGTTTAGCTTGTTAAATTCATATTACAAATTCTTCGATAATATATAATACATCAATAGATTTCTCGTGATAATTTCAATGACGCATAACTAGAAACTAGATTTATTTTTGTTAATCGTTTAAATAATATTTGACAATCAAGATAATCATGTGTCAACCATGGTGTAGAACGTTCATTGCGAAACGATCATATAAGTTACGTAATTATTATAATTTACAAAAAATTTGCATGATAATCAAATTTAGGAGAGATATTTCGCGTATGTTTAGCATTGGTTGGATGTAAATGGGCTTAGGACAATGGTCGGTTAGACGAACGTGGTGAACGTTAATTAAGTGGCACGATTTTTGTCGTAATCGTCAATTTATTTTTGGCAAACAGGATAACGTTTATCCAGATCAGGAGTTATGTGTATGCACAGTATTGAGCAATCTTGGCAACGTCAAGACTACTACTCGTACGCCTACTTACGAGGACATTGTCGTTTCTAGGAGGGTAAAAGAAGGATGGGGGGGGGCCACATTACAGGAGACCTCGCGTTGTGACACAATCCGCGAAAGTAGATGCTCGAGTTACTTCATTTTTCACGTAACGCATGTAACCATCACGTGATTTGAGAGAAAATCGTTTTCGGTTTTTTTTTTTTCGAATACGAGAGAGTCTCGTTATTTTTTCGGTTTTTTTGAGGGGGAGTGGGGGGAAGGGAGTGACTCCTCCTATTTTACTCGTTACTTCGGCTGTACTATAATTATTTCGTTAAATGGCATGACCAAGAAAAAATAATCGTATGAATAATTATTCATAATCGAAAATGATATAATTTCGGGCAAACTTGAATGTCCTTAACGTGGCTTTTAAGATATTTTAAGTGGTTACCTCGAGAAAAATGAGAACGCGTGCGCGTGGTGCATACTTTCGTCGAGTATCGTTGAAAAAATAAAAAGAAGAAGGAAAAGAAAATATATGTATATATATTAAAGTCATTAAGGAGAGAAAAGGACGATACGAATCACGAAACGTAAAGGAGGAAAAAAAGAAGAAGAATAATAATAAGTGGTCACGGTCGGAGAGACTCTCTCGTTGAACTTACTCTCGAGGCAGCCCCCTTCTCTCTGATTTAAAAATGTTACACATTTTCGCAACGAACAACGTACACGCTCCGGTTTCTCCACGTATTTCTCCCTCTCTTTCTCTTTTTCTCTCTCTCTTTGTCTTGCTTATACGATTTTAATCTCCTAATCGACAAAATTGTAATCCGGAAATCCTTGGCCCGGTAGTCTGCCTCGACTGACCGAACGTTCATCGAAGAAACCAGTTTTTTTGTGTGTTCTTTTTTTAGTTCGATTTTAGGGGCGTGGATCTGAGGTATAAAAAGATTGATTCTTTTGAGAATGGCACCAGTCAGTCGTTAGACACCACAGTCAAAAGTCTTCATTTTTGATCTTAAGTAAAGTCGAGAAGGAAATTGTCAATCATGTACAAGTTCGTAGTATTTGCCGTTCTCGTAGCTTGCGCTGCTGCTGCACCAGCACCTGCACCAGCACCAGCACCAGAACCAGGATTCGGAGCTTTGTCTTACGTAGCTGCTGCACCGGCCGTTGCTTACTCGGCTCACCCAGCTAGTTTGACCTATGCTGCACATGCACCAGCATTGGCCTACGCTGCTCATCCAGCCCCGGTTGCTGCTTATGCTGCACACGCAGCACCAGTTGCATACACCTCTCATTCTACTCATCTGGCTTATGCCGCACCACCCGTCAGTTACGTTCGCTAGATCATCGTGATTACGCTGATCAAAGGATGAACTATCGAAATGGAATGGAGCAACGTTTTAAAAGATAAACATCATTACGATTAGGCTACCTGCATTTTTTTGTTTGTTATTGGATCATTTATCTTTGATTTTGTACAACGTTGTTTAAATTACCTTACGATTATGACAAATATATAATTAATATTATCAATGCATTTATATTTGTTATCTATGGTTTTTTCTTATCTTATCCCTTTTTATTTTCCCTTTTATTTTAAATTTGGAATATTGGTTAATAGTTTTAAAAGATTGATGTAATAGCAGTTGTTTTTTTTTCTACTATACTTTAGTTCCTAGACAAAATTGACGATATACACTGATACCATAAAGAAATTGAACATGATTGAAACAACTTTTATGAATAAAATTTGTTAATAACAAGGATAGTTGTTCGAAGGTGTAAGGACGTCTTCTACATTAGCATATAAGTTCTCTCGGATTTCTCCGTAAAGGGACAATCTTTGTCCCACCAGAGACCTTGATTATTCTCAATACTTAAGAATAAAATTGTGCCCTTCGATTTATCGAATAAGGAGATCTGGGTGGAGTCAGTCGATCTTGGTTCAATAAAGTCTACGTACTTTAAACGAATAAACAGGAATCTCGTTTAATCAAGGTATTAATATTTAACTACCTTTTATGGTTTTATGGTTTTTTTTTTCGAAACTTTTTCTCATTTTTATCGTATCTCTATATAAAGGGAATAATTATCGATTCTGATAATTAATCTATAAGGGTATTAACTAAAATTAATTATTAATCTTATGTATGTGAATATCGTGCTAGTTAAATAACCAATTTCATTGGTAATACGTAACAATTATACTGTGTATGTTACGACAACACTTCTATCACGTTCGACACAAATTTTCATACATTTTTACCCTAAAATATATTTTAGTATTTCTCGAAGTAAGAATATTTGGAAGATATTTTTTCTTTTTTTTTTTTTAAATGAAATATAAAATTTTCTCTGATCGTAAACGACTTTCGTCATGCTTGAATGATCTTATCGATAATCGAAAAGGTTAACGTATGTTAAAGATGATCATGGTAAATTTGAATAGACATAGTAGTAAAGAAATAGATTAATCTCGATCGGATGTCAACTATCAATCTTTTTCGAAGTTACCTTTTTTTTTTTTGTTGTCGAAAGAATAACACGTCATTATTCGATTCTCGTCGTTCCATTTCCAATCGCAGAAACGAAACTCGTTTTCTTGTGCAATCGGAGAAGAGTATAATATATTCTGTATTTTGTCGATAGGATTCAAAGATTCATTTATTTTAAGGCACATAAGGTGTTATTGATAATCATCTTATGATAATTAGTAACAATACTAGTAAACCAATACGACGACGACTAATTAATTATATTTTTTCTTTTAATTGCAAAATATCAAATAGAAACATAACGATATCTAAATTACGTTTTAATTATTTTTTAATAGAAAAAATTACGAGTAGTAAAATAGTTTAATTTCGTAAGCGAATGGAAAGGAGAACAAAAAATCTCATATACTCGAAAGAGAATAACGTGTCAAAATAATATATGTGGGAATATATTATTTTGACACGTTATTCTCTTTCGAGTGTATGGACAACCTAATAATAATATTTTCCCATTGAATTGTGTCCTAAAATCCGACATTTTTTGTCCACCAACCGAATATTTTCAAAAATTCAATTTGCATTTATTAAATCATTTGCAAATGTTTTGACACGTTATGATCTTTACGATTGCTCGTACATAACGTAGATCGATTGTTAAAAGTAACGAGCAATCTTTGCACCGTAATATGAAAGAGAGAGAGAGAGTGAGAGAGAGAGTGAGAGAAAGAGAGAAAAGAAAAGAAAAAGAATGAAACGAAGAAAAAAGATCGATCATGGAGTACAAAATGCGATCGAAGAAGGAACGACCCATCCCCCTCATCCTTGACCGACTTTCGAATTTCGCTTCTCTCGTTGTGTCGTCTATTTCATCTCCGTCTTTGTTTTCTTTTCTTTTTCTTTATATTTTTCTTGTTGTTTTTTTTTCTTTTTTTTTGAAACTCGTAGCGGCAGGTTGTATCTTTTGACAGGTCGACTGTATACCGATCTTAAGGATAAGCATATAAAACCACTACCGTGTTTTTCTAACGATCCTCGAAACTTCGAATGATTTCGTTTAGATATTTTCTCTTTTATATTTCTCTCGTCGATATAAAATAAAAGTTGTCACTCGGAATAAAAAATAGGTTAAACAGAGAAATAAGAAAAGATTAAGAATTGTTTTTTTTCTTTTTTTAACGAGAATTTTTAATTTACATGCACAGATATATTATTAAATATTTTACATAGTTCTTTTTTTTCTTTTTTCGTTTGTTGATTTCTTTTTTGCGGGATAGTGGTAAGGGGTAAGGGGTGGGTGGGGGGGAAGGATTAGGTTTTTGTGGTAATTGTTGTGGCAGTGTGTTGACAATATATAGAAGAGTTCAGTCATCTTACGTATTATGTACAATCGTTATAGTTATAGATATCTTTCGTTAATGGAAAGAACCGATCGATTGGTGACAGATCATCGATAGATTTTGGTTTAAGTTTCAATGGTAGTAACCACCATGACCGTATCCGTATCCGTGTCCGAGTCCATATCCGTATCCAAGACCATATCCAAGAGAATGGCCGTAAGTAGTTACCGAAGGTGGGATACCGTATCCGTGGCTGTAGCTGATAGCTGGAGCAACGGCTGGTGCAGCGTAAGTTATTGTGGGTGCGGCATATGCAACTTTGGTCACCGCAGGCGCCGCAACCGCAACTTTGGTCACCGCAGGAGCCAATGCTACCTAAAAGAAAAACAAGAGAAATGAATCATTTTATTGGATATCTCGATATTTATATTTCAACTTCTTGGAGAAGTTCACTTTCCTTTCTCGCATAGAATTTTTGTGTCGAGGTATTTTAAAAATTAATTCTATTTGTTTATTTACTTTATAGGTATTTGCGTAGCTAGTTGCAACAGGAGAATGATAAGCCAATCCTGACGAATAAGCTGGTGCAATTGCAACCCCATGACCTAACCCGTATCCACCATAACCGTATCCACCGTATCCACCGTATCCACCATATCCACCGTATCCATTGTATCCCGTATACAATCCAGCGGAGGCATAAGCCACGAGTGCTGAGAGAATTAACTGAAAACAGATGCGTGTGTATGAGATTGTGTGTTCGCATATTATTCTTTTCTTTAATTAACAAAACATTTACAACAAACACAAGATTTCAATCAAAAAACCTCTTTTTTAAGTTTGTTTATATTCAACATTAAGTCACGTTTATAAACATTTTTATTAATTCGATAAATAAAAATATACACCGGTGTGCCTCGAGCTGTATTAAAAGTTCACTTTAAATGTTACGAATTACTCACGTTATTATTCGAGGCATTTAAAACGAGAAGCATTTTACATACAATCAATGAGATGTGGGGCTCCTTATCTCATTATATTATGTGATACCGGTCACGTTTTCTTATATGCGTTATTTACTTTCACGAAAGTTAAGAATAAAATTTACAACTACAACGTGACTCGATTCGTCAATCCCGTTTACTCTCGTTTATCGTAAAATATCGATGCAAATCTTCTTACGTTTATAACGTTTACAAAATACGTTTTAAAATATTGCTAGTGTTAAATATCAAAAAGATATCTTTTGAGAAAAATAATAATAATAATAATAATAATAATAATAATAAAAATAATTCATTTATTCTGATACTACTCACCAACTTGAACATGTTGTTTGATATGAAATGTTGTACGTAGTAGGTACTGTAGGACTAACTAAAGAGAGTTTCTAGTGTATCACTTATATACCCCCAGCAAAGCATTCTCTTTCTTCATTCATCTCATTCGGTTGGTGTTCGTCTAGGCGTTAAACACTAGGGGAACGGTGGAAATATGATAAAAAAAAAAGAAAAAAAAAGCATTTCCCTGTACGTGCGTGCGTGCGTGCGTGCGCGCGAGTTGAAGCAAGAAGAACGAATTTGTAAATGCATATATGTATGGTAAATATTGCAAGGGATCTTAAGTTGTATTGGGGCGGGGTAGAGATACCACGGAGGATAGAATAAAAGACCTATAGTTGTTTGGTATTGGTAAATACATGTATACACAATGTTCTCACCTAGATTCTACGAGGTCTCTACAAACCGTGGATTTCTCGATGACCTACGGAATGTGGAGGTGGTTTTATAAACGAAGGACGAAATCATTATCGGCTATGCGGACTACCGGTGTAAAACTAGGGGGAAACATGACTTCCCTCGTGAGAAGAACTTCTTACAGCTGGTTACCTTGACAGCTTGATGTTATGGTTGTTAGAAAACAAGGAAAGAAATAGAAAGAAAATACGTCTGTCTATGTTTCACCGCAGGTACTTCTCTCTCTGCTGTATTTATGTGTGTGTGTGTGTGTTCTCAAAGAAAGACATCGCTCCACTATGATGTTTCCCCACCTTTTTACAATGCTTTCAGTAATTATCTACGCGTCTATGATCTTGTCTATGTTCCCTCGAGCGTGAAGAGGACTCTATCGAAAGGGAGATAGAGAGAGGGAGAGATAGAAAAGGAGAATATAAGATAGATATAAATTAATCGGAGATAGAATGATCGTGCATCTGTGTTGCCTCGAGTCAAGATTGATCTTCGATTGAAACCCAACACGTTCTTGATCTTTGCTGGACCGATCAAAGATCCTTCGACCTGTTAGAACATTTTTCGTGGCCTCTCATCTCGAAGGTGTTCTTGTGTTAGATTATCTTGTTTTTTTTTCTGTTTCAATATTAATTACTATTTAGTATGACGAAAGGGAATATTATTATTATTATTTGATCGGTTATAATTACTTTTTTTTTAGATCTTATTACTTTTTATACTTTCGTAAGGTTGATGTAAATAAAAGTTTGTAATTTCTTAGATAACTATTTGAAGACCGGTGTGATCTTATCGTTTGATTGTCAATCGCATTTCAAACGACGTATGCAGAGTGAGTGAAGGTGGGGTGGGAGCTGAGTGGAAATGAGAAGTTTTCATGGTAAGGACAAGGTACCTTACTCACCGTGTATTTCTTGGTAACTATCAGCGTAACGCATATACCACACCCACTTATTAACATTTACGATAATTCCTCGTGCGATTTTGAATAATAACAATGAAATGTACCGCACATCAGCAATAAAAAAAAAAGTCTTCTTAGTAATCTCCTATTCGTGTATATTATTATTATTATTATTATTATTATTTATTTTATCTCTGTTTCTTCGATTAAACGAAGCTTATCGAGGACGTTGAGAAAAACGATAAAAGTATTTTTATTTCCCCTTTTTTTATCGATCATTGCGCGAAGAAAGGAAGGAAGATAGTGCATAGAGGGATTATGCATCATCAAAAGTTCTTCTCCGAACATTTACAAATGAATAAGTTTATCGTTTGTGTGAGAAGTCATTTATTCTGTACAGGTTTGCGTTTTTCCATTGAATTCCTTAAGAAGATCATTGATGTGAACGACAAATACACACATCTTTTTTACTCGTACGAACAAAACAGTTTTTTTTTTTTTCTTTCGAGTATGATACAAGTGATTAAAACATACCGATAATTATGATGAACATTTTATTAGAAAGATCTAATAAAAAAAAAAAAAGAAAAAAAAAAACACGAATCAATTGTCCGCCCCTTCGCCCTCTTCCTCTTCGTCAAATTCGCCATCCTCTTCCGCGGTAGCTTCTTGATATTGCTGATACTCCGATACCAGATCGTTCATGTTGCTTTCGGCTTCGGTAAATTCCATTTCGTCCATTCCTTCTCCGGTGTACCAATGAAGAAATGCTTTGCGCCTGAACATGGCAGTGAATTGTTCGGAAACTCTTTTGAACAGTTCCTACAATTTTGGTTGACAAGAACAAAAATATTGACGAATTAAATAGAAAAACGATTCTCGATATAATTTAATTGGATGAAAATTTGTGATTAGTAGGGATGATAAAAAAAAAAGAAATACAGTAACCTGTATAGCCGTAGAATTTCCAATAAAGGTAGCCGACATTTTGAGACCGCGGGGTGGAATATCGCAAACAGCGGTTTTAACGTTGCTTGGTATCCATTCGACGAAATAGCTACTATTTTTGTTTTGTATGTTCAACATTTGTTCGTCAACTTCTTTCATCGACATTCTTCCACGGAAAACGGCAGCAACGGTTAGATAACGACCGTGTCGTGGGTCACAAGCAGCCATCATGTTTTTAGCATCGAACATCTGTTGCGTTAACTCTGGGACAGTTAACGCTCTGTACTGTTGAGATCCTCTACGATAAAATTCTTAAGTTACGACGATAATGAACATTTTTTATACGAATATATAATAATAATAATAATAATTATATCGAGGGTGGTTAACCTTGAAGTTAAAGGTGCGAAACCGGGAATGAAGAAATGTAATCGTGGAAAAGGTACCATATTGACTGCTAGTTTTCTCAAATCCGCATTTAATTGTCCAGGAAACCTTAGGCAGGTTGTAACACCGCTCAATGTTGCACTAACCAAATGATTTAAATCTCCATAAGTGGGGGTGCTTAATTTAAGGGTCCTGAAGCAAATATCGTAGAGTGCTTCGTTGTCTATGCAATAAGACTCGTCGGTGTTCTCAACAAGTTGATGTACCGAAAGTGTGCAGTTGTACGGTTCGACGACTGTGTCCGACACCTATTCAAAAAAAGAAAGAGAGAAAGAGTGTGTAAGCGTTTGATGCAACAGTATTTAATACACGGGTCACGTTTAAAACGGGTAGACTCTTACGTATATCTAAACGGTCGTGAGTTAATAATATATTAAATGATTACATTCGTCCTGTTATGAACGTACAATATTATAAAATGTATTATTAAAGTTTTTTTGAAAGTTTACGTATCGATAATTTTATACATATGCCAATATTCGAGATACATATTTTGCTTTGAAACGAATCGCATGAATGAATTAAACATAAACTATAAAAAATATTTTAGAGAATAAGATTTAACAATACCTTGGGAGATGGTACCACGCTAAAAGTCATCATAATCCTATCCGGATACTCTTCTCGAATTTTGGAAATAAGTAAAGTTCCCATACCAGCACCAGTCCCACCACCAAGGGAATGAGTTAATTGAAACCCCTGAAGACAATCGCAACTTTCAGCTTCCTTCCGAACAACGTCCAGGACGGAATCAACCAATTCTGCGCCTTCCGTGTAATGACCCTTTGCCCAATTGTTTCCGGCACCGCTTTGACCGAATACAAAATTGTCTGGTCGAAATATTTGACCAAACGGGCCCGATCGTACAGCATCCATAGTGCCAGGTTCCAAATCAACCAATATTGCTCTTGGAACGTATTTTCCACCTGTCGCTTCGTTATAGTAAACGTTAATACGTTCCAATTGCAAATCCGAGTCACCGTGATAAGTTCCTGTTGGATCTATTCCATGCTCGTCGGATATTACCTCCCAAAACTTTATCAATAATATTTTATTTAAATACAAATCAGTATAAATATTATATAATTATTATAACACGATTAAAATTACCTTAGCACCTATTTGATTGCCGCACTGGCCAGCCTGAAGATGTGCTATTTCACGCATTTTTTCTCTCTCTCTCTCTCTCTCTCTCTCAATCAATTCTACAAACCTAATTCGCACAAAATCAAATTATTATCTTTAACGCAGAGGAAAATCCGTCAGGAAAGAAGAAAGAAGATGCAACTTCGTACGAATGTTGGTAGAAGAAAATACTTATGTATATGTATATATGTATAATATCGTTAACTAGAGAAATGAGGGGAAAAAAAAAATCTCGACGAAGTTGATGATGGACGTCACCGCGAGTTGTTTTGTTTGTTTGTTTATTTTCGTCACCTTGGATTCGTTGCGCGCGTCATGTCTATGGGGGACGAACGAGGAGGCAAGGAAAGGAAGAAGGCCACGTGATATGAGAAAGTAGATCGTTCGGATACGCACAACGATCGTAATTAAAATAAGTCACTCTCATATTTATAACAGAAAAAGAGAGAAAGAAATCGGAGAAGGAACCGTGTTTTTTTTTTGGGGTGGATGGCGAGCGGCGAGTAGCGATGGAAAGGAGAAGAGTGGGAAGGAGGGAGGTAACTTTATTATACCTCCCTTTCAGATTTCATATAAATCTTATTTAATGGTGAGGGAGGGGGGAGCTTCGATCATGAGGATTTTTGTGACAAGCAATTTGATAGTCGATTGCTCGTAACACAAATACCACATGCACACACATGTTTATAGTAAGTGCTATACCAACGAGAAAACTGGACTGAGACAGAAGGACAAGTTCTTGTTTCTCGTATCGTGTGAAATCTTTCTTTAGATTTTTTTTTTTTATATAACTACTCATTCGTCTCGGAACGAAGGTAACTCCTTTGTAAAAAAAAAGGAGGAGGAGGAGGACTTTGGAAAGAGAGTTGAAATGTACAAGGAGTTAACATAGAGGCTACGAAAAATATGATTTATTTTCTAGATAGATGTGTATAGAATGGTTCGTGAACAGTTTTTCATCTCTCGATATCCTATTGGATACGTGACCACAATAATAGTTTATGGTCGTTTCTTTTAGAGAAAGAGAGAAAGAGAGAGAAAGAGAGAGAAAGAGAGAGAGGATTTTCGAAACCTTGAGGGTAAATTGGATAAATCGTTTTTTCATTATGACTGTCTAATCGATATGTCGATACTTCAACTCTTGGATAAACTGTGGAGTGTCGTTACGTAAATGGTTGAACTTTGTTGATCCCTTTAATACGGATTAATAATATTTTGTTGGTTTAGTATCATCGTTGGTATCTAAAGTTTTAAATTACTTTTCATTTTTTCCTAATTATTAGGTCTACTGAAAAGTTCTGTTCGTAATTTGTATTTGGTTTTATTCCAAAATCGAACAGAACTTTTATTAGGTAGACTTAATAATTTTATTAGCCTTGAACTTATTTTTTTTTTACAGCTAATATATTTATTTAATTATTTGTCATAGTTTCATTATGATTCTTTGATCGATATATCGATATTACAATTTTTGAATAAATTAATAGATCGTTACGTAAATGATTGAATTTTTAGGACCTCTTTGAATCGGTATAATAATTTTTTAAATATCATTGATTAAGTTTTAATATATCTGGAATTGTTTCGGTATAAGTTTTTATCGCTACATGTAAGATGCATTTATTTATTTATTAATAGTACTTATATTTATAATCTATTTATATTTATAATCTATTTATATTTATAATATTTTATATTTCTATTTTAAGAATCAGTTTCTTATAATTTCCGGTTAGTGGGAAGATTTCGATATAGCGGCTCGGAAACCTTTCACTTTTGTCAAAGCAGATTCATTTTCTATTCGTCGAAAGCATATAAACCATAATCCAATTCATCAGATTGAAAGAAACTCTTAATCTTTTATCCTGAGTTAGATCAATGATACAGCATTACAAAAACTGTTATTGGAGTTTCTGATTCATGCATTCTTAATTGCTACTCATATTACATAATTGCGGATAGGCATACCTTGTACCTTGTCAATATCGATGATTATATTACCAGATTATTAACGGTTATTATAACTCCTGCCAATGAGTGGAATCAATTTTCTTTCAAACTGGTCACACACCTATAAACTCGATTTCTACAATATTTTTTTTATCTTGACATTTATTAACGATCGTAGATTGATCCAAATTCGTAGAGTATGCCAAACTATCTACGAATAGAAAATAATTCTAATTATTTATTAAATTTACATTTCTAATCAATTTTGAATCTGCATTTCTTTAATCGGTTGATAAACTCGGTAAACGGTGTTACGCCAGTTTAATATTTCTTCTTCTTTGAAAACTATCTAGGAAAACAAATTAGTTGCAAAATTAATATCGAAACTTCTTTTGCGGATACAGAGAGAAGTCTTTTGTTATGCGTCGAACTTTTCTATAAGAAATGAGGTTAACGACGTCAAGTTTGTTCGTCGTGATACTCGATGCGAAAACTGTCTCGCATGACTTGCATACGTGAGAAGAACTGGCTCTTATGGTCTGTCTTACAGGCGTGTCCTATGTTACCTGTTATCTTTTCTCGAACTTACGTTAATCGTTAGAAAAAAAAGTATATATATGTGTGTATTATACACAAGCACAACGAGTTCTTTTATGAACGACTGATGAAATAATAAAAAGAAGCCTAGATATTTTTACATACGTCAAAATTGTGTAAGACTTTTGAACCATGCTGTTATGACATTTATGTAAACGTCTATCTACGTTTCGCCGGATTTGGAAACAGAATTGAAAGAAAATGTTAAACCGTGAAATAGAAAGTACTATTTTCAAAGAGTATCATAGTTGTACCATAAAAATAATTAGATTGTTTAATTTTTTCATAGTTTTCTATATAAACGTATTTTACTGAAAATTCTTTTCCTTTTAATAGTCTCAACAAAGTGTTCTTTAATTACCGTCATCATCCGACAACAACGTTCCTATTTAATCGATGTTTCCTTGAAATAAAAGATCTTAGTTCTTGTTTATTTTACGAGATATGTAAATCTGTTTTTATTTAGGATGTTTAAAAAAGAAAAAATATCGTTAAGGTTTGCAGAAATGAAAGATTTTATTGATCGACTGAGTATAAATGTAACACAAGAAAACAGTGTGGTGTTTAATGGTTGAGAGATCAAGTCATCGTTCGCATAAGGATATGTTGAAAATAAAATGTCATTAAGGTTTGCAGAAATGAAAGATTTTATTGATCGACTGAGTAAGAATGTAACACAAGAAAACAGTATGATTTTGAATGGTTGAGAGACCAAGTCATCGTTCGTATCATGGTGTATAGTCGAGATCAGAACCGGTTTTAACAGATCCTGGTTTGGTGGTTTTACTTATCCACGGTTGGATGCACGGATTTGTAATCCGATTGTCACAAAACTTTTAATGCAAAAATGTAAAAAGAATAAAAATTGGTAAGAATTGTTTAGTCAAATGTTCAAGATCCGTCCAGTCTCTGTTTTTCTTATTGTTTTGATTTGGATAATTAGTCGAGTCCTAGTATCTTCATAAAAGTCTGATTGTCCTTGTCAAATATCAACGTCTTCCAGCGAGGAAGGGTGCAGCAGGGTAAGCGTAGGCTGCTGCTGATAGGGGCGAATAGGCAACGGGCGAAGCTGCGAATGCAGGTGCAGCTGCTACAGCTGGTGCAGCGATGTAAGGTGCAGCTAAGGCATGATTGATGGCGTGAGCGTTGTAACTCGATGCATAAGTACCAACCGTGAATGCTGCTGGTAGTGCTGCTGGTACAGCTGGTACAATACCGGCGGAGCAAACGGCCACTAAGGCACCGATCAGAACCTACACAAAAAAAACAAACAAATCGATCGATCGTTTAGAAAATGGGGGTGAATTTTTTATCCTAATTTCTAATAAGGATTTATTATTAATTATTAGAAACAATTCTCTAAGAATAAATGTTATCTCATTATTTTTCTCAAATTTCATCGAATCTCGGATTATTTAAAAAAAATAATTCTAATAGGATAAATAGATACTTTTAGAATTGTTTTAGGATTATTGTTAGAATTAATAGATACTCACGAAGATCTTGGTCATCATTTTGCTTGGGTGGTTGATTGGGTTGGTCTTGCTTTGACTTTAAGCTACCAAAACTGTGATGGCATACAATCAGTTCCGTTGTCTTTTATAGGTGGTTTCGCTTTCCAACAAGGGAACTCCCACCCCATGCACTCTTGAGTATCTCACAATACCAGAGGATTACGGTCTTGCATACTAGATGACCTCTGCGTAAACTTGGCCACGCCCGTTCGATGACCACCCGTTCTCTATCAGTGGTGCGTCTCCGTTTCTCAAAGTATTTCTTCTTCTTCTTCTTCTTCTTTTTTTTTTTTTAAGTCCATCCCGAACGATTTAACGAAATTTCGATCGTGATTCGAGACGTGAGGCGAAACTTTAACATTCCCGTTTAATTTTCATAGGTGCGCCCAGCCAGCCGATTTGATTTGCGAACCGCAATTCGTCAGACCAACTTCCGGGCAGACTGGCATTGAAAAGTGATCAAGATTTCTATCCTCGATTTTATTGCGGGGTAATCTTTTTTTTTTTTTTCAATAAAAAATTAGATCCTGATTCGCGTTTCGAGATTGACGTTTAATAAAATGCACATATATTATATTGTAGTTCTTTTTTTTTCTTTCTATAATCTTATTTAGCGATACCACAAGTATTTTCGATATAATGATTTATTCATTATGACGAAACAGAGAACGACCGTTTACGTATTTAAAACAATTATTAATAGAGTATCTCGTTGTTATAACGCTTACATCGTTCATTTCTATTCGTAGTTGGAAGGTTACGTCTAGGTTCTAACGACGTAATTCTAATGATCTGTTGCAACCGATCACCACTCGGAAAAATTAATCGCTTAGAAACCCGTCCTAAATACTTTAACAACTGTTTCGTACAATTTCTTATCCCCGATTGTGACATCGGTGGGCGAAGTGGCGGCTATCGTCCAACCTTCCAACGTGTCTCGAATTTTATTCGAACAAACGGATTATTGCGTTTAATCGAACGTTGTATCATACATATATTTATATATAAAATATGTACAATATATATATATATATTTGTTGGATTCCATTTTTTATTGGATTTCCCACGTACCTTTGTCTAAACTTAATTACTATCATAATATTTAATTGTCGCAGTTTCGAGTACAAAAGATCTAATAATACGAGAGCGTAGGTAAACGAACGATCGATTTATTATATATTCTAGTACCAATAGTCATCAAACTTTTTCAATTCACGAAACCCTAATCAGTAGCTAAAATAATTTATGCAAATTTTTATTATAAATAAAAGAAATTCAGTTTCTTCATTTATTCATATTTTTATGTGCTATATTTTTTTACACATTATTACTGAAATAAAATTATTCAAGCAGTATAAATGATATAAATAAATAAATAATTCGGTGGAAAATTCAGAATTTGAAAATCATTATTTTAAATTAATGATTGTTTTATCTAACAATAGACATTATTGCTATAATATTTCGATCTTGTCATTTTCTAAAAAAAACTTTGAATATTTTGTAATTTAACAAATTAAAGAAATGATTTATTTCTTTATATTTCGTTCCATTCATTTTTTATAATAATTTAATGCAAATAAGAGAATATTTTCTTAGATACTTTATGCTCTTCTTACTCGTAGTTGTTTTATTTCAAAAACAGGATATAATCTTCAAGGTTTACGCTGCAAGGTTGAACCAGATCGAGTTGTCGATCGTTGCCCTGGATTTTTTTCACAGGACTCGCCTTTTTTTTTTCTTACATTTTTTCCTTCGACTACTCTTTCAGGATACGTCCAAAGAGAAAAAGAGAGAGAGAGAGGGGGAGAGAGAGAGAGAAGTACTTACATTAATAAAACAAAAATATATATGCAAAGAAAATATATATATTATTTCTTACTGTTTATTAACTGAACCAAAAATGAATAGAAATTGTTCAAAACTTATATTATAATTAATAAAATAAAAATCTTCTGTTCACGCAGAGATCCTAACACAACATAGTTTAATTCCTTAAAATTGTCAACTTAAAATAAAATTAAATAAAAATATAAGATAAATAATCTTATATATATATATATATATATAATTTATAAAATAATGTATAGTTATCCACGTAGAAGTCTGTTTTCCGCAAAAAAGAAAAAGAATCAAGAACATCGCGAGAAATTCCATCATGTGTAAAGGACTCGTACGTTACTTTGAAAGTGTACAATTTCATAGGGAGAGATAAATTATCCCTGAAAAAAGGTTTAGGTTGGTACGTAAATCGTTTTACGGGGAGAGAACAAAAAAATTACTACCTTGGATAAAATAATTTGTTACCTTGGAACAATGTAGAGAAGGTTAGAGGAATAATGCGTGAAACAATATGTTCATAGCAAATTATCAAATATTTTTCCTTAGAAAATAAAATGAGGAATGTTAAAATAATAATAGAGGTCTTTTTTTAAGATTGGTAAGAAATGTTTATTGGTTTTGTATCAACAAGTATTTAAAACGGCAGTCAATCGATAGATCCAAGTGTCATCATTTAGCCTAAAAGCGTTGGTCCGTAGGCAGCAGCGAATTGAGCTAAAGGAGCAGTTAAACTTCCGGCGTAAGTTGGTTGGAATAAACCAGGTGCAGTAACGATCGGTGCAGCTGGTGCAGCAGCTAAAACTGGTGCGGATGGTGCAGCAGCAAAGAATGGTGCGGACGGTGCAGCGGCTAAGACTGGTGCTGCTGGTGCTGCAGCTAAAACTGGGGCTGCTGGTGCTGCAGCAACGAGGGGTGCTGATGCAACCAACGGTGCAGCGATGTTTCTTGTGCTTATGTCGACTCTGGATGCGTATGGTGGTACATTGTACGGCACAGCTTTGGCATAACCAATTGCTGCAGGTGCAGCAATTGCTGCTGGAGCTGCAATCGCTGCTGGTGCAGCCACAAGTGGTGCAGCAGGAACTACTCCAGCCAGGGCAACCTGCGCTACTGCGAGCACAGTCGCGATTGTTACCTGAAAATAAACAGATTGATTAATTGATTGTATTTGTTTGATTAGGCGAAATCTATTAAAGAATATCCGATTAGAACTCACCGTAACAATAGAGTTCATGTTGCTTGGTTCGAAGAAGCACTGCACAATGCCAATGTCCGAACTGGTATCGTTTTTATACCAGTCCCAACGAGACCATTCAATACTTTCTTTCTACTACGTGATCAAACTAACGATTAGTTCTCGATAGATTACGTAAAGGATGAACTGACCTAGAACGTTAAGGTTTTAGTGATAAGCCAGGTCCCATATATTTATTCGTATAACGATTTCTACAAATTCTTCCATATCGATTAACGATTATTATGATTTTGAACAGAAATTCATTTACGTGGATGGATCATCGTTCAAATAATTTAACTCGCTAATTGAAACGGTCTTAAATGAAATCCTATAAAATAGTATTTCGTTAAATGTCAATTTAATGTCATGAGTGTTACATATTTTCAATATTAATTTACTCTATTTCATATCGTATCTGTTGCATTTGCGTGTAAATTTACTATTTATTAGATTTTATATTTATCTTTAAAACGAAAATGATATGGTAAAACGATTATATACCAAGCATTGTGTAAATTAAAATGAATATAACGTCACACAGAGAGAAGAAAGTTACTAAATAAAATTGCATAAACTCTATCCAATTGTAAATTCAAACAGCATATTTGTTCTACTCATCGATATAAACGTAGCATTTTGTTTTTTGAATAAATGCCGTCACATTAGTTTCCTATACGTCATATGTTTATTTATCTACGTAATATTTGTATAATATAAATATTAAAATTAATTATCGAAAAGGATAGTGTGTTTTCAAATTAAAAAAAAAAAGGGGTGAATAAAAAAAAATTTATGTAATTGTATTATTTATAAACAGACACGTTTTAATTTGTTCCTTTTTTCAAATGTTTTTAATTGCATACCAGTTTCATGTTAAAAACAATAAAAGAAAAAATTCTGACAAACTATACGACCATAGTGTTACGATGAAATACGAAATGAATATTTCAACCGTAATATTCGTTTGGTGGTATCTTTAAAAAGTTCTTTTTCATCCAACGTGTCATTTCCATTTTCTCGTTTGAACGACGTGTTTTGTTCACCTCGTGCATTAATTAAAAATTTTTCATATTCGAATCGGAGAATAGCTGTTACTCTTGTCACTCGTTTTTCCAAGATCCTCGTTGAAAACATTTGAGCTTGATTTCCAATGACTTACAATAACGAGAAAGAAAGGGAAAGAAAGAGAAAGAAAAAGAGAGAAAGAGAGAGAGAGAGAGAGAGACAAGAAGACAAATATCTTCAAGTATTGATAATTTAATGTTACTGGAAAGAGATCAAAGAGAGATGCCAAGCTATTTTTATATCCAATAATTGCTCTTTCAACTTATAGACAGATAGACAGACAGACGTTTCATTGATGTAAATCGAAATGTTTATAGGAAAAACAAGTTTCCTTTGGTAGTCTTATTAAAGATAATCAAACTAAAAGGGATGTGACATTAAAGAAATATAATGCGATAATAAATGTAGGTTGAAAAAAATTTAATATATTTCTAACATAAGATCAGTTGACACATAATCGAATCGAGATAACAGTTTAGTTGGTTGGTTCGTTGGTTTGTTGGTTGGTTGGTTGGTTGGTTTATTAAACAACTGGTACTACATGTGAGGCATATGCCAATGGTGCTGCAGCTGGGAATGGTGCGCTGTATGCAACTGGTGCACTGTATGCAATTGGTGCACTGTATGCAATTGGTGCGGTGTAATGCAATGGCGCTGCGACAGGGGTATTGTAATTTCTCGCAATAACTTGGCTACTTCTAGCGGTTACAATTGGTGCTGGTACAGCTGCAACTGCTGCCGGGGCTGCAATAAATCCACTTGGCGCTGCATTTACGCAGGCGACTGCCACGAGGACTAAGATGCTCTGAAACAAATGTTTTATCCTGTTAGACAAAATATTCTTTTTCATTTTTTTTACAATGATTTCTTTTTTTGTTTTTTTTTCTATCGATAATATAAATAAAATACTTCTAATTTTCAATAGGTAACAATTAATTGAAGAATTTATTTTTAGAATCAGAAAGTTAGATTTTATTATTTGTTTTTTTGTTTTTTTTTTCTACCCACGATAATATTAGATTATTTTTTAAATAGAATTTTTTTATGAGAGAATTTTCTATGTTCGAATAATAAATTATTCGTTAATTCGTCGGTAGATAAATGTTGCTTTCACTTACGAAGAACTTGAACATTTTTGATTCACTTGTTGATTCGACGAGTGGACAACGAGTGACGACGAATTCTCCAGCCACGTATTTATAGTAGGCAACAAGCGTAACCGTGCCCCGTTGATTCCTTTGAAGACCTTGCGAAATAATTCGTTCGAAATCGCTCTCACTGTTGGTCGTTGTTGAGAAGTGGATTAATGTAAAGCATTGATTCGTTCTTTCAAGTGTTAGTAACCCTCCCCAATCGATTTTCGATCGATAAGCTTTACAAAGAAAACGTTTCTTTCATTATATCTTCCGTAACTTTCTTTCTTCATGAATTTCTATTTTTCATTTGATTACATTTGTCCAAAAAATTTATTGTTACGTTTATTATTAATCAATAAATATTGTTGAAAATACTAATCTATAATATATTATTGGTATTAGGTGTTGGAATTAATTCGTAACGTTATACTAAAGATGTCATGGGTATTAAAGTATTCTGTTTTCACCTTCAGAAACAAATTTATCGTAAACCAGCTGTAACAAGGTTTTATTTTTACGACAAATATTATGTTTTAATTGTTAATAACATCATGTTACATGGTTTATCAGGGGAAAAATTAACATCTTATGAGGATTGCCAAAATTGAATCGATTCATGGATTGCCTCCAAGGACGAAGAGTTTTTTCAAAGGGGTATTCGATAGTTACCTGAAAAATGGGAAAAAGTAGTGGCAAGCGATGGGCAGTATTTTAAATAATGTAATTTTTTACTTTCATTTCAAATAAATCGTTTTTTTTTTAATAAAAAAAACGTTACGAATTAATTCCAACACCTAATATTTATTCAATTTGGATCTCGATATTTATCTGATTTTCGTTATGAAGAAGAATTAGTTTTATTTATTTAATTATTAACAAAAATTACAAACGCAACCCTAAGATTTTTCGACTTTGAGAGGGTTTGTGCAATACGATTCGAAGTCGGCCAATAGAAATTACGTAAAGCTATGTTGTAGTAAATTGTTGTATAATATCACCGACATCGAATCGTACTTGGAGATATAACAATGTATGACCAAGGTCATATACGAGTATAAAACTCCCCCAACACTATTATTTTTTTTCTTTCTCTATCTCTCTTTCTTTCTTTCTTAATCTATCTTTATTTTACGCGTCTAGAGTGTGTAATGGTATGTGGCAAGTTCCTAGGTACATTTAGTCCAGGTTTAAACTAGCATGAGTTGAATTTAAAAAGATGTTGCATGATGATCAGCATGAATTTCAAGCTTTAAACGTATAAGGTTAACGTAAAATGATTAATGATGATAAAAAATAATACGACGTTGATACATCATCTATGTTCTTATTGTCAATCAAAAATGTTTATACTAATTTGAAATTATTTATTGTAGGTAGAAGAAATTTTTAATGGAAAAATTATTAATTTTTAATAAATTAAAGTGTATACTCTTTGTTAATGATTTTACAAAATACCATTGATGCTTTTTATGGTATAATATAAATAGAATTGTTTTTGTGAAATTTGTTTCAAATGTCAGCTATCATTTTCATTCAAAAATAATTTGTATAATAAACTATTGATTCAAAATTAGACGACGTAATAATTGAAATATACTATAACTAAGTTTTCTTTATTTTTATTATTTAATAAATATCTACCATCAGGAAACGTTGTGGGTGTCAAATAATACAATTTTGTTTTATTGATGGTTTAAATTAAAAGTAGATGCAGGGATCATCTCGAGAAAAAGTGGCAAGTTCTATTCAACGAGTATAAAAATATTTAGTTATTAATTCGTTTAAGTTAAAAATACAACATTCAATGGATTGATGTTGATTCAATTAAACTTTCTTTTAAGATATTCGATATTTCGAAACAAACCGATAAAAATATGTTTTTATTTTCTCGCCCACTATTTCCAACGTTTCTGCGTTATGGATTTATGACAATTTTTAATAGTCGGTGGTAGACACTTTTAAATTTTCATAATGTCGGATTTAATACACTTCCACAAATAAAAAAAAACTTTTTCCTATTTTTATTCATCCCTCGTTGAATCTGATTACAATCCCTTCTCCCCCTTTCTTACTGTTTATGAATGAATCTATACTTCTTCCTTTTTGCTTCCTCTGACATAGATTTAATATAAAACTTAAAACAATAAACCACGTACGACGTGACATTATACGCGATCTCGCATGAAAAAAAAAAAATATTGAATAAAACATTGAATAAAATTTTCTTCACCTTTTTAATACTCGGTAACCATATTCCGAGAATATAGAATATAGAAAAAAATTCTTAACCCTTCTTCCCTCCCTCCTCTCATTTTCTGTCGTTTTTAAATAATATTAGGTTGTCAAGTATGAAATGGAGCAAATTTCAAATCAATTATGTGCATTTTTTGCTCCATTTAATTAGTCGTTTTTCTTGTTTTTTTTTCTTTCTTTTTCTTCATGATTAAAAAAATCCCTGGTATGTAATATTACATGGTAAATTGATTTTAATGTAAATCTGTAATCCAATTAATCTCCTCGATTTGTGGTTCCTACGCAACGACTAATGATCTCGTTTTGTAAAAAACTGAGAATACCAGTAAATCAGAAATATCTTTACGAATCTAAAATTTATATTCATAAAAAGTAATTTCATATTTTCGGTAAATTTTTGATCGTAATTTTTCTCCAATATCTATGCCAGATTTCGATTAAAAGTTGATGTTTTAAAAAATATAATTATTATTGAGAGAAGAAATACGATAACATGATCAATGCGATATCAAATGTTAAAAGTTACTTATTCCTTTTTTAACGAGTTTAATCGATTTTTTCGTTCGTTGAAGTATCGAAATAATAAAAAAGAAAAAAAAAATAGATTAATTCCGGAATATGCAATTACTCGTACACACGCGTAACAATTAGATTTTCGTTATTAAAGTTTAATTAATCTTCAAAAGAATTTTCTAATATACGGATTCAAGTATAATCTCTCGAAGCCGCGTGATAGTTGAAAAAGTTAGTAACGTGTTACCATTTTCCGTTTATGGTCAATCCTGTTTGGAAAGAACGTTCGCTTCAACCGGATCTCGATGTGATGTCAGAGAACACTTCAAGGTAAAGCCTGCATATTTTTTCTCAAGTTCAAGTTCGCCAAGTCTGGTTGGTACTTATAAGAGAAAGAAGAAGAAAGAGAGAGTGAGAGTGAGAGGGTAAAGGGAAGAAAAAGGTAGACAAACAAAAAAAAAAGAAGAGAGAGAAAAAAAAACCAAATACCAGTCACATTTTAATTAACCACTCGTACTCTCGTTCCTCGTTTACATGTTAATTTAGGTCTTTTGTTGAGCTTGCATTTTTACATTTTGTTCGAACGAATCTGCACGAATCGTATCGCACGATGTAGATATTATCAAAATCATTTTCTTAAATATTAGATGGAAGGTAATGTCGTTTCCGGGCAATCAATTTATGATTTATCAGCTAATCAGAGTGTCTGCTTCTAAGTCTAGCCAAGAAAAAAAAAATTAATAACAACATTACTTTGTAGTTTATCTAATAGTTGCACATGTGTTGCTTGTATAGGAATAAAATTTCACCAGTCTAACAGATATGTTTAATTTAATTGTCAACGATTTTAGTCACGTTGCATTAAAAGTTCCTGGCACGATCGAAATTGATGTAAAACCACGTGGGAACGGTTAGTAATATTGCGATTAGATGAAATCGACTCGTTTGGATAAACAATAAAAGAAAATTGTTCAAAAGTATACTGTTGAAAAGTACTATCGAATAAGTGAGAGAAATTGAACAGGGAGAATTAATAAATGACATTAAATTTGGATCGATCAATCACGATGAATCCTAGTATTAAACGTTTCCGATTCCGCGATCGATCTTTTACAATCCCAAGGATAAATTGGAAAAAGTATGGGAGAATATAGAGAGAGCTTGGTTTGGGGGAGTGGTAATAACCTTGAGGATTGCGACGACCTCCGTACTTGCTACTCTGATGCATGGTCAGGTCTTTCTTGTAAAGCGTCGAGAAACGTTCGTCGTTTTCATTGGTCGGTTGCATCGGTACGAGTAAAGTAAAAAGAAAAGAAGAAACAAACTAACAAAAAGGAATGAATAAGAGGAGATGAGGAGGAAACAAACTATTGCTTTCGTTTTTTTTTTCTTTTTAAAAGACGACCAACGACAACGACGAAGTAGAAGAAGAAGAAGAAGAAGAAGAAGATGAAGATGAAGGGGCGATGTCCTACCATCGTCTGATGCCTAGTAACTACAAAAATTTAATGCTTAGGGCAAGGGGAAAGGGATGTAAAGAGAATTCGCTAGAATCTTCTCCTATATAAGAGAGCTGCATCTTCGTATTTTCATGGTATTACTTTACTACCCACAATCACCTCCAGTAGAATCAACATGTTCAAGTTGGTAAGATAAAACTACATAATTATTAAATTATAATTTATGAATTATTTCTACTAAATCTAACACAGATACTCTATTCAAGTTTATATATTTTTTTTTGAATTAGAAATAAATGTAGGAGCATTACAGATTTTTAATTAATTTTTGAATAGTCGATGTAAAACATTTTGCAGAAAATTCTATTCATAGTTGTTTATTAAATAGAATTATAGTATTAGGTTGTCAAATATGAAATGAAGCAAATTTTCAATTCAATTATGTGCATTTTTGTTGTTCCATTTCATACTTGACAAATAACTAATAGTAACTTGTTTAGAATGTTTAGTTACAGTATTGAAATTTTGACTTGTATATTTTGAAATGTTGAGATTTTAAATACTTGTAGCATTGAAAAATAATTTGGAATTTTGTAGTATTGTGATTTTTTAAGAAAAGTATCTTTTACTTTTCTGAATTCTATTTCTATTGGAAATATTTTTCTATTTAATCTAATAGAAATAGTCAAAAATAAACGTGTTTCGATTTAGTTCCTTTTCGTCGCCTTCTTGGCCTTCGCTGCAGCTGCACCTGCACCTGCACCTGCTCCAGGAGATGGAGAACTCCTTACTTTCTCCAACGCTTATGGGTTTCCAATAATTGCCGGTGGGGCATTGGTCTACCCAAAATCATACCCATCACCGATTCTTCTCAATAGACCTCCATCGTACGCCCACTTTCCATTGATCTACAAAACTGGATATTACTAAGAGAACAAAAAATGAAGAAGAAGAAGAAGAAGAAGAAGAAGAAGAAGGATCATCATCAGGACTCTGGCTACGATTCATCGATTACCATCTTTTTTTTTTTTTATTTCCTCCCTCTCTCTCTCTTTCTCTCTGTCTCGTTCTCGCATCTCACTCTCTTTTACACGCAATTAGTAATTTCGTTCTCCCAATCTAGTTCTTTCCGTTTACCTCAACGCGTATTATCGCTCAAAACGTATCACACACTACAACAACAAAAAAGAAATCCTTCAACAACATTTATACTTCCATAATAAAATCCTCTTCCATAATAAAAATCCCTATCCTTATACTGTGTTCCTTTTTTTTTTTTTTTTAATCGATCCCAGTCATCAACAACACATGCAATTATGCAATTAAGAATCAAATAAAGTCTGCTTTAGAAAAGCAACGAAGCATTGAGTTTTCTTTTTACATGTATTTGTTTTTTCACCTCTCTTTCGATTTGTTCTTTTTTTTTTTTTTTTAAGTTAAATGCAGTTTTCACCTCGGACCTGGAAAGAACAAAAAAGAACAAAAAAAGAATAATAATTCAAGCAATGCACGCATTTATCTTGACTACTTTCTTCCTTCGAAACTTGATAATATGGTGTACGTTATACATATGTAAATTAGATACAGTAGCATGTATATATGTATATATATATGTAACGTGTATAGATGCAGGATATATATGACTGTCTCTTCTACAATTCCTTTATGTGAGTCGATCAGAATTTACGGGTAAATTCTTGTCACGTATCAGAACCAGACCCACCTCTCGAAAAATTCGTAATCCTACGTGATCGGGTGACACCGTATGATTTCGTAGCTTTCATCATGCAACTTATTTTTGTTTTCTCCCTTGTCAATGATCAAAGATTTGTTATTTATTTTTTCAAACGAACACAAGTGCATTTGACAGATATAGTTGAAAAATAAAATGTTAATATGTTCGTAAAAATATTATACACCACCTCGGGTACGTGTATTCTGATGGGAACTGAATTACTTCGTTGCCAAGGCCACCAAACAAAGAATCCAATATCCCGTAATAGTAATTTCATTTAAAATTCTGTCAATCATAGATTTTCTTTACTTTAATCAACAATTTCTTTTTTTAGTAACTTTTTATAGCTACGAATATTCTTCATAAGTAGCATATTCTTCAGCAGTCAGAATTATGGTTTATTATATATTCAAGATAAACATTTTATCTTTCGTTTATTTAAGAAATTCCGGTCTAGAAAACATTGTACTCTTCACCAGGTTACTCTGAACTTGGGGTCCAGAAATCTCGTACTCTTCGTCAGGGTTGAGTCGGAGTTTCTTAAAAATTTCTTCAAGAAAGACGTTTTATCTTTCGTTTATTTGATAAATTGAGGTTCAGAAGACTCGTACTCTTCGTAAAATTGACAATTTATGATCCAGAAAACGTCGTACTTTTTGCCACGTTGCTTTGAATTTGAGGTCGGGTAAAGTCGTACTCTTCGTCAGAGTTACGTTAGAGGTATATATAAATGTTTATAGTAAATAAATATCAACACGTAATACAAAACAATATCTATTATTAATTAGTTACGTGCATAATTAGACACAGATGTCCATATTCTATATTCATAATAATAATCATGTAATAATATATATTCTTATTATATATATAACATCTTAATTGACACTATTGTCTAATCGTTGTTAATGCATAAATTGATACAGGGAAAATATCGATGTACATTCATCACGTAAGCTACTTACTATTAATAATAATAATAATGATAATAATATTAGGCGTTGGAATTAATTCGTAGCGTTTGATGAGAGATGGCATGGTTATTACAGTATTTTGTTTTTACCTCCAGAAACGAATTTATCGTAAATCAGCTGTTATTAGGTGTTTTTTTTACAACACATCTTATTTTTCAAAACGGCCGGAATGGAGCAAAAGGCACGATAAAGTTATTTTACTGAACGACAATGCTCGAGCTCACGTAGCGAAACCAGTGAAAACATACCTGGAAACATTGAAATGGGAAGTCTTAACCCACCCGCCGTATTCTCCGGATATTGCCCCTTCGGATTACCACCTGTTTCGATCAATGGCTCATGGTTTATCAGGGGAAAAATTAACATCTTATGAGGATTGTCAAAGTGGCATTTTTTCGACGGAGTATTCGACAGTTACCTGAAAAATGGGAAAAAGTAGTGGCAAGCGATGGGCAGTATTTTCAATAATGTAATTTTTTACTTTCATTTCAAATAAATCGTTATTTTTTAATAAAAAAACGCTACGAATTAATTCCAACACCTAATGATAATAATTATTATTATTTTTTAATGATTATAAAATGTTATTTTGTTACTTCTTCCTCGGTTTAACGATAAAGATAAATATTGAAAAATATTATACGAACGAATATATAAACGATTCGATAATCATCAAAATTATATATTCGATTTAATTTCTATTTTTATCGCGAGACATAACGCATATAATTACGAGATATTTTATGAACGGGATCGTAACGGTTTTGACAAATCTGTTTGAATATCCTAACAAATAGGAAATGTGTCAAAGCGTAATAATGTACGCAACTGGATCTATTTCTGTAAAGCTTATATTATATTTGCGTCCATTGCACAACCTGTTATGAGAAATAATTATTTACGTTTGTCAGAAATTTCATTTACCGAGAAGCTTAAAGAAAACTAATATTTGAGATTACCGGTGTTTGGAAATATTATGCATAAATGGTATGATTTAATATCTTACGGTGTAGATTTATTATGGATTAATCCATAACAAAATATGTTACTTGTATGTAAGAGTAATCGTAATTTTCGATTATTTCATATCAATGAAAATATTTCCATGGAAATGTTTTCTTTTCTGTTTAAAAAAAAAAAAAAAAAAATTCGAGTCATTGAAAATTTCCAATAAATTCCTTTCTCAACTTGGGGACAAACACGTATCCTCGGATTTTCTGAACGGAACGAATGGATCCTTTCTCGGATACATTTTTTTCATGTATGGTACGTACGTATATACCTTGCTGCGTATGATTGCGTAAGACAAAACCTTTTGTTTTTTATATTTCATGGTTTAATTACGTAAACGATGATAACAATACATTGAAGATTACGTGGACGTAAACACAGTGTTACGGGGTTACGTGTGTCATCTCCTATGCATGGATGCATTTGGATTATGACGAAACGATGTTCCTTCTCTAATCGATGCTGCACGTTCTAATCAAATAATTCTTAGCAATTCCTAATCTCTATCTCGATTTAATCCAAACGTCGCATTGATCTTATTCCATTATCTCAACACGAAGGTTTATAATAAACTTCATTCTATATCTTATTCCAAAATTATCATCTCGCAGAATTATTTAAAAAAAAAAAAAAAACAATCGAATCTAGGATTTAGGAATTTTTGTAAATCTAATTTCTCATTATTATTATCTATTTTCTATGTCGAATTATTCTTCGGATAATCACGAAATGCACACAAGATGACAAGTTCTGAAAACTTTTGTCCAAGTTCATCGTCCCGACGACGAGGATGAGAATCGGGGAACGATTTGTCGAACTGAAGGAATCAGAAACGTCGAAGTAGATTCGAATTAATCTTTCCCCGACTAGAAAGAAAGGAAAGAAAAAGAAAGAATGTTTGAAAGAAAAAAAAAACAGGATGGGAAAGGTGGGGAAAGAAAAAGGAACGAAGTTGAATGCTTCATTTCCCTATTCGTACTTAAAAATTCTGAAGATTCTATGACAACCAATCACTATGCATTTAAGGGAGGGAAATAATGCATTGATTAATCCAAGGCCAAAGGTGTTTTTTTTTCTATTATCTCTCTCTCTCTCTCTCTCCCTCTTAGGGTGATTTATATTTACTTAAATTTTTTTCATGGTTTTCTTTTCAGTTCATTCGTTCGTTCGTTTGTTTGTTTGTTTTTTATGTTCTTATTTTGTTTTTCTTTCTTTCTATCAAGGACACTTCAGTGTAATATTTCTCAAATCGTTTGAAAATTACAACATTACGGTAGGATGATGCTGTTTTCTCGTCATATATATCGTCAATTGAGGACAGGGATAAATTACATCTTGATAAGGATGGCATTCATGAATCCCTCGGAACAAACTCCAGATTGACTATGACTATAGTGAAAATAATCTATACGCCCGCCTACCTTAAAAAGCTTACTGCCTTTCTTGTTAAATTACAAAACAGAGTAGGACAAATTATTACAAATAAAACGATATAGAGAGAGTCTCCCTCCCCTCCTTCCCTTATATTCGTAGAATTTTGATGTTTACAATTCCATCTTCTAACATACATTATTCCGGTTAAAAAGCAAAAATTTCTTTTTATCTGTGTCAGTAATAATAGATCTTATACGTAAACATATTACGTAATAATAATAATAATAATAATAATAATCTTCGTATAACGAACGAGAATGTAATATCAACGATAAAATCACGATTTTATCTCGAATGTTTAACCGAATGAAATTGATGGTAGAGAAAAAATAAAAAAATATAAAATAAGAAGAAAACAAGAAAAAGAAATCGAAAATTGTTTACAACGACGTGGTAAAAAAATTCGCGAATAATAAATTCGAGGTGGAGAACGGAGGTATGTTATTGATTCTTTCACCGAGTGCATACACCCCACCACAATTGTCATCAACAGCCAACAGTAGTTGCACCGTACCACCACCACCATCACCACCACTACCACCAAGTTCCAGCATCACCAATACCAGTAGCTAGCATCCGGTAGAAGCGAGAATATATCTAACAGCAGTTCATCCACCCTTTAAGATCGATCGTCGAGTTCAATGTCCTTTGACTACGACCCCCCCCCATCTCCTCTTCTCCCCAAAACCGAAGACCAATATAAACTCCTATTCGAATTATCTAGTCTGCGGATAGTTCGAAGATAATTCGCCAATTAAAATTAATCCTACCCGTTTCTTTCTTTTCTCGTTTCCTCAATTTTCCCAATACCACCCCGTCCCCACCCTCCAGATTCGTTTATTCTTAGGATGTAACTTGGATTCCTACCCAGGATGACCTTTACTCGCAGACAAGAAAAAGATACCCAGAAGTGAAAATGCAATGTCATCGAGATGGTCAAATAATAGAAAAAAAAAATAAGGAAAGGAAAAGTGCATGTGTGAGAGAGAGAGAGAGGAAGAAAAAAACACGTTAACTTGACATATGAAGTTTCTTTAACCCCCACTCCCCTTTTTTTCTTTTATCCTCCCGACTAAAAGTCAGGATTAGTAACAAGATATGTACGTGAGAGAAGGATCAACATAGTAACGCCCACATAGAAGTGGACTTTGCAAATACATAGACCTCATCTTGGCGCATAGAGTTGAATGGAGAGGGAGAGGGGGTTCTAAGAAAGAGGGAGGTTCTTAGTAAGAACATAAAGAAGAACTGGAAGTCCTCAGCTTTCGATCGAAAGTCGATCACTTTTACCTTTGAAGTGGGATGGGGATGAAGTGTGGTAAGAGAGAGAAGTTCAAATACGGATATACTTTTCCATCGGTTATTGATCATGTCATATATTTTATCCAATTGCTTACGCTCGAATATAGGGGGTGTCATAAGTAAAAGGGACAGTAATAGAATCGGCTTGCATAAATCTAGAATTAGTTTATATATATGAGTATTATATATTGTAATCAATGAGTAAATTTACACGTGTTTCTGATCTTGTAACAAAATTCGCCCACATCGTGTTTATAACTCCGTTAATTAGCTTGTTAATACTAATTATTAATACTAGTAATAATAAATATATACCATATTATATATTATATACAATTAATGGTTATAATAATAATTATTATTATTATAATTATTTTCTATAAATATAAATAATTATAATCAATGTGGTTTTGTAATTTACAAAAACAAAATATACCTGGTATTTTTATCCTCGATTCAAGGAAAGTTTCTCTATAATTGCATTTTATTATTTTTCAAGAAGAAAGTTTAGAGTATTTAACTTTCAGAGTTTTATTAACTTCAAATGAAACTTACTGCAGAGATTTCTAACCAGTGACAGGAACAAATAACGGAAACCGTGAAGTTTGTTAACCTTTATGAAACAACTACTGGGGTTAATTAGAAAAATTTGTATTTTCATTGGAATAAATTAATACGATTCTTGGATAAAATGTATACATTCTCAGGTGAAAGTTTTTGTAATCTTAACAATATTAATGATAATAATAATAATATTTTTGTAGATCAGTTCGAAGACAAAGTTGTAGGCAACTTTTGAGAAAATCGGACGTACAAATGTATTATTATTATTTTATAATCTGCAATAGGGGTTTATTTTTTTGAGGCAACTCGATATAAATGAAATACTCTATTCGATTTTGTTTTAGGTATGACGTCATAGCCTTGACCCAAGTAAATTTATTAATTCGTTTACAAGCAAACGATGCCATTCCTGCGAACACCATTGGTAACTGTGCAAATAATGATATGGTTGAAAAGAATTTGACGTGAATATTGTTGAATAAATAGTTAATGTCGAGTATGCGATCCATTACGGATGATGTTGATAGACATGATAATTATGTTGTATATCTAACAATAAGTCAAAACAGTACTTCGACCTACGTCATGTCATTTCCTATGTCTTGTTTATCCGTGTTTGGATCTACTTCATCTCAAGAACAAAAGGTTCAGATCATTTAATCTTCCCTAAATCGACTTTGATCGACACCCTAATATTTGTCTCTTTTAACTCATACCTTAACCGTATAATCCGCTTTGATTTATATCTCGAGTCAGTCTGAAACGATGGGAAGAAACGTACAAATAAACGTTTCAAGTTATTTCCTAATTCCTTTACCTTTCGTAATGTGTAGAAATATTATTTGTGCATTGAAAATATAGGATTAATAAATGAATTTAAATCAAAGCTATTATAATTCATATATTTTATTAAAAAGAAATTAATTTTTATTATTGTGTTTATATTATTAAATAAATTATAAAAATTAAAATCTTTATAACAAACTTTTTCGATTTGATAATATTATCGTCACCTATTGAAAATAAAGTATCAAGTGATTTATTAATACATTAAATATAAATATAAATAATAAAAATGAATAATAATAAATAAAAAAATATATAAAAATAAACATTGTCATTGAAATCTTTTTTTTTGGTCATTTAAATTTAACACAAACTTTCTGACGCAAACGAAATAATAAATTTATTTCTATTTTACGAAAATTTTCTAATGTCAAGGTTCAAGAAAATATATTTGAAGTGATTTAACAAGTGAACCTTAAAAAGGGTTCCCAACGAGGTGAATGCTACAGTCCTTTTGACATTTTCTTCTTTGACAGGAATTTGAGAGAGAGAGAGAGAAAGAAAGTAACGTCGTTAGGGGTTGTGTCAAATAAAAATTTAGAATAGCAAAGCTTATTATAATTTCATTGAACATTCTTAAGAAATAATAAAATATTCAAGGAAGAAATCTCGAAAAGGTATATTTGATAAGGGAGAGGTGGGGATGGGGATGGGGATGGGGAGAGGGGTATTCGATTTAGTCACCTAACCATCCCCTATTTCCACCCTTTCCTCGTTCCACCTTTCTCACTGTCCTCGTCTATTTATTCAACATTATCGGAGGATCGCTCACACCCTCACGTGCAACGGCAAGCATGCGCATAGCATGACATCGCTTAGGAAGGTCTATAAAGGAGCGCGACTGCAACGACAAGCTCAGTTCGAAATCGTAAACAAAGCTTCGACGTTCAGGAAGAGAATACGTTTTTACCTGACTCCACTAATATCAAACTGATATTAAAACTCGATTAATTAAAGAAGAAAAAGTTAGTTCTTAACTTCGAATAATAGCTTGATTGCTTTTGAAGTGAGTGGAATTTTATTTTCTTTCTTTAACAAGTGGAAGGTGTTTTGTTGAAATACAAGAAACAAATAAATCTCAAGAAAACTCGAAGCTTTTGAAAGATTTCTTTCGAAAGAATATTTATCTAAAAGATAAAATATTATAAGATCCGATAATTTAAAATCGTTACACCTGGATCAAACTAAGAAGAGCCTAATCCGACTCGGTGCAAGCGTAACCGAGTGGAGCAGGTCATTGCCTGTAATTTTGGTGCATACTATTACTTCAGAAAATATGGAAGATTCAACGAGATTAACTGATTCTAATGAATTACGTCGTCATCATCATCATCATCATCATCACCATCATCATCATCATCATCACGATTACCGGCAAGCGCCGCAACCGTTGCAACAGAAACAGCAGCAACAGCAACAACAACAGCAACAACAATTATCGCGTCAACAACATCAGCGTGATCCGAGTGGTCATAGATTGGAGCTGATTGACGACGAGTGTAGCACCGACAGTGGTTGCAGCAGCGGCGGAAGCAGTGGAAGCGCTGAAAGATTGTCGCGTCGTGGTAGCGCTGAACGTTTGTGTCGGGTCAACAGATCATCGAGAAGTCATTGTTATCTCGACAGATTCCGTGGTAGACCTACCAGATCCCAGGAACGTTTGACAAGCGTTCAAAGAAGTACCGAACGTACCCGAGCGAAATCATCGAGATCATGGAGTCCAAGTGATGTTAGGGGTAACCAATGCGGAAGTGGAGAATCATCATCCTATTCACCTAGTCCATCTGATGCTCACAGCAGCAGCGACAGCGATAGTTTGAAAAGGCCATCAACCGCGGAAACCCTGAGACGTGCTTTCCAAACATTCAAAATTTCATCCAAATGGGAGAGCAAGAAGAAACACGCCAAGAAAAGCCCAAAAAGAATCCTCAGAAGTCCGGTATCGTACACGTACGTAAGAGGACTTTCTGGTTTACCAACTCAAAGAGTACCGAAAAATGCTACCCAACAATTGATGATGTCCTGTACTTGTCAAGATTCTATTGGACTTTATCGATAAGTTTTCTCATATGTCGTTTTCTCTACAATTTCAAGAGGAGTCATCTTCTTCTAATTTTGGAATCCCAAGAGTCATGGTTTATTTCAACAAGATTTTCTATCATCGAGAGCTTTGTCTAATTTTCATCTCTTTCCGATATATTATTTTAATTTTAATTTGATTGTTTTTCTTTATTATTTCTTTTTTCTTTGAATTAATTCACTTTGCTCGTTCTTCGTAGCTCGAAGAATAAAACGAAATGCGTTCATCGAATGGGATCAATTCGTGTATATATATACATATATATATACATATCAGCCTAAATATATATATATATATATAATATAT
This sequence comes from Mischocyttarus mexicanus, assembly GCA_023678845.1. Lineage (NCBI taxonomy): Eukaryota > Metazoa > Arthropoda > Insecta > Hymenoptera > Vespidae > Mischocyttarus > Mischocyttarus mexicanus. The sequence goes on along the minus strand of JACGTP010000019.1, from coordinate 1,505,790 downwards.
CACTTTGATTTTTCACGAATAATTTTTCGTGACAAGCATCTTCTGATCGATGTATTGCCGATAACTTTTGAAAATTGTTTTACTTATATTTTTTTTATTACATTTATTTCGAAAGTATTTTATAATGAAATACACAAATCGTATACGTATATATGTGATAATATTCGTATATTTATCGAAAGAAAATTTTTCAAAGGAGAATTAGAAAAAAGAAGAAGAAAAAAAAGAAAAAAAAAAAAAAGAAAAAAAACACCGCAACGCATCTACGGTCTATCCAAACTAAATGACTAAGATTAATTGATGAAATAATATCAACACTTGATGGTTAGATGACAATTTTCAATTTTATCGTAACTTTTTCAAATAGGAAAAAAAAACGATTGATAAAACGAGCAAAAAAAGAAAGAAAAATCGAAAAATATTGATAAAAAACAGAGAAAAAAAAAAGAGAGAGAGAGAGAGAGAGAGCAGAAGAGAGAAGAAATTTTTTCATCACATTTTTACGAAGATCTCTTAGGATCTTTTAATGTCATGTGACTTAGCGTACCAACGTATATAAATTATTAAAAAGATTAAATACAATTCAGCTAAAGTTCTTATCTACATCTCCAAGTACATATACATATATATATGTATATTATAATACGTAATATTATATATAAAAAAAAAATATATATATTATATTGTATCCAGAGAGCCTATTATCACAATTATCAAATAATAGATTAACTCTTTCGTTATTTTCAGCACGAATATTATTGAAATGTAAATTTGCTATCATGACGATACTTAAATGAGTCAATAATTCAAATATGATTAACCTTTACATAGGTTTTTAATAACGAAAGGGTTAAATGGAAGTATTCTATACGAAGACGCGAGAAAATATGACATTCATATATCGATTAGATGTATATTATAATATTTACGATATTATATTACAAATTTCTGTAAAAAGAAAGAGATATTACCAAAGCAAAGTAAAAAAAAGAAAAGCCCCAACCGCCGACTGAGTAGTTTTTAAAAGACGAATGATAAATAAATAAATAAAAAGAAGAAAAAAAGATAGAGAGAATATTAACAAGATTTGATTATTAAATTGTTAGTAAGTCGCACGTGTTCAAGAAAGGAAATTTATCGCTTTATGAGATTACCGAATTAATCCAACAAAAGTTTAAAGACGAATAATGAAAGAGAGAGAGAGAGAGAGAAAAATAGAATGACAGATAATTGTTTACTTATACATACATATACACACATACATACGAATATATATATCGTACATGCGTATTTGAGTACGTATACAGGCATAATTAAAACATAAATCAATGAATTCATTGTCCCCGTTTAATTGTGACACGCAGTGGACTAAACGAAACTATTAGACAAATATTTTCATAGGATTTCATTATTTTATCAAAAAAAGAATATTAAACCAGTTATGGAATCAGATCTGCAAGTAAGACACGCATCTCGCATTTGATCTTATTCTTACTTACAATTAGTCAATTTAATCGATTTATATATCATTGAATTAAAAAAGCGTAATATTATAAGTCGAGTTTAAATTGTCGACGAATTTAAAGAGAAAGAAAGAAAAGAAAAAGGAACAAAATCAAACAAAAAAAATATATGAAATAAAAGAGGTGTAGTTGAATTTTTCTCTAAGATTTAACATTGACTAGTGTAACAAACAATTTGTTAGTTTCCATATTCAACGAAACTTTTAGTCGAATTTTAGTAAAAAAAAAAAAGATTTTAATCATCGATAGTTATTAAATATTTGTTTAATTCTTCGCGATGAGAATATATTGAATAATAATAAATTTATAAATTATGAGTATAATCTTTTATCTCTTTCTCTCTCTCTTGTTATATATATATTTATTATAATAATATAATATTTAGAAGAAGAAAGAAAATAAAATAAGATCAAATTAATGCGAATTTAAAGAGAAAATTCGGCGCAGAAGAATAAAAGCTATTAGGTTGTCAAGTATGAAATGGACCAAATTTTAATTCAATTGTGTGCATTTCTTTGTTCTATTACATACTTGACAAACTAGTATATACATAAAAAAAAAAAAATTATATATTCCGAGTAATTCTAAAGAATGGTTTAAACGAATTCGGAGACAAGCATTTAGGTTTGGTTATTTTTCAAAGTTTTCGATGATCGGTACATATCATATAACGCGAAGATAGATAATAATAATATAATAACAAGAAAAAAAAAACTAAAATAAAATCAAATAAAAAATGGATAAAATCAATTTAATCTTTCGGTCCAAAATATTAAAAAAAAAAAAAATTAAATTATAGAATTAAAAATGATAAAATTAAATTATACAGGGAAAAAATATATTTCGCGTCGAGTAAATAAAATTCACGAATTGTCGTTTTGCGTTCTTCTCGTCCGAAGATGGAAAAAAAGAAAAAAAGGAAAAAGCAAAGAAAATATGATCTTTTTTTTTCCTACGTGTTTGTCAATCGAACGAGATTGACAAACGGCACTACGATGCGATGACACAATGGAAACGAGGAATAAATTTGTGGAAGTGGGAAGAAAAAAGAAGAAAGGTGGAAGGGAAAAGAGAGAATAATTGACGATAATTGTTGGTCGAACAAAAAAAAACAAAAAAAAAATGGGAAAATCGTGCTTATCGGGAAAAACAGTTAGTTTGAAAGATGAAAGATTAATTTAAGAATTTTCATCTTTAAAGTTTAGTTTGTGCGACCCATCTAGTGCCTTGTAGATATCCACACTACCCTTAACCCTCCACCATAACCCCCTCTGCGTGTCTGTGCGAATTATACCTGTACGAATAAATATATATGCGTGAAATTAATCTGGCTCAGTAATGATTTTAAAAAGCGAATAAATTATTAAGGGTCAAAAAAAACCAAAAACAGAAAAAATACTTAATAATCGAACGAATTTATAAAAGAAATGTTGAAGATGTAAATATTACAAAAAAGAAAAGAAAAAAAAAAAAGAAAAGAAATTATTCAAAGAAAGTTTACAAGAATGAATGTATTCGACGAAGAGTATGTGTATTATTTAAATATAAGAGTAATATATTAGTCTGTCAAATATGAAATGAAGCAAAAAATCCACATAATTGAATTGAAATTTCTTTCATTTCATATTTGACAACTTAATATTTATATATAACATACCACGATCATTATAATCGTGTGTTATATCTATGAAAAAATGAAATTTTAATGATACGATCAATTAAAACAGGACTGAATGTTTTGTATTATTATCTATGCCAACGTAGTTTATGTTTCAAATAAACGTTTTTCATTCTAAAAATTATTCACTCTTATTATTATTCTTATTATTATTCTACTAACCTTTCGTATACGTGTGGAATGGGGAAAGAGGAGTTTTGATGTTATGCAAATGGTATGCATACGCTAGTAAGTGCATTCTATACTTTTTTGACGAGTAATATTTAAATTTATTTATAAAAATATGCCCCCAAAAAGTATATTATATAATTTCCGGTAATATAACAAAATATTAAAAACCAAAAAAAAATAAATTTACATTATATTTCACTTAATGGCATCGTTATTGCATTCTGGTTGCATCTTGGTTGCATCTTGGTTGCATCGCTTTAACTCGAAAGATGCGTCAAACGTGTTCTCGTTCAGAAAAAGGGAAAGAAAAAAAAAAGGTAGAAGAAACGATGAAAAATGTGAAAAGGAAACCGAGAGAGGAGAAGATAAAAAATAACAGGACAAAGGATAAAAAGACTTGGTAAGAGAAAAAGTAAAAAGTAAAAAGTAAAAAGAAAAAAAAAAAAAGGAAGATTTTCCAAAAGCTTGCACAATAGTACCGAAACTTTATCCAAAGTCATCGAACCCTAAAAGGCTTTTGATCCCATTTTTCGTTTCTTTCCATTTCTCGTCGGTTCTTTTCTTCTTTTTTGTCTTTTTTGTTTCCTTTTTTATTTCTCCCCTTTGAGCTAGATCCAACCCTCTTGATCTCAATTTGGACAGATCGAGCTACTCGTTAAGTTGTATATTATAGACTACACCAACTGAAGGATATTGGGGGAAAAGATGGGCAAGGGGGAGAGGGAAGGGGGGGTGGTGGATTAAGGTCGACCTCGATGAAAGGAATCTGCGTCACAGGTAATTTTAAACTTGGATGAATTCATATGCGAACACACATATACACAAACGTAGTTATATTAATTGTAAAATAAATTTGAATCGATTATTATCGAAATATTTCCGAGAATATCAAACTAAAATTTGTTGATTTTCTTTTTTTTTTTTCTTTTTTTTATTATTCCATCTCTTCAGAATTTTATTCGACAAAATCTGATTACACTTTTGCGTGTGTGAATATGTGTATACGCGTATAGGAAAAGAGAAAAGGGTATATTAAATAAGGTAAATTGCTATGGAGATACTAGATTAATTGTTACATAATCTATTTATTAACAATCGTTGATAATACAGCTGTGTATTAGTTCATTAACGTATTTTGTTTCTATCGAAAACTCGATTAAATGTCTTTGGTATGTTCATCTCTTTGATCAAAGTATCGTTTAACAACACATTTTTCATTACCAAATAAAAAAATATTTCCGAATGATTACAAACGTATAGGAAATCTAATACGTTTAGTAATTTTCTCGTTAAATAATTCTACGTTATGTGATATAATCGTTAGTTGATCTTACTTGTAATATTTCTTCACGTAATGATTGAAATGGTAGAAGGAAATATTCCTACTCGGAGATATTTGATCACGATTGAAAAAAAATCCAAAATTCGCATAATCTTAAAACTGAAATATATATTTTTCTTAACGTTACGAAACTTTTCTTCATCGTGGTAGTATTTCCGTTAGTTTTCGTAAACAAACCTTTTAACTTCGTTAAAGCTTCTATGGGAAAGCTATTCGCTTGTAGCGTCTTTAAATAACTTAAGACGTTGTTGTATTCTTTAAAAAGCGGGTCAAAAACGTATTTACGTTACAAGTGCTGCAAGTAGAAACTCGGATACTTGAACTATTTAACGAAGAAACTAACTAATAAAAGATTTTTTTAATAGAGTTTTGAACGAATCTAAAAACGATCTCTAACACGAACAACACGAGTGCGAGAAAACTGGAATAACAAAGTAGTAAATCTTAGCAATGGGTCAGACAGTCTAGAATTCCCAACTAACGAGTAAGTTGAGTAAATTACGATTGATGTCAGAAATACGATACCTCTCTCCCTCATCACACTCTCATATCAATCTTATCGGTATCCAAAAAATATGTACAGAAAAAAATTAAACGAATACGAAGAATGATATAAACAAAAAAAACGGATGAACGTGTAAGAAAAAAGTGAATGGGATAAAATTGAAAGGTAAAAATATTGTAAAGAAAAAGGAGGGGAGGAGGGGGGGGGGGGTGGGTAGATGGGCGAGAAGGGATCCTTTTCGAAGGAAACGACGTGCAACCAATTGAAAAGTATCATCTCTCGGTACGTGGTAGGGGATTATCTATGGGGGAAAGGAAGTGACCTAGGTGGAGGGTGTAAGTGGTACGTGGTGTACGTCATGCCGAAGGACAACCAGGAGGTGAGTCGCGTGCGCGTACACGCGGCGTTGTTTCCGGTAGGGTTACGGACGTGTTTAGGACGACGATACTACGGAGGACATAATATGGTTTGTAGGATTGGTAGGATAGGTAGGTAGCATAGGTAGATGGATAGATAGAGTAACTGCGACGAAGAAGTCAAAGAGTATGGGATTAAGCTCCGACCGAGTTTGCTGGGGCACACTCCGCGTTCCCGGAACTGGGCCACGTTGTCAGTGGCCTTCTCAATGACGGCGATGACGTCATTACGTCAGAGCTAAAACTGGGTCGAATACGATGGGATAAAAGAGAGACAGAAGGAGTAACGGGATAGTGGAGGAGGGAGGGTATTGGTAATGGTGCTGATGCGCTCTACTCGAATCAGAAAATTCTACGAGATTCACTCACCATCCCCCCATTTCCGTTTTTTTGTTGTTGTTTTTGTTTATCCTTTAAATTATTTTTATTAACTGGTTCATTCTAACCAGTCGCAAGGTTAGTTAATAAATTACGATTAATGTCAGACGTTCTTTGTTACACTTGATCCGTTGTTTATTCATTGAATAAAGTATCCAAAGTTTTAGCGGAAATTCTTTAAAAGAAGGAATTTTTCTTGTATCTCGAAGGGTCTAATAATATCGTAAAGTGTGCTGAATAAGGATACCTGTTAGTTAGCTTCTTCCATCAGTGATATTTTTACTAACATTCTTTTATGTCAAAAAAAAAAACTACGTGAGTATTTAGGCTCGATTCGCTTCCATGAATCCGTCTCTTTGTTTGTTTTTTTTTTAGAAATTTCACCAATCGAGAACTGAAGCGTGCTTCTCTCTCTCTCTCTCTCTCTCTTCCAAAAAAAAATCTACAATAACGGAGTATTGTATGAGTAAATCGTTGAACGAGTTATTACTGAAAGAAACATTTATCTTAACTAACTAACTATAGTCATTGTCTTTAGTCGACAGGATAATAAGGATGTCTTTAGTTCGAGGTAACGCGAGCGCGAAGTAAATCAAGAACAGTTTTTGCCATTATCATTGTTTTAACTGCTTATGTATTGTTTTTATACCACGCAAATATATAATCCGATATTTACAATACTTACGTATTATAATATCAATGTGTTTATTATAAACTTGGTATTATAATAGTATTATATGATACGTCTGTCACGTATTTTATAGAAAATCATTGAAACGTTTCTGTCCAAGGATAAAATGTCTTCGCGAGGATTCTCTCTTCAATCGGTTTCGATAAATAGAATGGGAGTGGGGTGAGGGAGGGAGAGCAGAGGGGGGAGAGGAAGAGAAACATTAGACAAATTCCTCAATGAACTATGATATTTCATGGGAGGACGCGTCGCGGATCTGGGTCAACCGGAGGGGTCGTGAATGGGGGGTTACTCTGCGCAAGAGTGACGTCACCGTTACAGGGTGCAAACCACTGCAACTAGGTCATTTCTTAGTTCTGTCATGGCCATGGTAAAACCAACTCGCATTTTCCTCCCCCCTTTTCCTCTCTCTCTCTCTTTTTATCTCATTGTGTTTCTCTTTCTCGTATCGACACACATTCACGTTCTATGAAAACATACTCTATAATATTATCCTACGTGTATTTCTATAATACCCACTCACTCATCCACCTAACTGATGAATAGTAGGAACAAACAAAGTCACGCGTATGTATATTTCTTTGATTAGAAACACTTTATCAATTGAATAAGACAAAACGTTTGTGTGAGAGCTTGTTAGGAAATCGTAGAAGAAAAAAGAAAAGAAAAAAGGTGTTGAAGTGTTTTAGTACCACGTTGTTTTCTATTTCTACTTTACGTTTTACTTTTATGGGATGGTAATACTGAATGAGTTAAAAATCTCAATGAAATTGCAAGTACTCGTGTACACACACACACACATACACACACACATATATATACGTACGTACGTATTTACGCGATCACTCAATGTCCTCGTTTTGAAGTAAAATTTATTTTCTTATGTTAGATTTTGTTTTTTGTTTACCTTCATTTTAAATAATACAATATTGAAGATTATACAATGGTGTATTAGAAATTAGTTTGTGTGAAAAATATAAGATAATATTAGTTACTTATAGACAGAGTTATTGGTAAATCGTGCGGGCAAAGAAACTTGACGCATTCCAAACTAGTCGATTAATCGTATCACGTAATAGCACTTCGCAAACGTCTACCACAAATCCCGATAAAGTACTTATGGTCGTTCGACCATTCCTCTCTGGACCTAGACGAAAATTAGGTCGCTACTACGCGCGATTCCATTTTCGATGACATATATGGGTCATCATCTCTTTTTATTAATAAACGGTTAAGCTTTCTAAATTAAAAAAAAAAAATAAGAAAGAAGATTTACATGTGTTCGTAATGTATTTAAAAACCAAAAAAACTGTCTTTACTTTTTATTGAAATAAAAAAAATAGAAGGAACAAGAAACAAATCTATACATTATCAATTTATATAAATTTGGGGGTTCAAATTCTTCAAAAAATCTTTGGATCCCAACCCCACATGGCGGCCCCTTTCCCGATTCATCGAACGAGTATGTCTGCAAAGGCAAAAAGTATACCTACGAAGAGAAAAGGGTCGTTGTACTCCGGTGTTGATGACGTAACTGTTGCGTCACGTTACCATGGAGATACTTCAGCATCCCTCTCCTTGATCCACACGTTGTGGACCAGCCATATCGCGACGTAACTGTTCCGGGGAAACGGGGACTCTGACCTCGAAGTGGGTCAACTGACGACGACGACGACAAGTCACGATCCTCCTTACCTCTTTTACCTCCAATCCCTTACTCCCTTACTCCTCCTCCCCTCTCCATTTTCATCTACATCCTCATTCTCCTCATTTTCCTACTCTTCTTTACCCTTCCTTCAACTCATTATTTTTCCCGTATCCCTCGTGCTAGATGTAAAGAAAAAGAAAGAGGGTAGAAGTTTTAAAGAGAAAGGGTTGAAATTCAAAAGGGATAGAATGAGAGAGAGAGAGAGAGAGAAAGTTGATATTTGATAAAGGAATACTTGTCATTTGAAAATATGAGAGAGGTAGGTTGAAATTTGAAAAGGGGAAAGAGGGTTGAATCTTGAAAGACAGAGAAAGAGGGTTGAAATGTAAAAGAAAAAAAAGATGAAAGAGATGAGTACTTCCTGTAGGGTGCTCATCGGCCTAGTGACCCTTTAATCACACTTCACTCGTTCTTCTAACGTGTTTCCCACATTTTTCGATCGAATCCTTTCTCCTCCAATACTTTTCCCACTCGTCGTTTTCCCCCTTTTTACTGAGAGAGTTCGATATAACTAACAACGTATTTTACTACAAGATTTTATACCCTTCGTAGGTATTAATATAACCCTTTTTTTTTTCAATGACCTGTGACGTATTAAAGGTAGTCTTCTTTACGTATGTTTATTGAACATGACGACATTTATAGTCGTCGTAGCTATGACATCATAGATATGGTTATTTAAAACAATAAATTGAAAAGTTTAAATGTCTGATCGATGGAATACCCTAAATGGTTCTTTGGAATATATTATGAGTATTTTTTTTTAGTAAACGTTATTTAATAATATACACTTTTTAAGTACGCTAATTGTCCTTATTCTTGTTTTTTATTTTGTCCAAAGATTAGAATATCGTGCTATTTTGTGATTTACTGAAAAATTTAAATGTGTCTAATTGATGGAATACTAAATGATTCTTTAAACTATATTAGGTTGGTGGAAAACAAATGTCGGATTTTTGGCTACAATTCAATAGGAAAATTCGACATTATTTTACCACCAAGCCAATATATTTTGAGTATTACTTTTTAATAAATAATATCTAATAATATATAATTTTTTCTTTTATTTTTTTTTTTTATACCATCCAAGGATTCGAGATAAATATCGTGCTATTTCGTGAAAAAAAGAAAAAAAAAAAAAGAAGCATTCTACAAATATAATGCATCCAGCATCCCCGAGGTTACTGCACCCTATCGATCACCGAGAAAATCGGTCAACGTTACCTCCTCGTATCTACTCGAGTTATTTTTAGAAAAAAATTCTCGAAACCTCATTTCCATTATTAATCGTGACTTTATTTTTCTTTGTTCCTTTTATTTTTTACTTACTTACTTACTTTTCACGTGCATCTAATTCATTTCTGTTTATTATCGAATCATTGTAAGATATAAAAGAAAGAAAAAAAAATAACATTTAACAGCATCTATCTTTGTCTTTCTTTTTTTCCTTTTCTTCTTCTTTCAGACGATATTGAAACATTAACGAATTTGTTTTAAAAAAGAAGAATAAGAAAAGGGTAAAATTAATTTCATACTTACGATTATTTGATTTTTTTTTCTCTTTAGAGGTTGCAAACCTGCAAAAAAAGATTGAAAGGTTCTTTTTTTTCTTTTCTTTATTTTAAGAGTAAAAAAGAAAAAAAGTAGTAATTGAGATTTGTAACGGTGTGTAAGATCGTCATATATTATTCTTCTTAACGTTACAGAATATATTTCTTTTATTCTTACTTCGAAAGAATAAACATAATAATAATTAATTCATTTAAAAATGTGCGAGAACTCAAAAATATTTCATGGAGAATTCTTTTTTTAAATATCTATTCAATACCAATTGATATACCCTTTTTTAAATAATAATTTAAACATGTATTTTACACAAAAAACCAAATTAATTCCTTAAATTATTCTTCCTTCTCGTCATAGCTTTTTCGAGATTTAAAACTTGTCAACTCGTTCTCGTAAATCGTGAAAATAAAAAATACTTAAAAATAAAACTCCCCCATAACCATAATAACCATGGAATACAATTCCTATAAAGTTCAATGAAAAGTTTGAGAAAAGTTTGAAAAAAATTTGGTTTCGTAGAATTTCGTTAAACTTTCGATCGTGTTCTCGCATATTTCCAAATTATTTGCACTTATTATTATTGGTTTTGTTGTCATATTATTATTATTATTATTATTTTTATTATTATTATAAATGGGTAATACGTAATGATAATAAATTGTTTGCGTTTTTAGTTTTCATTGAATTTCGCACGGCATTTTTGTTTGCTTCAGTTATATCTGATCGACAAATCGAAGCTTAGCAAGAACAATTGGAAATACTGAAAACTATAAATAAAAGCATTTTTTTTTCTAATATGACAAACGTATAATATTATTTAAGTATGTAACAGTAGTAACATTCACATTGTAGGCACTATCGTAATATCGTTTTTTTTCTTTTTTTTTCTTCTTTTTTGAATATCTTATTGAACTATTTGCATTTGCAATTTGATTAGAATTCATTCTGCCCCTGATTTTCAATTCGATCTTTGACATTTTTTTTATTCGTTTCTTATATTGGTTTTATTATTTTTTTATTTTTTTTTTTTATTTACTTATTTATTTTCTTTTCTTTCTTTCAAATATTTCGTTGATAAGAAACATGCGTCATACTCCGTTCCGGTTTTTTTTATTGCAACTATCGCAATTGAATTTTTTTTTCAATGACCCAATACGAAACGAAGGTAACGACGAACTTAATTTTTTAAGCTTTTATAAATGTGTGAATTTATTTACGTTAATATATTTAACACTAAATTGCCGGACCGAATCAATTTGACACTCATTTACAATTTTATTGTTATATTAGGCTATCAAGTATGAAATGGAGCAAAAAATGCACATAATTTAATTGAAATTTGCTCCATTTCATACTTGACAACCTTATATATATAAAAATTTTTAAAAATTGAAAAATTAATTATTAATTATTACGTTTATTAATAATATTTTATTAAAATAATTAATAAAATTTATTAATATTTTTTATAATAATTAATAATTAATTTTTTAATTATTTAAAATTTTTATATATATAACAATAAAATTGTAAATGAATCCAATTGACTCGTTTCGGCAATCTAATGTTAATTAGGTTAATATACGTTTATATTTATATATACGGAGATCGAAAATTGAACAACGTGCCCGTTTGATTTTTAATTATTTGTAATTGCGAGGATATATACAATAAATTTGTGTAATAATAAATAAAAGCATATATATATTTATTATATTCATCGTTGTCGATGTTACGTCATTTTCATTGATTGTATACGGTTTTTTTTTTCATTTTTATTTTTATGTTTTTTTTTTTCTTCATTGTTTTCATTACTCTTTTCGCTTCGAACCGGCCAAGAAATTTTTCGATTAGACAATTAAGAGGCATTGTTAATATATATATAACAACAATTTCGTCCTGAACAATATTCATAGCCTCCAGATTCTAAATTAACTCATTTGCATTAATAATAATTGGTATAATCGATTAGTGTATGATGACTGTCGTGTATAAAAGAAAAAAAGAAACAATTTGGATAACTGTGCATAATAAGGAAATTTTTTTTTTTGTATTATACTTGGAGTACGATAATTTTTATGGGGGAAATTACCTTAACGGAGGACGTTGTTTCTATCAACTTTAAATCATTATTTTATTCTTTCTTGTACCATAATAATAATTTAAAAGAAAAAAGACAAGGGAAAATTTTTAAATCATTTTTACAGAAGTGTCTTTTTACTGTAACGTAAAATCATGGTATTGGTTAAACTATAATTAATCCAAGAAGTCTGTGCGTAAATCAGAAATTACTTTTACGAACAATCTAATAAATAAATAAATAAATAAATATTAATATGTATTTCGAGAAACATAAATAAAAAGTATGACTCAAAAGTCGCATGGTTATTAAAAAATTATTAAAAAGATCTCGTCAACGCGAAGATAGAAAAACAAGAAAATAATGAAGCAGTTAAATAAATAAAAATAATTTCCAACATTGTATATATATATATTTATTATTTATAAAAGAATAAATATGAATTTTTTTCTTTAATACACGATAAAACGCGATTAATATTTTTATTGCAAACGTGTCAAAATGACTTTTGTACAATCCTCGTAGAAAAAAAAGAACGAAAAAAAAATGATAAATAAATAAAAAAATTTCATTCGATGATTAATTTAATTGATCTGTCGTTTAACGTTTGACATATACGATATAATCAAACGAGTTAGATTATTATTATTATTATTATTATTAATATTATTATTATTATTATTTTATAAGATAAAACAGAAGGAAAAATAAAACAAATGTAGATGAAGACTAGAAGCATCCAACTCGGTATAGAATATAAATACATTTATAAATATATATGTATATATATACTTATATATATATACTTATATATGTATATATGTATATATGTATAATATGTATAATATGTATAAAAAGAAAAGAAATGAGCGGTGTTTCGTTTGATTAATAATTTAATTAATCCGTGGTACTCGTTGGCACAACAAAATAATACAACGAGTTATAATGATTATTTTTAAAAGAAAAGAAACCAAATGAATATGAAGACTAGAAACATCCTTGATACAATAATATATATATATATATATATATATAAACATATGTATACACATATATATGTATATATATATAAATATAAATATAAATATAAAGAGAAAAAGAGAGAGTTTTGTTAAACTTTCGTCGAACTTTTAAATGTTCCCCACGATTGAGCACGTAAAAGCCATATTTTTATTTATAATATATAATATATTTTATATATTTATTATATATATATATATATCTTTTTTTTCTTATAATTATAAATATTATTATTATTATTATACTTTTCATATATCAACTAGAATAATTAGGCTAGATTCGTTTTATAATTCATATTCCTCGCAATAAATACAATAATAATAATAATAATAATAATAATAATAATAATAATTAAAAACAAAAATTAATAATAACAATAATAGTAAATTGTGCGAGTATGAAATATACCGCGTATTGCAATTTTTCTTGTCAATGAACATACATGCAACTCTGAGTCATGTGCGTGTCTCACTTTCTCTCTCTCTCTCTCTCTCTCTTTCGTTCTTTTTATTATTCGTATTTGTGTATGTATGTGTGTGTGTGTGTTTATTTATCGGTGTTTAAGTTTATAAGTACCATAAGTATGCTACCCGTGCTCGAGTTTTATTCCTAAAGATTACTATAAAGCTAACGAGCGTGTATCTTTGGCTTGATTCAAGATGTATAAAAAATTCGACTGTTTCTATTTTGTAACAATAAGTTCTACCTTTTTTTTTTTTATATATATATTTTTTCCTTCATCTCTCTCTCTCTCTCTCTCTCTCTTTCTCTCTCTGTCTCTCTCTCTTCTTTCTTATCTTCCAAATGGATTCTTTAGTCTCAATAATAAATTATTTCATGAATTCCAAACACACGATTCTTCGTTTCTTTCTTTCTATCTGATTCAGAAACTTCTCAAAATCTTCTTGAAACTTCTCTGATTCAGAAACTTCTCAAAGTCTTGGTTTGTAGATTTATTTATTGTTTATGGTGTTTGTAGAAATTCAAAAATATATCTTAACGTGACAAATTAATTTGAAAATCAGTCAGACAACGCTTGTAGTATCTCTTCGTGAATTTATGATAGTTTAAATAAATGATTGGTATAAAAACTATATTTGGGATTGTAAAAATGTTTGTTCGGTAAGTGGACAAAATTTTGAGAAGCCCTGATCCTTAGTCATATATATATATATATATACATATATACTAGTGTATATATGTGTATAGTTGCATATTTTATTTTTCTTCGTTAATCGTGCAATAGTTTTTCTAAAACATTTTTTTTTTATCTTTTTTTTATTGTATATCGTAAAAATGTATAAGTCAATTGTAACGAGCGTACACGCGTGTACCGGTAATTATGTGAATAATTTTAAGTTACAAAAAAAAAAAAAAAAGAATAAATATAATACCAATTTATTTTATCAATTTATTTCTCTTTTAAATACGCTATATAAATAATAAAATTTATTTTTACATACAATTTTCTTTTCATTTGTTTCAATCTATTGCCATAATTACCGGCACTGTTATATAATGGACACGATATGACATCTTTTTATTTGGTTTTATTAAAGGAGTAATATTAATAAAAAATAAGAGAAAAAAATAAAAATTGAAAAAAAAAAACAACAACGAGATTAGATAAAATAAAAAGAATTTTCTTTTTTTTTTTCTACCAGCAGGAAAAGGAAAGTTTTTCAATTTTTGATGTACGACAGGCTCCAATTAGGATTCTTAAATTTATAATAAATAATTTAAAAAAAAGTCATTAAATTTATTGTTTTCAATACCAGGCGTGGGGAAGAGAAATATACACTGTAAATGTAATTAAATGCCAACTACAAAGAATATTTCACATTTCGTATTAACCCTTTCGTTACTAGTGCCGACTATAGTCGGCGTTCTCGCGATGATCTGTGTAACGAGTGTTAGCTTCAAATCAACTCCACTGAATATTCATACAATATACTCATTTTCATACTTTTCATATAACACAATGAACCAGTTATTGTTTGTTGAAGACTACCGATATTCAAAGTGCACAATTTGCAGCACAATGCTTCATTCAGTGGCGTCATTCCAACCGAGTGGGCTGCCGTAAGGAAAGGGTTAATTAAAAAAAGGGGCTAAAAATTCTTTGTTTTTTTTTTTTTCATCACATGCATGAATGAAGTTTAGAAAACACACATTCGTAGAGAAAGATTGGACAATCTCTTTTTTTTTTTACTGTAGCTTACCTATCTTATTTATTCGCTCAGTACCGGCAGTAGGGACCTTATACGAGGAAAGGTCAAAACAAATCAGAGTATTAAGAAATATTCATTATTGAATTTGATAGTCCCATTCCCCCCTCCCTCCCCTCTCTACCCCTGGAGTCTCATCAGAAAGGGATACAAGTATTTGTTAATAAAAAATAGATAAAATTAATAAGAAATATTCTCACTTACAATTCGATGCTTTGTATAGTTGATGTAGGACACGTTGTGTCAACTTTGACATGACAATGCTTGTGACACTTCATTTGACAATCCCTACACTCGTATCCTTGTTTGCCTAATCTTCGAGCTAGCGTTCGTTTACACACTTCGCACACGGTACCACTACAAACGTAATGTATCATAATGATAAATAAATAATTGAAAATTTAGTTATCTTCCAATGTGGAATAAATCAATTGTATGTTTTCAAAAAAAGATAAAACATTTACCCTGGCATGTGTTTTGCGATGAACGTGTGGTCGTTGAATATATGCAATTTCGTGCCCTTTTTTCTCCATTTACTCTTTTGTGCGAGAGATAATGGTACCAAATAATGTCTGAAATTTCAACAATTTGTCGATACAAATGCAGATTATTTTTATTTTTATTTTTTTAAATGAATTAGTTCCATTTTCGTTGAGTGTAATAATCTTATTTATTAGGATTCGTATTTTATCTAAATATTTTCATCAATATTTCGAACAAAAATATTCGAATTATACACCAATAATTTATTTTAATCAAATAATAAAATAAAATAAAATATAAAAAATGTACTCACTTCTTGATACCATTTTCCATGGTTTCTAAAACAAGAGTTGAGGCCTCGTTGACATAAGTTCTAGTAGAAGTACCGCTAATACCGGATGCTTCGCTCAAACTGGATCTCCTCGAATGTTCTTCTCTTCCTGGTATCGACAAATGTGCTGTAAAAATGAATTTTCTTTCTAGGACCATAGGTGGAATGGAAACACTACTATGGCGAAAGGGGCTAATGGTGGGGTGAGGGGGTGGTTAACTCATACGTGTATATTTTTTACGGGTATCATCTAATTCACAGTTACGGTCTAATTGAAAGTTCATGATGCTACTGATTACTAATAACATATAATACAATGCATACTAATGTGAAGTTTTTTTTTGTGTTGGGGGGTATGTGGGGGGGGGACAGGGGGTGGAGGGTTCAGTAATGAAGGAGAAACTTACCAACATCGAGTGCCATTAACGCAACAGTTACGCAAGCAGGACAAACACCGTGAAATTGTTGAGTTAATAGAAGAAAATGAGATGGATAATAATTCAACTTGTAAATTGGAAATATTCGTAATGTGATCGTTTTGTTGAAAAGGTGATTATTATTACATAGATAATATAAATCAACAAATATCAAGCAATGAATTAGAATGAAAGAAATGATAAGAAGTAATGTTTTGTGTTGTCTCTACATTTACATTTAGTTTACGTGGGGATGATATCAAATTACGTATTGGCTAATCCAATCTAAATTAATTTGAAAATAATAATAATAATAATAATAATAATAAAAAGAAAGGATGTTAAAGTTACCTGATCCAGGATCACGTGCTCTGTCAGCAGATATTGACCTCGAATGTGCATCCTCGTGATTGACGTCTCCTTCGAGACCGACAGATCTGCTCCTTGTTTTTGATCGACTCAAACGTTTTTTTATAGTACCGAAAAAGTCTCTTCGTTTTCTTCTCGTTCTTCCTCTTTCTGAACAAAATTTAATACAATTGTTTTTAATAATTGTTCATACAATTGTTTTATTTTTACAAATTTCGTAGTCAAAATGTTTATCCCATATAAAATAAAACACAATAATTTAACCAGTTAACGAGAATCATAGGAAAACATTGTATTACAATTATTTAAGATGCAATATTGTTATCGAAAAATATTGAACGGTATTGCAAATAATAATATTTGAAATTATCATTTTTATTTTTACAAGTTTTGTAGTAAAAATGTTTATTCCCTATAAAATAAAATACAATAATTTATCTTATTATCGAAAAATATTGAACCATATTACACAAATAATAATAAAATAAATATTAAAAAATATATTTTAATTTTAGGATTTACCTTCTGAATTAGAGGAATTAGGTGTACTTTCCGGTCCTGACGTCATACTCGTATCCTTTCCTCCGTGCTGAAATAAGTCAAACGATATTAGACCACCAATTAAGCATACTAACTCCATTTAATTGAAGTGCTATTTTATTATTTAAGAAATAGAAAGAGAGAAAAACAAACAGGCTGAAAGAAAAAGAGAAAAAGAGAGAAGAAATATAGCAAATCAATAGTACATTTACCTCAGGGGAAATTTCTTGCCAACTTCCATTTTCCGTCATAGCTACCTGTTGGATTAGTAAACACACGGCACATTCAAGAAGGATAGTTAATGCATTAATTGAAACTAAAAAAAAAAAAGCATTCAAATTCAAGGCAAACAGAGCTCGCGTAATCGAGAAATAAAAATAAAACGAAGGTTGTGTGATCTTAAATAGAACTGAATTAAACAAAAAAACAAAAAACAGGTATAATTATTCGTATTTTATATGCTAGACGCGATCGCATAAGATCAAGAAAGTTATTTATAAAATGTTTATGCAATTTGTTACGAGATTGTAAGAAAAAAAAATTAAATAAGGAAAGAAATCATCGTACTGGAGACGTCATGTGGTATCTCACCTTTACTACTTGTCGTTCTGCTTGCTGTAAAAATAATTAAAGCAAAGGATCGTTTAATTTTAATGATTATTATTATTAATATTATTATTATTATTATTATTATTAGGATAATTTACGTATATGTATCTATTACGACCCAATAATTACAATTGACTAAACCCCAACGAATATTTTCCTATTAAAAGATTATTGGTTGTCAAGTATGAAATGGAGCAAAAAAATGCACATAATTGAATTTGATTTTTTTCCAATAAAAACATTTTATTTTTAATCAAAGTATGCACCCATATTATCGATACACCTTTGCCATTTTAGTGGTAACTCATTTATCCCTTTGCTGTAGAAGCCTGGATCACGGGAATCGATTAACTCTTGAAACGCTATTTTGACAGCCTCTACGGAATTGAATTTTTTTTCCAGATAAAAAGTTGTTCAAATTATGTCAAAATACGGCGTATAAATGAGGTTGTGTGCGATTGAAATAAATAACATGAAATTTGCTACGTTTCATACTTGACAACCTTATTGCAAATTTTATTTAATATATTACAATAGTTTATATTATTATCAAAAATATCAATCATAAAATTTATTTGTACAGTCCATTGTCATGATTACCGTCACGTGTTACTTTAAAATGTTAATTTTTTTTTTTATATTTGATATATAATAAGAAAAAATAAATACAAAGTTCTATTAACGTGCACGAATTTCAACGTAGTAGATGTTTGTATTAATGTATCGTACAAACAAAACACGCACACCACGCATATACACACTCACGCATAATTCTACATGCAATGCAAGAAAATTAGCGGAATATTTTAACGATGCTTACCCTTTGCTGACTATGGACTATCAGAGTTCCTTTGTTACCGTTTGTTTGACCACTTCTGTATGGTGAATCCACCACATTACCATTTGTCAGATAAGGATCTACGATAAAAATATCATTTGAAAATAATTAATAATAATTAATTATTTGTTTTGGGTTTTTTTTTTAATAAGATCTACGTTTCATCGATTCCTAATAAGCGTCATCTATTCATAACTAATGTCGAAAGTCGAAATGTATGGTGCATTTAACACGATTCATCTTAATTGTTTTTAACAATAATCAATAGAAATGTTTTATTCATTTGTATTCACTAGAGATGGTCATTAATTATTCAATTGATGCAAGTTTGCATAGAAATATTCTTGAAAGTTAATAATATCGTTCGTTTTTGAAAGATAAAATATAAAATATGAATTGCATTAGATTTCTAAGAAAATTTTTCTATGAAAAAAAAATAGAATTGTTTATAACAAATTATTAAACGATTATAAATATATTCGTTGAAAATTATACTTTAAAATGGTATTTGATTGATGTTTCTACGATATTTAGTTTCGGAAATATTTTTAATTAAATATTGTATAGAAATAATATAGGTCAAACCAAATAACCTAGTGACCTATATAAATTCCTGGAATTTAACATTAGTCAGGTTTTTTTTTTCCGTTCATTGCGTAAAACGTGCTCGCGTCAGCTGTTTAACTCGCAATTATGAATGACAAATTTTTAAACGATCGTATCTTTCGAACGAAAAGTCGTAGAAAGATAAAACCAAACATTATTTTGAAAGGAAAACAAAATTGTCTTTTTTTTTTAACCACATTATTGATAATATCTGATAAATTAATGTTTTTAATGACCATCGTCGGGTGTGTGTTCTAAAATAATTTTATACAAAAAAACAACCTAAAAATTCGTATATATATATGTGTAAAATAATATTTTTTGTATTTATTATTAATTACTAAAACGTTTCTACGAAATTTGTGAACTATAATAAAAAATAAAAATCAATTCCAATTTAATCATTGTACGCGAAACTATGAAAATTTGTCAATATTTTATATCTTTTTTTTTGTTTTTATTGTAGATTGAATAAATTATAATTGGTGTTTTAAAAATCTACTTTTTAGAGAGGAATCGATTATCAATAATAGATCTAAATTATGATTTGGAACCGGATCTCGCCAAACGGGGAAAAAAATCCAAAAATCTTCATGCCAGCTACTTTGTGTCTGTGGATTGAAAGAATTACGGAAATGAAGGAGGATCATTGTCTTTTCCAATTGTAATATTCAAAACTCTAATAAAATATTATATATATATATATTTACTATACTACGAAACAATTCTAATTCAAATATGATTTCATTGAATTATGCAACAATTTAATGATTCAAAGATCAATCAACTTTTGTATATAAAAAAAAAAACAACAACAACAAAAATTCATCTACAACAAATCCTCGACGAATCTGACTAATTTTATTCTTCAAACTCTTACAAAGTATACAAAAAATTAAGAATAAATTCACGATGAATTCGTAAAATTAAATAAAAAAAAAGAAAATTTGTGAGTTCCCATTGAAATATCGAAAAGAAACTAATGAGAAGAAGATACAAAAAAAAAAAAAAGAAGGGCGGGGAAGAATTGGAGAGATTGGCAGACTAATCGAAAAACCACTAAGGATTCACACGTCAAAGTATGCAATACCTTTGAGACAAGCAATCGATAATTACCCCCGTCTGACAGAGTGGTATTGTCGTACAAGATAAGAGTGCTGTTACCATTGTTGTAATTAAGACTATTGCTGCTGACGAGATTGGTCGCTGGATTGTAGGTACGAGTAGGTGAGGTCGGTTTTATTGTCTCCTTCACTTTGTAAGGCTTCGTTCCGATCTGTGGCACTTCGGCACCCTCGATGAAAAGAAACTGCCGTACGAAAAATAATAAAACAAAATCATACAGTATCAAACAAATTAAATTTAATCTTGGATAGGTTGACAAAATCAAATTTCTTTTGCATAAATTAATTCCTAAGAGCCGAAATCATGAAAAAACACTCAACAATCTTTTTTTCAAGATGGGTTGTTTTCGAAGTGATACAACTTATGTTCTTACGGAGATTTATGCGTAAACATTTTTTTACACCTTACTGAAATTTTAATAAATATATCATAACAAGTTCAAAGAGTTCTATCTTTTTATTGGTTGTCAAAAAAATTTCTTAAAAAATGTTTAAAACCGATTATCACACGGAGTGATCCTCTCAAAGAAAAAGTACTCAACCTCCCTATAATTGGTATACAGTAAATACCCATGTAAATGTCTATTGAATATGTGTATGTGTGTGTTTATGGAAACTAGGTTATAATTCATAAGTCATAGGTCATAACTCGAGTAAAACGAATGCAACGGGGTTGATTCTAAAAATCGATTACCTCTACTGTGAGGGTGCCAGTGACGTCGTCTTCCTCATAGGGTCTACCTTGCAAGGGTATAATTTGCCTCTGACTCGGATTAGCAAGGAGTTCCTCGACCCCTACTATCCCAAGTCCCAAGAATTTTTGACTCTTATTTACGTGGTCGTAAATTTCTAAGAGCACCTCGGTTGTGTTGTGACTTACATCGCTGTACATTCGACAAAATACTTTTTTATAATTTGCATATACCTTATTTTTATTTTTTATTATTTTTTTTTTTATTTCAGATAAAGAAAAAGAGGGACTTCAACTTACAATAAGAAGGCTTCGTCCCAAACAGGATTAATCGTATCCTTTTTGATAGAAGTCTGATGTTTTTGAGGTGGTTCGTCTAATTCTACAACGCAGTATGGTTCAACCGAGGGGTGTTGACCACCAAGTTCAGTAGCTCGTACAACTTTTACTAGCAAACGCTTTTCACCAGGCAAATATTGCTGTTGTTGTTGTTGTTGCTGTTGTTGTTGTTGCAACTGGGTCGCAGAAGTTGCATTACGTGACTGAAGATGTTGAGGGGATCCCTTGTGTATCATTGAATTTGAACTACTCTGTAAATGAAAGGTTTATACATTAAAAATATACTACTACTACTATTACTGATTAAAGATAATAAATAAACGATTCTATTTTTATATTCTTATCGTTAATTAGGTTAATTCGTGAATTAAATAAATAACATCTTTTATTCTATGTAATTTTTGCTTAAGCAGATAAACAGATAAAGTACTGTTCTAATTACTTCAGTAATCGCATGCACAGGCCACTTCACTCGAATCGATAAACACGCTTATCGATGATGTACACTGTAGTAAAGTAGGTTTCATGATTGGAAAGTAAAAGAATAGGAAATTTTTATTTTTTTTTTCTGTTTCTATTCAAAGATAGCAGAAATCATAAGAGTAAGTAAATAGTTGTTTCTATACAGTTTGTTCATTTTTAAAATTGCTACAATAAGAAATTTTTGAATTTAAAATGAAAAGTATAGTAAGTAAAATCAATATCGAAACAATTTTACATTCCACGCATTTAAGTCCCCCAGATTCTTCTAACTTTATTAACACTTAAATAATTTTTAATTTTTAATCATTTGAATTTTGTAAACCAAATATGTCAGATATCGTATAAGGTAAGTTTGTGATCAATATTTAAACAATTTTTATGTTCCCATAAAACCTTTTCGTTCAATTTCTACCCTTACTTTGAAATTTAAATGGCAACCCCTATCTTTCGTGATACGTCATTCTCAAAGGTAATAAAAATCTCAGATCACAGAGGTGGAAGATAAAAATTTTATATGACATTTTAAACTTTTCCCCTATTTTTTTTCTTTTTAATATCTAAATCGATGTATTTTCTATTTCAAATAATTTTATTGAAAACTTTGGGACGACAAGTTATGCGATATTAATTGTAAATTCGTTAATTAATGATTAAAATAATAAATATTTCTTACCATACTATCGTAATGAATTGGTAAAGAAAAACCAGGTTGCGGAGGTGGTTCTCTCCACAACCTTGGACATGTTGGATATTGTGAAAGATTCAGATGAAGATTGGTACCCCTCAAAGCACCAACAACAATTTCCGTTACTACCTCCTGCAATTGGCTCTCGTCCAAATCCTTCTTTATTGTTCCTACCTGTGCCAGGGATACCTTCACCTG
Source organism: Mischocyttarus mexicanus (assembly GCA_023678845.1). Classification (NCBI taxonomy): domain Eukaryota; kingdom Metazoa; phylum Arthropoda; class Insecta; order Hymenoptera; family Vespidae; genus Mischocyttarus; species Mischocyttarus mexicanus. Next base: position 1,482,772 of record JACGTP010000019.1, on the reverse strand, counting down.
GTACGAAACATCAAAACAACTTTTTTCATTTCCTCTCGTGCTACCTTCGATTTAATACAATTATTTATTCATTTTTCCTATTGCTTTTCTCTAATACACGAATAAGGTATAACCACAAAAGTAATAGCTTATAAAAGAACATTTGTTTAAGATTAAAACTAATCGTAACAATCAAAAAGATCAGTTTGTAAATTAGATTTGAAAATACATTACTCGAATTTAATTCTTTTTTCGTTGTGGCAAATTTTTTCTGTACGAGTATCGAACGACTCGTACATGGGTTGCCAATTAACGAAATAAGGGTTAATAAGATTTTGCAATTTAATTAATTTGTTTTAAATTAAACTTACATCGTGTTTAGGTATACCGCAATTAATAATTTTGAATTGATTGTAATAAAAAATTGGATTGAATAAATGAATCGTTGATGGTTCCTGTAGTGTGTAACAAATAAAAAAGTACAAAATACCTCAGGCCAGCCGTCGCATTTCAGATCGATGAGAAGTTTTTCAGTGATGGCAACAACGTTTAGTCTTGCACGGAAACGATTAACGTTTACACGATAGTGACTAGACTCCAGTTTGTCACCTCTTTGACGAAACGCTTTCAACTGGAGGGCCGGTGTTGCCTCGCAGTCGCAAGTAATGGTCTATGGAACGAAAAGATGGTTTTGTGAAAACGAGAGACAAAATGAAAAGAAGAAGAAAAAGAAGAAGAAGAAGAAGATGATGAAGATGAAGAAGAAGTAAAAGAAGAAAAGAAATAAGAAAAAAGGAGAAAATAAAGAGCTCTTCCTATTCGTAAAACAGAATGAATGGAGAGCATTATACATCGTGAACAGAGTGTCTCAGAATTGTGTACACTTTTTCTTCGGGGTATATAAAAAATATGAAGAAAAAAAAAATAATTATGTTCAATCTGATAACCTACTGTGTAATCTGCCTTGTAATACAATTCACAGAAATTTATTTTTATTAAAAAAAAAAAAGAAAAACAGAAAATGCAATTATTAGAAGCCTGGACATAATATTTGGCATTGATTTAAATCGAGATATAATAATTAATAATGATTGATAATACATCAACCGATTTTACTCACCACATCGTCTTTAGAGTCGCATTCGCAGAAAATATTCGACAAAGTAGGTGGATGCGTTTCAGGAAGTACACGTACAAATTCGACGCCCACTCCATGCTGTAATAATAAACAGAAAAACATAAAATTATAAAACAGATAAACGATGAACTTGAAATATTTATCATCGTCGATAGAATTGTAATAAATATAAAACAATCTTTAAAAATAATTATTGCTATATCAATAAACTTGCTTAACTCTTCTGTCTAGCATCTTTGAAGAAGAATTTCTAAGTGTCTACAAACGTATAAGATTAGATAATAACATTATTGTTTAAATTCTGGCAAGGTACTAGTATAAGAATTGGCAATATTACATGAAAACTGTTTACAGCTTTTAAATTACGATTCTATCTCTCTCTCTCTCTCTCTCTCTCTCTCTCTCTCTCTTGGAGAATTCATTTTAACGTAAACACTTTTGGCTATCTAAGTAATTGGCTAAGATCTTAAATCAAAGTTAATTGAATAGAAAAAAAAAAAAATAATAATAATAATAATGTTCACGAGATTAGACTTGTTGGATCTGCATAATAAAAAAAAATAATAGAACTGCATTATATCATATTTCCGTTAACTCGAAGACAGGATGTTAACGTAATCTCGACACTGTCGATAATACCACGTACTCGTTTTACATATTATACATAGGATAATAATCTAAGAATAACTTTTCTTACATGAAAAAGAAACTCTTCGAGAATGGGAAGAGGTAGAAGCTAATTTCATATCCTTCATTCTCATTCATCGGAGTTAGCCCATAATAAGTTGATTTGGATTTAGGTCATACTCGTGATTCATTTTGGTCTTACCATCTACGAAAACGTACCATCCATCTGGGTACGTTTTTTTTTTTTCTTATTAATTAATCAAGTCAGATCTCTTGCTATTTAATTGAACGCTCGATCATGCTCGTAAATTTTTTTTCGCTTACTTTTTTTCTTTCTACGTTGAATTAAAAAGAGAAAGAAAGAGAGAGAGAGAGAGAGAGAAAAGAAAAAAAGAAAAGAAAAACTTCGAACAAAATTTCTACGAAAAAAACTCCCCGTCACACACACTCTCCCCCAGATTATTGAGTTAAAAGTGATCGATGTTTATTTTTAGCCCTTACGAATTTTCTTTCAAAAGCAAAATAATAAACCAACGAGGATGAGAATACGAAAGATTCTTTTTTTGTTTTGCGTTACATCGTCAATCGAAATATTGAGTTGGTTGAAAAAATAATGTCGAATTTTTCCATTGAATCGTGACGAAAAAAAAATCTGACATTTCTTTTTCCACCAAACGAATATTTTTAAACGAATTAATGAAAAATGTATTCCGAATTAAGTTTTAAAAAATAACTTAAGCGAGAAAAGTGATAGAAAAAAATGTCGCGTGAGCAGAAACGTTCCGTTTGTTAATAAATCATCGTGAGTCAGAGAAAATGGGAGAGAGAAAGAGCGAAAATGTGCGAGTAGTTGGAAACACGCCCGCGATTTTAAATACGAATCTAGCGTGCTTAGGTGAGTTAGATAATGTTTCGCAAGGGGCCAGAGGGTTAGTTGTTAAAGTAACAAAGAGAAGCATTCTTTCGTAAGCAGATCAAGACGCTTTGGATTCCGTTAGGTTGTTCAGACACGTCGGAGGGTCAAGTTTGCCACGTCAACGAGATAATTCAATCGGAGATAAATTCGATCAGAAAAAGACAGAATGAACGAACGAACGAATAAACGAGAGAACCCGTATGGTTCGATTTAAAACGCCTTTCACTCGAATCAATTGACATTAATCTCGTGTGTGGTTAAATTAAAAGGGCCGCGCGAGGATAAGAGGAGTTTCATCTTACTATTAGTTAGGGTGATTTAAACACACTTCGAAAATTGAAACGCCTACGCGTAAGAGTAAAGTTACGTGTTGGTCTTATCCAACAAACCGTCACGAATCCCCATTAGCATTTATTTCCTCTAAGGAATTATCGAACATTTAAAAGATGATATTTTCCGATTGATCTAATATGAATAATTATTAGTATATATTTTAATAACGGAGATATATACATATATGAAATTTTCGAATAATTCTATCAAACGAAATCATCCAACAGGTTGGAGTAGCTATTCTTAGATTTTCCGAGCGCCACCTGACATGCTGGGAGTTCGGTCACGAAGGTGAATCTTCCGCGAATGAAAAAGAACGCTAACGAGGAGCCCCTCGAGAATGACGAAAGATAAAGAGAGAAAGAGAGAGAGAGAGAGAGAGAGAGAAAAATAGAGAAAGAAAGACTGACCTCGTCTACGGAGCCAGCGGTAAAGTCGTTCAAGGAAGCCACCCAAATGGCGAGAAGTTCGTTTAGGATGACAAAGTCCGAGTGGAGCCAGACGATAAGTTCGTTGACCCAACGAACTGCTTCGGCGTCAGCACCGGTAGCTGTTGGTAAATGAAGGGCCCTCGAGCTTCTAGCAGGAGTGATAAGAGCACCGGAAGTCTTCCTAGTCAGTCGTTTCCGGACCGGTGGAGTTGGTGGTACGTAGCCACCAGGGGAAGAGGTTGATGTAGTTGGGGCACCGGGTGTAAGGGAAATATTCGTGGACGAGGACGAACCGGTGCTACCAGCACCTCCTCCTCCCCCGAAAGAGGCAGCTGCGTTGGATGCAGCTAAAACTGCACCACCAATTCCGGTAGGACCGGTCGTAGTCGATGTTTTCGATGAGCTCGTACCTGATTGCGGACCGACAGATAACGACGCTGATAATTTGTTAGATCTTTCTTGATGAGGAAGAAACTTAGCCCCGGTGGGGGCACCAGCAGCAACAACATTAGCACCAACACCAGCAGCAGCAGCGGTACCACTCGTCACCACAACACTATCACTGTGAAAGACATGGCCGTCTTTCGTACCGTGAGAGCTACCGAGATCGTTTAAGACAAAACGATTGTATACGTATTTGCCGACGCACAATACCACCAAACCGAATAACATCCAACCGAATATCAGCATCGATAATGTATCCATTGTCGTATCACCAGCCGAGTCGAAACTGCATATCAGATCGTCCACCCGCTCGGCCAAGTCGGCCATATTGACCCATCGTTCTGCCAACCAAGTCCAATTGGATTCCAAAAACATTCTTTTCTATTTTCACCCGCGAGCAACTAGCGTAGTCTACCCCCACTACCGAACGAGCTACTAATGTCTATTAATACGCCACGCATAAACCCTGGGTATATGCCTCAGGATTGATACAACAAGCCCTACTACTACTACTACTACTACTACTCTTCCTCCGAGAGTAGGTTTACCCACCAATCGTTTCGCCGGCTCTCTTATTCGTTCTTTTACTTCCGATATTTTCGAACTTTTCTGAGCTTTTCTGAGCTTTTAAACTGTGTCGCGGCCCGGCACCACTCCGAGTACCTTGCAAGTTGTCTTTTCTCTTCTCTTCCTTCCTTCCTTCCTTCCTTCTTTATTTTTTTCTAACTTTCGATCTTCAGTTTAAAATAAATCCAATAATTAGTGCTTATATTCGATCCTATATATTATATTTGTCTATTTAATTCTTCACGATGACTGAAGTTTAACGAGGATTTCCAGAATTATCTCTCCTTGGTGTTGTTCTTCTTCTTCTTATTCTTCTTCTTCTTCACTCGGGATTACTCGCTGTTGAAAAACCAACGAAATAACAGTTAGAGCTATTTAATCTTATGTCAAAATATACACAATGTCTGTCTAATAGTATAAAGAACGTTACAACACTACTACTACTACTACTACTACTACTACTACTATCAGCTGATAACGTTACACGTGGATAAGGTCAGTTATACCATTAATAAACATATACCAAATCTTTTTTAAAATTTGATCTAATCGTTTTATCATCATTCTCTATCAATGAATCGATAAAGCTGATCAATTTCCAAACGTTCTGATCAACTTTTATAACATTGGATATTTTTGTGTGTTCTTTCTTTTATCAAGATCGGTATATTAACGTAAATACCTATATACCTTACATCAATTTATCGTGTTTATTCTGTAAGTAATAAACCAAACGTTAAAAATAAGAAAAAAAAAACGAACGATAAGACATTCTAAAAAGGAAGAACATAAACGAGACCATGAATTATAACCGTGTATGCCATTAACGTATCGCATCGGTGCCAATGCTAATGGATTCGAATTCGCACGATCCATATCATTCTTTTTTTTTTCTCCTTCATTTTTATCAAATAACAAGAACAAGAACAACAACAATAACAACACAACTAAACTAAAGGTATCTAACTACTGACGAAATGTCAAGTGTCACGCGAAATACGAATTTCAATCTTAAAAGAATAAGGGGGGGCCATTAGTGAAAATATCGTACGTTGTTAAATTTAATTTCCGTTTTTTTATATATTTTTTTTTTATGCGATTACATTAAAGATAAATTCGAAAATAAAAGATATTTTTAATGGGGGAAAAAAGATAAGACATGGTAATACTTAAATTTGAAGAATTTTTGTATACTTTCTCACGCGATTTTTTCAAGGACAATCCAAATAAAATGATATAATCGAACGAATGTCTGTTTACGTCATTGACAAATAATTATACGTTTTTTCTGTTATAGTTGACTCGAATAATTCCTGAGAAAATATGATTAATTGTTGAAAATATATTCTAGTTTAAAATATTAATTTAATTTATAATTAGTTTGATTTATTTAATATAAATTAAATATAACTTAGAGATGTGGTAAAGTTTCAGTATGCGAATAACTTTTGACCGTAGGAAATGATTCAAGGTCGTCACGTGTCTCTGGCAAACGAGATACCCTCCACCTCTTTCTACTCCTCCTCCTCTTCCTCCTCCTCCTGTTCCTTTTACCCTCTTCTACTTCCCCCCTTTAGTTTCACTTTCCCCATTCGTTCCATGATTTCACCATGCGTGTCCAAATCGTTTTGACGCGGAGAAGTCACCGTAATTATTTCTACTCTCTCTCTCTTCTCCTTCTTCTTATTTTATATTTTTTTTTATCTCTTTCTCTCTCTCTTTTTCTCTTGGAAATTGACGTAATTCTCTTCAAATATAAAGATTATTCGAAGAAACTTGATTTCGTGGTTAAAAAAAAAGAACAGTTTCAGACCAAGTACGAAGTAAAAAATTCAATTGTAAAATAAATTGTATCGAGTTGAAAGAAAAATTTCATCGAACTTGGAATAAAATTAAAATAGTATCTATTTATCGTAAAACGTTTGAAATTGTTGAAAATTAGTTGAAAAAAGAATTATCTATTGAGTAAAATTTCGTTGGAAACACAAAGTATGACCGGTGTTTTATTACTTGGACAGTTAACATCGAGAAACGATAAATGTCAATCGTTAGTAATCTTTGACCCTAAGATACGTGTATCATTTGTATGTATTTTAATAGTCACTTATAACGAGATAAGGCGTCATTGTTATTTAACGTTTATTGTTTCATATATCTCAACGTCTGACATCTATTTGTGTAAAGTTTTATAAATACTACAATACTTAATAATAAAAATTAATTAACAGCAACAAAAAGTAAAAATACATAAAATCCAAATTAAAATAATTAACATTCGTGATTAGAAGTTAAATGGATTATAGTTTTGTAATATATTCAAATTTAGTTTGATCAAAAGATAATATTGAAACGTTGAAATAATTTATAACAATGATACTATTAATATAAAATATAAAAATAAATCAAAAAATAATAAATAATAATAACGAAATATTTTATTTTTTAAAACGATTTACTCGCGTTATCAGATTTTTCAAAACACGTCAATCATAGTTGACATCATCCGGAGCACCGACCTTACCCTACTACCACGTACACGTTCGATCGAATTCATCAAACAAAACGAGACTTTACTTGTCGATATTATTATAGAGAGATAGCGAGAGAACAACACTCGATCAAATTGCAAATTGCTTGTATCCGGACCCTGAACCGTGTTAGTATAAAAGTACGAGCCACTCCTTACTCCGCATTTTAAAATCTTTACTTTGAAATCTCGTTAAACCTGCCGATTAAACAGCCCTGTCGAATGGACTTACTAAACAAACAAACAAACAAACAAACTAATTAGAAATGTTGAAGAAATCTGGTACGTTATTTTTTTTCTAACAAATAATTTACAAATAATCTTACGTTAGATATTTGATGTAAGTCAACTGAGCAAACATAAACCAAGAAAATTGTTTAATCTTGATAATGCGTAAGGTGGACTGACTTATCGATAAAAGTTCATAACACGTTAGACTAGATTTTATCGTCTCGAAATTATCGATGAACATATTTGAAGTTAATGTGATTCAAATGATTATTAGTCACGCGAGATATTTAAATGAGACTTTTACATTTCCACGTTCGAAACAACTTGCAATACCTCGGTTCTATTTTTTTTAAATCTATTTTTCAAATACGATCACGACAATCTAAAAGACACTGTTATTGGGATATTTTAAATGCGATAAAAAAGAAAGGGTAACAGTTTTATCTTTCAAATAGTACGATTGAAAAAAGTAATAATTTTAAATGAATATTAATTTTATTTGTAATTTTGTTTTTTTTCCAAATCAACACCGAACATTTTCAATCGAATTTAAAGATAAATATTTTCTTTAGTATGGAATAGAAAATAATTCTTTGTTCGAGTTTAAGAAAGCAGTAATAGGTGATCGATATTAAAAATGACTAAAGAATTTCTAATCTCAAAAGGGGGAATAATAATAACGATCGAAAAATCGATCAATGTCGAGTTGCATCGATGAACTCTTCATCAATCGTCTACACTGTCGCTTAGTGTTGTAATTCTTATCTTGCATGATCAAACATATTGAAAGAACATGCACCACGTGTCTATACACTTCTTAAACTTTCCAAGATTACGAACGATAACTCGCAGTACATATATTGCATTTTGTTTTATTATTTCAAACATACACAATCGAAATAACTAAAATTCATATAAAATACTAATTATTTTCACAAAGTTATTACAAACGTTTCGATACAGGAGAACAAAAAAAATCGAATTATTATTATTTGTGTAAGAAACAAAATTATATTCTTATTATTTAACAATAATATTCTAGTAAAATGTATAAGTATTGTAATATTCATACTACACAAGGGCAGTATAGTATAAATGCGTAGGAGTGGTTTGTGGTATCAGTGACCCTCGTCATTTGGCGCCACACAATTCCAAAGTGTCTGGTCTAGGTCTATTGTTTACGATGAATCTCGAGCTTTGAACATTGAGATGATGTGAGAGATATATATATATATATATATCTTGATTCGTTAAATAAGATCTTATATTTCATCCCACGTGGTACCTAACATGTTACAATTAAATTCCTTTTAATTCTAATAACGTTAATAAATACGTGCTAAACGTTAGACGTTTAATAATGAAATAAACAAAATAACAATGATCTCTCGATGTTTATATAAATATATAATGTGTACCTAAAAACTATCAACATTACCCAGTACTTTCTACGGCCAGTGAACTTTTCTCCTAGACGAGAAAATATTATCTATGCGAAATAATATACTTCATCTATTATTTCTCATCTCTCTCTCTCTCTCTCTCTCTCGTTCATACACTGTTACCTTTCACGAACAAATATATTCTCACTTGTACTTAAACACACAGTAAATTACATATTTCCAATCCGTAAAAACAAACCGACAAAACTAATGCAGAGAAACACGTTGTTGGTTAAAAAAGATGACACACTTTCCAACCATAGTAGTTAAAGATTACTGTTACAGGGATATACACTTTCTCTCTACAAATGCGAACCATAAAACTCGTTTTAGAAAGGAACAACAATAGAATTGAATATAAAAAATATTACCTCGAATTTGTGAGAAAAAACCGGTGTACCTCCTCCTCCACCACCACCACTTCAACATCTTCCCGAATAAGAATTTCAAAAGAGATATTTCTAATCGTGGTGAAGGAAAATAAAATGTGACAAAGAACAACGTCCGCGTGACGACGCGGCAGTCCGCGGTGATCTGACTTTCGATTAAAGCGTATGGAACGAAGGAAGGAAGGAAGGAGGAGGAGGAGCAAGAGGAGGAGGAGGGGGGAATGGGTTTCCACTACGCCATCGTAGGGGAAATCTCCTACTCCCCCCACCAGTGTTCGTTCAATGTTACCCCACCTTTCAAACTGCGGCCCGTAAGACCTCACCACACCGCACCATACACCGTCCTACTGAACCAACCTTTAACTCTCCCTCTTTTTCTTCTCCAACTGGCTATATTGCTGCTGCAAGTTGCTTTTACCGATGGACTTCCCCTATTCTCCTTTTTCTCCTCCCTCCCCCTCCTTTCCCCAATTACCCCACCGCAGTCCTCTGTTAGCACTTAAACCGAACCACCAGCAAGGATTCGGCTGCAACCTGAGGACCTACGAAACTGGATAAGGTCGAGGCAACGTGTTTGCAAGACCACTTTTAAATCAACCTATTCTTTTCAACCTACCCTACCTTCTACTTTTCTTTATATTTTCTTTTTTCTTTTTTTTTTTTAGGGTATACAGAACCTTTTTTTCAGGCTACATGTATACCGAAGTTGGAAAGGTTTAAATAAAATTTGATTAAATGAAAGAAAGGAAACTTTGTATTCTTGTTATTTAATTTTCTTTCTATTTTGATCGCATAAAATGGATTGATCGAATCGTGGGAAAAGGTGTACTTGTTTTTAATTAGAATGTTTTTATTTGGACAGGAAAAAAAGGGCGCCAGCGAGTAAATCCTTTGGTTCATGCGCAGAAAGGTAGAAAATATAGGTAAAAATTGTTAGAATGTTGGGGTCGTAGGAAACGAGTAGGTTTTTGTCTGTGAAGAAAAAAAAAGATAAAAATTACCATAACTACCCTAATTTCGTTATTTTCGTTGAACCGCCACTCTCGGATCGATGAGATACTTGCGTTACGTTTTTATTTCTATTATTATTTTACACAATTATTTTTATCCATAACTTCTCGTATGAGACTTTGGATGGATAAACATTAATAACACCAAGAGGAAAAAGAAAAAAAAATAGTAGAAATTGGAAAGAGTTTTCGAAGAAGAAGGAATGAAATCATCATCATCATCATCATCATCTTCATCATCATCATCATGCATCATGTTGTGTCAGCGACTAGGAGAAGAACAGCGGCGCCAGTGTCGTAGTCGTCGTCTAAAACAACCCTCGGGAAAACGCGTGCCCGCAAGCCCCGATGAGATATCGATCCAATGCGCACCCATTCTCAAATCCACCCCTCTGCTATGCCCATTCCTTTATTCACAACAATCTTGATTCTTTCGAATTTTTTTTGTCATCCCTATATCCCCATTTCATAGATTTCCCTTTCTGAAAATTTTCTTTCCAGTGTTAGTAAGAAATCACGTTAGACATTTTTTTTTCTCCAAACCCCATATTAACTACAAATTAATCATATCCATATGTTTAATTAAAAGTGTTACTATAAGTGTTTGACATTTATTATTATTTTTTTAATTATAATATATATAATATTAATTATTTGTATTATTTTTTAGTATTACTTTTATTTGTTTTTTGTAATTTTTTCGATCGTAAACCCATACATGTGTACGTATGGTGAAACGATGACGTCACTCGACCTTAACATATTACCGATCCTGTTACAATAAACGTTTCAACGTGTATATTTTTCTCTCTCTTTCTCTCTTATTTTACATGAATTCTATTCGTAAAGATTACGACGTCACTCGAGATTCTGCGCTGTATAAAAGAAAAAAACTAATAATATGAATTGGTGGAAAAGGAGGAGGTAAAGGAGGAGGATGAATATTGTGTCATAGCCTCGTTCTTCTTATATCATCACGAGAGATCTGTTGGTAAAGAAAAGAATATGACGTCATCGATGTAATGCTTACTTCTACTTAGAAGTCGATGATCCCAAAGAAGGAATCAGACGGATATTACGTATTTCAATTATTATTAGATATGACTATTTCTATTACTTCGCTCTTATCAAATCATTTCAATCATTTATTATTACATTTCTAATTTACCGTCGATGATTGTCATTTCTTTTTTAAATTATTTTTTTTACTTGTCAAGTATGAAATGGAGCAAAAAATGTACATTATTGAAATTGAAACTTGTTTCATTTAATACTTGTCAACGTAATATATACGAACATGGTAAAGAGAATATTTATTTAAAATGTATAAAAAAACAGGGAACAATTTATAATATATAAAAAATATTATAGAAAATAATAATACGTAAATATATATATTATTATTATTATATATATTATATTATTATTATATATATTATATATTATATATTATATTATTATTATATATATTATATATTATATTATTATTATATATATTATATATTATATTATTATTATATATATTATATTATTTATATATTGTTATTATATATATTATATTATTTATATATTATTATATTGTTATTATATATATTAATATATATTTTTATATTATTATTAAAATATATATATATATATATATATTTAAACTATTATAGGAATTATTGTATAACTGTTACCGCATTATCAGTTGTTATACGTATACAAATAAATAATATGAAAGAATGGTATATCAATTAAAAATATTATATCATTTTATCGATGGTTGTTTAGTTTAATTTTATGTTTATCAAACATAGAAGAAAATCACATTATACAAATTTATCTAATCTTAAATTAATAATTTAATCGGGAGAAAAAAAGAAATATTTATACTGGAGTTATTGTATAATTCGTCTTACTTGCCTCTTGCAGTTGTATATATATATATACATGTATATACTTATATATATATAAACGTAAATAGCGTTCATGGGAAAGGTGATAACGAATAAGAAAATGATGTCATAATCGATAGCAATGTCATGCCTATTTAAAGCGTGTATTTGTAGCACAGCTATTAAATACAACTTCCTTTCATATTATTTTACACAAGCGTAATTAAAACTAACTACAATGGTAATAAATAATATATATGAAAAGATATATAAAAGATAGCTTATTTTTTTTCCTTTATAAATCTACTACCAACTGACTTTTAGTCGAGTAGGTAAAAAAATAGCAAGGATCTATACTAGGTAAAAGATAATGTAAAACAGTGAACGTCAAGGAAACGAAGTGTCCCACTTAGGTCGACCTGGAAGGTCATAAATCTCTTCTAAACACAGTGGTTCTCAAGATTTTCTTTTAAAATAAGATATCTCGAGGATCTCTACACTGTTAAGATCCTTGACTGAACGAAATTTAAATAAAAATTAAATAATATATTGCACACTAAAAAGAAATATAAAAGTGGTTTTGCTAAGATATTCTTTGCACGTATCCTTCTTGATGGAGGACGAAGGAAGAGAGGGTAAGGGGGGGGGGCTCAAACAAAATTAGGATCTTCAAATAGAAAACTGAAGTAAACAATTAAATAATATACCACATAGAAAAAAGAAAAATATAAAATCCTGGCTCCAGTGGTTTCCTAAAATATTCTTTCTACGTTCAATAATAAAATTAAATGATGTTTTACAGTAAAAAACGAAACGTGTTTACAGCGTATACTTTTTATTATTTTTGTCATTTCATTTACATACAAATATTTTCAATATTACGTTCTTAAAAGAAACGAAGTAGTAGTCGCCGATTAATCAGTGCTCGCTTTAAATTCGCGCCAGTTTACTCGCTTTCTTTTTAATCCTTTTTTTTTTTTGTTCCATTTTTATCCTCTCTCTACCTCATTACCTCATTTTCGATCAACATCGATTAATAAATGCACAGTGTGTGTGTGTTATGTGTGTGTGTACGTGTATGCGTGTATGTGTGTACGTGTGTGATGTCGAAATACAAATTTCTTCGCTTTCTTAACATAAAACTCAAACTTTGTTCGTCTCACACACCCCCCCACCCCTCCTGATCACCACCTACGCGCAATTATATTGTTTTTTTTCTTAAATATGTATTTTTATTTGTTTTCTTTTTTTTTTATATTCTTTGAGCATTGCGTATCCAATATGACTCCCGCATATCATATAATATGTCATACGTTATATAAAATGAAGCTTCCCATTTCTCCTCACTTACTTTTATAATAATAATATTAATATTAATAATAATAATAATAATAATGACAATCTTGTCAGTTTGTGGATCAACAACGGATAGGAAAACGGTCTGACCATTTATCGATGGTCGACGTTGCCGATGATCCGAAGGAATATTATTTTAAATCGTTCTTGGAAGGATTTCTAAGATTTCTTTCAATCCAACCTTTTTATAAAACGGGGGAATAGAAGGAAGGAGAAAAAACGAGCATTCGTAGTGGATTATATTACCCTAATCGCACTATTAACTCGAACGTAATACTACATTGGCTTATTTTGAAATTAGCCTAATTCGAGAAATAATTGTAATAAGATTGTATCAAGAATTTATTTTTCATTATTTCTTTTCCGATTTCCCTACTTTTCTCTACCTCGTTCTTTTCCTTCTCTACCATCTCGTTCATCAATCGTCGTCTTTGTTAATAACAATTACTCGTAGTTTAAGTATTCGACAAAATCATTTTCAATTACTCGTCTTCCACCAACGTCCATCAAAAATTTTCTTTTTATTTTTTTTTTTTTGGCAGTCGATCATAGTTTTTACGTAAACGTATATGTATATTCAGTTTGTTTTGTAAAGTTAATAATAATAATAATAATAATAATAATAATAACGTGCCGGTGTGTAATTATGGCAGGGAGAGACCGAGATTTAATCAAAATTCGAGTAATATTTATTTTGTGATTTTTAAATCAAAATGTAATATTAATATTATTAAAAAAACAAAGAAATTAAATCGTTAAATAACATTTGATAGAATTAATTTTTTTTTTTATAGATCAATGCCATAATTATCGACACGTTATCGAGAACGTATGATTTATAACCAGTGAACACAAAACGTTAATATGACATACGATTTACGTAAATATGACATACGATTTGTGTTCACAGGGTATATTAGGTTGTATTATCACTAGTAGTCGCATTTAAAATATTTTTTTACTAGAGAGAGAGAGAGAGAGAATGAGAGAGAGAAGTAGAGAGAGAGAGAAAGAGAAAGAGAAATATTACAATGAATGTTGCTTATAAACTCGCAAAAAACAATTTGTTTTTTTTCGATATTGATATCTCATTTATTTAATAATGTACACAAGTGTTTTTATAAATGGCCATCACACGATTATTATAAACTTTTCTTCTCTCCTCCATTCTCATATCTCCATACTCATTTTATTCATCTCTTCGGTATTTTATTTGAATTTACTGCAAAACTGATTGCATATCAAGCTTCTCCTCCTCTCCTCTTCCTACTCTTCCTTCACCCACACACACACATTACTTTTTATCTTTCGTATTGTTGTTGTTCTTTTTTTTTTTTGCTCATTTTGTTTTTTTTTTTCCACTTTTTTAATATTCGTTTTATTATATTTTATCTTTAATATCTTACATTATGTTAATTATATTATATTTATTATATCATATTATATCATATCATATTATATTATATTAAATTATTTTATATTATATTATAATTTTATTATATTATATTATATTATATTTTGACCTCTCTCGTACAAATCTCGCTCGATCCTTAAATAATTTTAATTATAACAAACACACTCTCTTAATACTCGCGTTTAGGACTATCCATAGCTTAAAATTATATAATATCTATCGTGTGTATGTATATATTATAAATGCATTTTAATACTAAAAATTAAACAGAAAAAAAAAAAGAAAAAAGTAATTGCGAGTGCCGTGGTTGTGTCTTATTTGCCCCTTTTTTTTTTTTATTTTTTTTTTCATTTTCCTTGCGTAGAAATTCCGCAACGATCTTTTCCTATCTCTCATAATAAGTTTATTATAATTTTTCTTACGTTTTATTTATTTCAATGTTTCTTTCATCTAAAAAAAAAAATCAATCTCTTGCTTTTTCTCACGCACCCTTTTCATTTCCACCCCCCCCCTCACACCCCTTCCAACACTTTTTCATTCGCATACGTTCATTCATGCATTCTACTTTTATTTTTTTTTTTCTCTTCTTTTTTTTATTATACTCTCACTTTCATTCACTTTCATTCACTTTCATTCACTTTCATTCACTTTCGTTCACTTTCATTCCCTTCCTTTATTATCCTTGCTTTCCTTTTCCTCTTTCTTTTTCTTTTTCTTGTTTTCTTCTCTCTTTTTTGTTTTTTTATTATAAGCTAAGACATAAAATATATAGTAAGTAGGTATTATCGCAACTTCATGGAACAAAAGTTAACGATCGTATCCCAATTTGCAATAATTACGAGGATCGTTGTCTTAATCAGGCCCAAAAGTCGGTCCGCAAACTAAAACCTTTCAAAATTCTAATAGCAAAGCCCATATGGAAATGTTGACACCACCATACATTGATTTTCTTAAATGTTCACGATAAAATCCATTATAAACAAGTTGGATAAGAAACATGTTAGAAATAATTGAAGAAAAATCAATGATGTTTAATCAGATTGAAATTTATCCACGTTTAATAAAATCTTTTATTAAGAATTATCGATTTTCTAAGTTTTTTATGACACACATCTTTCGTGTTACGATGTTTTATACAATTTATATGCTTCCAGACATTTTCGTCAGAAAAACAACTTCCATCGAGATGCAATGAAATAAAATGCAACGTTGATCGATAAATTGATTAAAAAAATCGATAAAGTTTTCAGTCGTAGTCATGGTTAAGGGGACGAAAAATGTTTGTTAAACCTTTAAATAATGATGCTTATTATTATTGCAAAGTTTTGGACATGTATATATGGATTTTTAGATCGACATAAGTTAACTCTTATCTCGATTATACACTCACAAGTGCATTAAACGTAAATTCGAGTATCGTTTTTTTTTTTCTTTATGGGGCTCATATTTCAAAATTTTTATTCCCTTCATAAACAATCGATATAAAACAACAATTTAATATTTATGTTAAATATCAGTATTACTTTCAAAGACCAAAAACTGTAAACTAAAACGAAAAAAGAAAAAATAAATGCGGCCCCTCAGTTCGAAATCACCGAAGATCGTATTTGATAGAAAATATTAACACACACGCAAATATGTATTGGGTTGCTTCGGTGGAAAAGTTGGATAATTCGAAGACAACGTTTACTATTATAAAAATGTTGCCTTGGAATTATTTATTATTTATTATATATATTTATAATTATTATTATTTTTAGTTTTTATTTAAAATCAAAGCGAACTTTGAAAAGCCAGCTCCAATACATTTTTCATTATTTTCGTTATCCTTAGAGGTAAATATATTCAAAAGATCGGAAGTAACGAGGCACGATCGTAGTGTTTACACGCCCACCATCGTCTACGATCTCAAACGTCGAGAGAAAAATCAAAATCAAAATCAATATAATATAAACAATTCCGTTTCCAAGAACACAAAGTTTGATTGATACCAAAGAAAAAAAATGTTGTTAATGAAATTAATAGAATTTGGAATTTTCACATTCTCTCCTTTTTCCGTCAGGTATCATTTTTTTATACACCATGAAACACCATAATAATATACTACAATCCATTTGCCTGCACGTTTTGCTTGCACATTTTGCTTGCATGTTTTACTTGCATGTTTTGTTTGCATCTATTTTCTTTTCTTTTATACGTCTTTATAATGGTTTTTATACAAAGTTATAATAATTCAATAGCGGCGGTTCATACTTAAAATCTATGAAATATACTGCATTTAATCATTGAATATACCTCGAGCACTATTTCAAAAAACTATTGCAAAGGCATCAAGGAACCAACCATCCCCCTTTCTTCTTCAATTCTAAAACAATTTCTACGACTTGTTATTAAAACATTCCTGTCACAATAATCTACCTCGATGATTTATTTTTTTATGGTGTTCATTCGTTCGTTCGTTCGAGAAATCGTAGATCCTTTTTAAAGGAACTTGCATTGTTCGTTTCTGCTTGTCTATTTTTATTTTCTCTCTCTCTCTCTCCCTCTCTCTCTTTTCTGTTTTTTTGTTTTTTATACATTTGTTACGAAACAACAATAAATGCTTTAGGTACTTGGTAGTTTTTTTTTTTTATTTATTTCTTTTTTAATAATAATAATAACTTCGATCAAGGGATGATAAACCTCCGAAAAGCGTGAGTGACTATTTATTATCATTATTATTATTACTATAATTATTATAATTAATATTATTATTATTATTATTATTAATAATATATAGAAGAAGAAAGAAAAGAAAAATGTCATCGAGGAAAAGAAGAGAAGAAGAGAGGAAGAAAAAAAGAGGAAGAAAAAAAGAGAAAGAAAGGTGAACGTTTTTACTTTTAAGACGTATTTCAAAATCAGTTTGGTTTCTTACGTTCGTAGAACATTCTTTGTAAAAACAAAAAGAATATTTAATATTTAAAAAAAAATAATAATAATAATAAATGACGAGATAGAGAGAGAGAGAGAGAGAGAGAAAGAAAGTCACGTACTCAGATACGTTTTTCTTTCTCTTCTAAATGTGGTGGATAAATATGAAAGTGAAATATTATGCAAAATATATAAAGTATAATTTATAATATTATAATAAATTAATAAAAATAGAAAAAAAACATAAATTATCAAAATTAATTGTTTTCCAAGTGAATCCACCACCACCATTACTGTCATGATTACTATCATAAATAATTAAAAATAATAATAATAATAAATATTACATAATATTTATATATAATATTAACACTAGGAACTATCAACAATGAATTTATATCAAATCAATCAATGAATCAAAATAACCAGAATTAAACTAAATTTAAATATAAAACATAAAGACGTAATTTATTTTTATATATAAAAAAACATAGACCAAATCACTTCCTCCCCATAAAAATACAAATCGATAATAATCCTAGTGTTAAAAAAAAATCTCTCAAAACGTGAGCGAGGAAATCAGGAACGTGAGAAACAGTAATAATAAAGAACCAAACATACATGCATCAATGTATATGTTAGTTCATTATTTATATTCTTATTAGGGTTGTTGTTGTTGTTGTTGTTGTCGTCGTTGCGGTAGTATCCATGCGTGATGATGTGTTAATAATAATACTTCTCATGTGTGCGATGATAAAGAAGGGGAAAGCGAGCTCGAGTTAATTTACAAAAGATGATTATTATTGAAAATAAGGAAAAAAAAAACAAAGATAAAATACATAGACATATGCCTATAGAGATTTTATGTTATGTAAACGTATGTACTTATGGGTGTATGTTCCTTATAATAATATTAGGTTGGTTGGGAAAATGTTGTCAAATTTTTTAACCACAATTCAATGGGGAAAATTTGACAATATTTTTTCCACCAACCCAATATATATATGCAAAACCTTCCAATGAGAAATTTCAGCAACGTGTGTGCATTTCTCTTTCTCTCTCACACTCTTTCACTCTCTCACTCTCTCTCTTTCTCTCTCACTAAATACGTCTTTCGTTAAACTCGCATATTTTAATATTATATACGATAAACGTGCATTCTCTTTCTCTTCTTTTTTATTATCTTTCTTTCTTTCTCTCTCTCTCTTATTCGTGTCATCCTATCTCTACGTTGGCCGTAAAGAAAGTGAAAAATAAATATATTATTATTATTATTATTATTGTTATTATTATTATTATTATGTATTTGGAAGAACCATATATATATATATATATAATATACGCGATGATTAGATAATTTATATTTACAAAAGTTGAGAGAAAAACGTAGTAGAAAGTATTATTATTTTTGTTGTTGTTGTTACTTTCTTTAGAAAATATATATAAACATTCAAAATACAATAATGCGTACGCAATATTAATTTCTTAATTTTTTTTATATTTTTATTAGCATATTTAATCGCATATAATTTTTTTTGTATTATTTTTCAATTATCTTCTCTCTCTCTCTCTCAATTTTATTTTTTTTTTATTATGCATCCGAGTAGTCTCACTCTCTCTCTGTGTGTCAATCATTTGTCTTCTTCTCTTCAAGAAAGAGAAAAAATAATAAACCAAAAATCAACGACCTCAATCTCATCCTTTCGCAATTGGACAAAAAGTTTGCGATTTTAAATTGTTTGTTTAATAAAAAAAAAAAAGCTTAACCGTTTTAAAATGGTACGTAAGAAAAGTATTATCATTTAGTATAATCAATATTACCGTATCGATATTTATGTATTAATTATTCTATCGATAAAAAGAGGTACATATATTTATTGTATATATATGTATTATGTGTATGTATGTATGTATGTTTGTATGTTTGTATATATAAAATTAAGTTTGACATATATTTGTCCATTGTAAAAAAAAGTTGCATTGTCACGAACGATTGATCGGTGATAATTATTATTATTATTCATTATTTTTATTTTCCCTTCTACCCCTTCCCCGCCCATTTACTTTTCCTTTACTTCCATTCGCCCACCACGTCACTCCATTTATTTTTTTTTATATATTTATTTGTAATTTATAAATAATTCCTCTTTTTCTTCTTTTATTCATTTTATTTTTGACTCTTCAATAATAATAATAATAATAATATTAATAATATTAATAATAATAATAATAATAATGATAATAATAATTAAAATTGATATTTTTGACGCGTTAAACACCGAAGAAAAAAACAAACGATAATGCCGTCAACCCTTTTCCCACCCTCGTTTTCTTCCACCTTCCACCTTTTACTCCCCCATCCCCATCCCCCAACTACCCCTTTCATTTAATAATAATTTTTCATTTCCGACGACAGACTAGAAATCGTTTCGGCGTTTTTTTTTCTTTTCTTTCTTCTACCTTTTTATCTTCTTCTTCTTCTTCTTCTTCTTCTTCTTCTTCTTCTTCTTTCTCCTCTTCTTCATCTTCATATTTCGATACATTAGACAAAAATTTCGAATCTTATTTAAAGAGAGATTATTTCTATTACTTACACAATAATACGTACGAGGAGATTATACAATTAGATATTTTTATAATTCATCTGACATTAAATAATAATGCCATTCTCTCGAAGGAGAAAAATCGTTTAACGTTTATGTTTAAACATATGCGCGAAACTTATTTCCTGTCTTCTCGTCAGCCTTTTTAAAAAAGGAAACACAATCAACGCCGGTCGTATTTATATCGCGATTTGTGTGTCCCGACACCGATGTAGTTTCAAGTAAATCGATATTAAAAATCGCGATACGATTGGTTTTACGGATGATTACGATGACGATGACGATGATCATTACGATGATGATGACGACGATGATGATGATGATGATGATGTTTTATATTCAGACTGCTGTGCTCGTATAAAATGGAATTTCTTGGATTTGCCGCCCCCTCCCACCACTAGGCAAATGGAATATCATGTGTATGTATGTGTGTGTGTGTGTGTGTGTGTGTGTGTGTATGTGTCTCTCTCTCTCTCTCTCTCTCTCTCTCTCTCTCTTATTCATATATTTTTTTTATGTGCGTGAATACATACATATTTCTCATTATGCATACACGTTATGCATTTATTACAGGTATGTTTGATTTTATGTATGTATGTATGTATGTATGTATTTATTTATGTAGGTCGCAATCGGATAAAAATTTAGTTCGGTAAAATCTCGAGTGGCCTAACACAAGTCATCGTTGCCGCTGTATAAAAAAATTTTTCTTTTTTTACTTCTCTCGCGAATGCGGCTATTCCCGATGATGACTTATGAAAAAAAAATATATATATTAAAAAAAAAATGATGTTTTTTTTATATCGAGAAAACAAGAAAGGTAAAAACTGTTCGAACGATCGTGTACGTGTATAATTAGTAGTAAATAGTAGTAAATAGTAGTAATAGTAAATAGTATATGAGCACGCGTATGCGAGTGTATTTGTATGCGTTTATGTGTTTATGTGTGTATTCGTTCATTAATTTTTTTTTAGCGTACATATTATGTATATACTTTACATAGTTTTTTTTTACTCGTGTAAAAAGTACGTTATCATTTTGAGTATATGATTTTTTTTTTTTTTACTGTCCACGTTAGTTCTCACAAATACGAACTTCGACAATGTTATTTCTCTCTCTGTGTTTTTATCTTTTTTTAATCAAATATCTTACGACGATAATCGATTATGTCATTTATTGTAATCCTCGAGGGCACGCAGTGTACAATGTATCCGCGTCATATCGAAAAAAAAAAAATACAAACAAATTAATGAATAAAATTTGTTCGAAAGCCATCAACCGATTCGACTTTTTTTTATTAAAAGTTAGTTCACTTAAATAATAATAATAATAATAATAATAATAGTAACGTAAGTAATCGTTCTTATTCGGGTATTATTTAAAAAGCTTAACACGCGCATTTTCGCACGAGTATATTATTATTATTATTATTATTATTTTTATTATCATTATCATTATTATTATTATTAATATTATTTATAACGCATTTATTTTATGTATATTTATATATATATGCGTGTTGTTCGCGTCAAAGACGTAGGAAATATATTGCGAATTTGATTGTCCAAAGTCGTGGCCTACTTTTTTTTATGTTTTTTTTCTTTTTCTCTCTTTTTTTATGAAGCGACAGTATGTGAGAATCAATAAACGATAATAATTATTGTATAAAAAAAAAAGGAAATATAAAAGTAAGAAAAAAGGATTTAAAAAAATACGACACACGTAGTAAAAAAACTACGACAATGTTCGTATTTGGAATGTATTTGTCCTGACGTAAAAATATTATGCGTTATTTGCATAAAATTCAGATTGATTAGAAAATTTCAATCACAATCTATGATGAAACCTAAATGTTATACATATATATACTTTCTTTCTCATTCTCTCACTCTTTCACTTTTAATATTTTTCGTAATAATGTCAAGGATTGAAAAAATGTGCCACGACGTTGGTGAATGAATTCTGTACATTTATACCTGTGTGTGTATGTGTGTTTATGTGTATTATGTGTATTATGTATATTATATAACGAGACCGTTATATTCTTCTATCTGTCGTCTTAACGTTATTATAAATGTTTTAAAAATCCTACTAGATCATATATATATATATATATCAGATTAAAAAATATATATAGATAATGAACCGCGGTCGTATCGTTGCGTCAATTGAGCTAAACCCTCCTTTTCCTTTTCTCACATGATTTCATTACAATAATATCGTAATGAATATATATATATATATATTATATTATATTATACAATAATAATAATAATATTGTATTGTAAAATTGTCGATATAAAAAATTCGAACTAAAATCAACATTTAAAAAAAAAAAGAAACACGATTCTATTACGTAACTCATTGTGATTATGTCAAAAAGAAAAAAATAAATAAATAAGACAAACCACTTAGTATCACATACCACGAATGTAAAAAAAAAAGGAAGAAAAATGTAATTTACGATCGATATATGATGTGCGTGAATATTAGATTTTAAATGAATGACATCCCGATATACATAAACAAACACACATATATATATATCGCCTTCATGTGCGTTATAAAAAAAAAAAAAGAAATCCTAAATACAAATTCTAAAGTAGATTTGTGTATGGGCTCAATTGATCCAACGGCAATTGACGATTATTGTTTGTTGCAATAGGTAACAAAGGGGGTACGATCATCACTTAAGATACCTAAGCTAGGATAACGTACTTACACACAAATGATCATCGATATACATGGTATAACTACACTGCGTTCTCGCAAATATGTAATAAAAACTTGTATATGCGCGTGTGTATGCGGTGAATGTGTGTGGTGGTGGTATGTGTGTATGAATGTTCGATAATGCCTTCGATCGAGCTATCTAATCAAATCTTTCGTTTCTCTCCCCCTCATCCTTTTTTTCATCACCCTAATGCCTTCTCTCTTCTTCCTTTCTACCACCCCCTTCCACGAACCTTTCAATATCTCACTCCTTTTCCTGTCTCTTCACATCCTTCTTTTTGTCTCATGCGGGATTAATTTGTTCGTCTTTTACCTTCTACTCAGTTCTGTTCTTACAGCTGTAAAAATACAAAAGGAAACAAAAATTATGTTAAAAAATAATATTTTATAATTATTGCGTGTTAGATAAACAGAGGACACACGTAATTAAGTAAACAATTAGATTTAATTGAATTACTTTGATCTTACCGTCGATTATTTCTTGCTTCATCTTTTGAAACTCCTTGCGCATTTCTTTAACTATCTCAACTTTGAACGCCTCCATTTCTTGCGCCGTCAACGAGGAACCATCGTTAACGCCATTTACTTTGAGAAGCGTGTCCTCGGAAGCTGAACCAAACCTTTTTCGTACTGACTTTGGTGATTCTGCTCCGTTGGAAAATTTGTTAGACGAATTGTTCTTATCCCATGACTTCTTATCCGGTGAACTTTCGGGTTCCTAAAATAAAAATCAACGAGCGTTCTTTAGTAAAAAAAAAAATGTCATATTTTGTAGGAAGTTTTTTATTGGGAAGGGTACATTTATCCCGACGACTTCAACTTATCACTGCGAGCAAATTAATTCGTGCATGTGTGTTATTTTTTAAAGTCTTGTTCAAATAGTTTCTTGTCAATCGGTTAACAACACACGCTTCGGTTGAAAATTTTAATTTAATTTAATAATAATCACAAGTAAAAAAATGTACGATGATACAGGAAGGGGAGGGGGGGATAATGGATTAAAAAAAAAGATGGTAGTATAGTTTAAACGAACCGGTGGTTGTTCCGGTTGCTTCTTCTCAACGGCAGCGCGTCTACGTGCCAGCGTTTTCGCCATTTCGTCCATCATAGAAGCCATACCGCCACCCCCGCCTCTTCCCAAGGTTCCATAATTGCCACCGCCTCCTCCACTTCCGCTACTGC
>JACGTP010000019.1:1365003-1439709 GCA_023678845.1 Mischocyttarus mexicanus | reverse complement strand
GCTTGATATATATATATATTATAATGTTTGTTAATGTAATATCGTATGCTATTAGGTGTACGTAATCTGATTTCTCTGTACAATATCAAAAAGTCAACAAATTATAAACAACACGATTGCAAAGATTCTTGTAAAACACGATGTGAAACACCCACGACGTTTCATCTTTATTATTATTTTTTACATTTAAATATAAAAAGAATTTATTTATAATAATTGTGATCTAAAAAAAAATATAAAATCCAGGACTCGAACCTTAAACTTCCATGGTTGTATATTTTGCCAGAGATTAATTATTATTACTATTTAAAAAATTTATATTAAATTAATTTGATGACACACAAAGCTTAATAAATAAAATACAATAGTAATCCTGTTCATTTCGTCCCAAAAAATAAATAAAAATAATTTTGTTATAAGTGTAAAAAAAATAGTATCTTGAAGTTATTCCGTATGTTCTTTTATATTTTTTAGTACCTCTTTCTTTTACATCTTTCTCTCAATCTCTATCTTTTCAAGGTAGACCGCAATTATTGCTAACTAACTCAAAAGCGACCCCGTTTGTGCCTTTTGGCACGTACCTCTTAATTAAACTCATGAGCGAACAGGAGGAGGAGGAAACTCTCTCCCTCTCTCTCTCTCTGACAGCGTGGAGAAGAAAAAAAGAAACAGCTTTAGACAAGTGGAACGATTCGTAACAAAGGCATGTAAGGCAATGAGAGAACGTCAACGAATCTCGTTTCAAAGTAAATAGGTTCCTTCGAGAGTGAACAATAACGATGAGAAATGAGAAACCAAGCTAGGAACCATCCAACCAAGCAAGCACCAACCAAGGAAGGAGATTTTTTGGCAAGAATAACGATTTATGTAGAAGAATGAAATAGAAAGAGACAGATATAGTTGAATCTTGAGAATCCAATGACAAAAGCATCTTCGTTAGAAGTTACGATACCTAAAAAGGGAAAGATGAGAGTTTTGTTCAACTGCAACACGATAATGGACACGACACTTTTGCTTCTTCTTCTTTTTCTTCTTCTTCTTTGTCTTTTTCTACTTCGATCGGCATCATCGTGCTGTTACAACGCTTTGCGCATCATTAACATACGCAATCCCATTAGCATTGGAATCCTCAGTGGTTACTATCCATGTGCCCACAATTGGAACAATGATTATTCCTCGACCATTCCTTTGGAATTCAACCAGGACAATTCTGTTCTCCTCTTTCTCTCTCTTATCAAGCTTGCATTTATATTTTATAAGCTTTAACTTTACCTTCAAAATAAAATGATCGTGAAGATTTAATCGTTGAGATATTAACACATGGGTACACTCTATTTGTTTCCAACGCGTTTCCAAAGTTTTGCTAATTTTGTTTTAAACGTACAAACTAATTTGATAGAATGCATATCCTTGAGTTTTTATTTATATAAATATATTAATTGTGTATAAAGGAAACGACAAAACGAAAAGGTTTTAATAATATGCTGGAGAGAATTCTCGTTACTTGTACATGCAATGTATTTAAAATAGTTTCAATATTTTTATATAAAAATAACTTTGAAGGAAGTGCACGCGCGTACTCCATGGAACTATGAGAAAAAGTTACAAATATTTTATTAAAATATTAGAGAGATTGAGATTGAGAGAGTAAAAGATGTTAGAAAAATATAATTGAACCCTTGTCGCGTGTATCGAATTCTTCTGTAAGGAGGGGTAAGTATTCGGCAGAATTATTCGATTAATATCTTAAATTCTCCGAGAAAATTGAATTCTATTTAAAAACACACGCATTATCAGAAATTCATTTTCCCAGGGTTTCCCTTCTGATGGTTAAAATCATTAGCGGAGATGCCTTTTCGAATTATTTCGCTAAGAGACGACCGAAGGAACCTGACGATGCAAATAACTGAAGTACGTTGACCCTAACACACGGTTTGAAAGTGAATTTGTGAATTTCTCGGTAAATTTCTTCTCTCTCCCTTCGATATTTTTTTTTTTTTTAATTTTTACCCTCCCCTAACGTTTTTCATCCTTCTCTTTCTTTTCTATTTATTTAGTTATTTATTTATTCTTTTTTTGTTTCTTTTTTTTTTATATTATTTGGAATAAGAAAGACAACGCGCAGTAGTGCAAGGAGCGTACGAAAACGCATTGATTCGTTCCTTTATTAACATCGTTAGTCGTCATCCTGCGGTCAAATCTTTTTCGCAACCGGTCTGTTAAGCCTTTTGTTTCTTGCTACCGCATACTGCTGAACACACTTTACCGAAACCCAGTCGTACGTATATGCATGAACTTTATTATACCATGAACTCTCACGTTTAACGGACCGACAATAAGAATTTAAACCAGCTCCGCCAAGTATTATTATATCGTCGAAAAAATCTCATTCAATTCGTTTAAAGGAAAAAAATAAAAAGGTAAAATAAAAATATAGAAAAAGAAAAAAGAAAAAAGAAAATAATAATAATAATAATGCGTGTACCATAAAATTTATCGATCATCGAATAAACTAGTTTTCTTTTTCCACATAAATTCTCATGTTTCCAAAATAAAAATTGTCAATAAAAATTCCCACGAGTTTCGAGTATTTCGATCGTAAAACAAGATCACGTTCGGATTGTTTTAGAAAAATATTAAATTGTCAAATATGAAATGAAGCAAATTTCAATTCAACTGTGTGCATTTTTTGCTCCATTTCATACTTGACACACCTAATATAATAAAATAAAACTAAAAATCTACAAAAAAAAAAAGAATAATAACGCGTTCATTGCAATTCTTAAAATGTTTATCGAACATCTGAGGAAAATCTTATCTTTTTCTTCTTCTTCTCTGTTTCTGCATTAAATCTTGTATGCGCGACGGGTCAAAAAATAACATTTGCAAGAGTTTCAAATACGATCCAAAAAAATATTTATTTATTTATATATGTATATATAAATATAAAGGTATGTAACCTATAAAAATTTATTGATTATTGAAGAATTTACTCTCTGCATGAATTCTTGTGTCTAACGGACCGGTGATAAGAATTTACTCGAACTCTCCGAGTACGATTGTAAGAAAGAATTTTATTGTAACAGTTTCATGATAAGTCAAATAAAATCAAAGAAAATGAACAGAGAAAGAGAGAATGAAAAAAAAGTAATGCATGCACCAGAACGCATCAAATTTATCGATCATCGAAGAAGCTTTCTCTCTTTCAGAATACCAAACGAGAGTTAGTAATTGTAATTGTAATAGTAATAGTAGTAATAGTAGTAGTAGTAGTTCTATAGAAGAGTTTGGTGGACTTAAAAGTGTGCTCTTTCTTTCTTTCCTACCTTCCTTGCTTCTTTCTTTCTTCCTTTCTTTCTCTCATTCATTCTTTCATTCTACTTGTCCGGTAGTTCGTAAGGCGATTATACGAAAGGAAATCGGATTTTATGGATAATTCTTGTTTCCTGCCGGTCATAAAACTCGCAAAGCGTTTTCGAGCCAGAGAACAGAACGGAAGAAGGAAAAAAAGAACGAGTTTTAGTAGAACGAAGAAGAAGAAGAAGAAGAAGAAGAAGAAATAGATGCAAAAAAAAAAAAAAAGGAATTGAAAGACAGATGAACGGGTGTAAAAGGCAAGGGATGGATACGTTCAAAGTCAGCGAGGGGGAAAAAAAAAGATTAAAAAAAAAAAACAATAATGAGAATGTACATGCTGGTTTAAAAATATAACGATGACCCTTCTAAGTACACAAAAATGATGAACGAAAATTAATTAATTATAAAACAACAAACACTGAAAATTAACTTTTTTGTATGCAATAATTTACCAATAAACGTTTATAAATGAATAAGTTGAAAATTGTTTAGAATCAAACATAGAAACATTAGAATAAATATAACACAATGTACAAAAATTTGTTTTAAATAAATTACACATCTAATAATATACTTTGATTAATTAAACAATTTCGATTTGATATTTGTTTAAATGAAAATTGTCGACTAAAGGTCGTCATACTTGCCAAGAACGTTAAAACAATCTTAAATATTAATAAAAATATATTACAGTATTAGACATACCTCAAATGATTATTAATTAATCGATAAAAAAAAAACTGTATATTGTTATTTAAAAACACGAAGTATAAGTTCAATGTACTATCCTCTTCGAAATTCCCCGATAGACTGACACGGTGTCCTCTATGAAAGGTAGTTTTATTTAATTCTGTTTATATGACTTTTCAAAGAAATAAATGTAACAATAAGTAACGAATTTATTTACCTCACGACATGTTTACCATATTCGAATATATTTCTTCCATATTTTAATATATTTTCTTTGCTAAACAATCGACACCTCTGACAATTTTTTAAAACCTACCCTCGTGTATGTAAATCACAATTAGGCGTATTAGTGGAAAGTTAAAAGAAAAAAGAGAAAAATGAGAGAGATCATATCGTACTTAAACGATTTTCTTACGACATAATTTGTATTTACCTAATTAGATAAAAATCTACTGGGAAAAAATAAAACACAAATTTAGTACATTGTAATTAGAATTTTTAGTGGATTTAAAAATAAGATTTGAATTATCTTACATATTACGCCTAAAAAAAAGCCTGATTTTTGGGAATTTTCTGTCAAGAAAACTACTACATGAAATGTTTTAAAATTTGGAAGATATATTTATAAATAAATAACGAATACACAGTGAAATTTTCAAATGAACAAATTTCATTTTCAACGAGTTTGAGAGTAAGAATTCAAAAGAATTCATAAGCAAAATCGAATTCAATTGTATGCATTTTTTGGCTCCATTTCATACTTGACAACCTAATAATTTTCTGAATATTGATTGGTACATTCTTCTTTTGATAATTAAACAAAAAAAATAAAATAAAATAATTAGTATTTACCTGAATCTCTCAACTAATCCCGAATGGGGTTGTAGTATGCATAAGTCCTCTTAGGTAGTTATAATAAAGCTGCATGTATGGTACACATAGTAAAAGAAGCACAGAAGGCTCACACATGCGAGAATTTTACTTGGTTGAACGCGCAGATGCGTCATCTTTCGCGTTACATGTGACTTCCAGGTGCACGTTAGTTAGACCCTCTCTCTTTCTCTTTCTCTATCTTATTCCCTCTTACTCATGCTCTCATTCTCTTTCTCGTAGGTTTAGGTTAACGATGACGAAGAGAAAATATCCTAGCGAAATTAGGAAGAAAATATCGATCGTGTTTCGCCCTTCTTTGCCACGTACACGAAACTCAAGAGATATTCGAAAGGTTCCCATACTACATATACACATATACATACATACACACACACACACATATATATATAAAACATGTGTATTAAGTTTTTCGATGACTCACACGAAAGAGGTCGATATCTTTTTATCTCCTTTGTAATAATACATAAATAAAATAAAAAAATCTTATCATTTTCTCTTATCAGAATAATAACAGTAAAAACAAACACCTTTTCATACCCTGTTAGTAGTTTTCTACGAACATAAAAGATAATCTATCAGAAAAGCAATGTGACTAATCATTTAACAATTTAAAATGATCTATGAAATCACTTACGTCAGTGATCATTCCAATCAGTTTTTCGTTAATTTAAGTTTCCTGGAAAACACGATCCTGGTAAGTTATTTATCATCGATAATTTAAACTGTTTCACGATCGATCAAATTCTTCTTTCTCTATTCTATTCCTTCTTATACGATTTTCTTTCATTTTTCATTTCAATTTTTTTTCTTCTGTTTTTTCAATCCTATTTTTTTTTTTTTAAATTCTTTTCTAACAAGTAACGGTAAGTAGGTCATAAGTATTTCTTCGACGAAAGAACTTCTTTAGATTCTCGTACTTCGACGAGCGTAACAGTGCAAATTTACGGAGGCTGATTAGCGAAGAGGAAAGCAAAGATCGTCGAAGCGAAAAGTTAGATCTCTCTCTCTCTTTCTCTTTCTCTCGGTAACGCGTGTCTTTTTATACTAGTTGTGTTATGATTTATTTCTAACGAGAATTTTCTTACGTATACGAGAATTACTTATTTTTACTTCAAACTTACATTAGTCGACAATTTTATTTTTATTTATTTTTTTTTGGATTCCCTATAAACCGTAAATGAAAATATTTATCGCAGATTTCTCGAGTAATGCATCACTTTTTCCCGTTACACGATTTTATTTCTAATTACAAAATAATATCTTTATCTATCCTAACAAGGGTATGAATAAATGGAAACTTTAAAAGTTGTTTCAACTAAATAATATTAAGTTGGTGGGAAAGAAATTAAATTTTATTAGATTATAATAAATAAATAAATAAATATATATAATAATTTTTGGTTTAAACTTGTTAGAATATTATTTTATTCCTACAAGTATAAATATATATTGTTTATTGCAAATTTAGTTTCTACAACTAGAAAAGAAATCTTTCAAAATAGAACAAAGTGTATCGATGAATTTAAACTATAGTCTCATACCTAAAGCCTTTTCTATTTTTGTTGTTTAATACTAAGCGAATATAAATTTAGAAACGAATACGGTTTGATGACCTATTCGCATTTATGAATAATTCTTTCTTTTTTTTTTTCTTTTTCTTTCTTTTATTACCATAAGTGTTAAATACGATATTTATCATAGACGCGTGTCTTCACCTCGTTAGAATCTCTTTCCAACTTAATAATAAATATTTATACGCAATTATATCCAATTAATAGAAAAATAGGATAAATCAGCAACAATTATTATACGCGTAAATAAGAAAACTTTTTCTCAAATTAGATATAATTATCATTTAGAAATGTTAAAAACAATAGAAAAAAAATGGGATTTAAATGAGGATCGAAATAATCGGAATAAATATAGTCGAGTTGGATTTACCTAATTCTCGTATATATTTAATAATTGTTTTTTAATCAACTCGAAAGCGGAGGAGTATTGTTTTTTTAAATACAAATAGTAAAAAAAGAATTTTCGATAGAAATGTAAATATTATCGTAAAATATCCTTCGGGAACTGGTATTTTCTCCTTGTTATGATTGTTTTTCTTTCTAACCAAAAAAATAGATCTTTCCGTACAAAGAGTATAAACAAACAGAAACTAAACCGATAACTAAAAAAAAAAAAAAAAAACCAATAATTCCTTCGATTCGATAAATATTATTGCAGAAAGTTAAAAACGATTCGAATATCGTAATGAAGAAAAATATTTAATCGTAACTGATGCTGTTTAATTAAACGATCTATCGTATTATGTATTCAACAATTGTCTTTTTAAAACTCATCCAAATATTTTTCTATCGCTACGAATAAAAATACAGATATTTCTATTTCAAAATGTGTTTTTTAGAACAACAACAAAATCCAATATTCTGGGGGGTGGGAGTCGGAGGGGTGGAGGATAAGGAAGAACAAGAAATAAAAAAAAACCAAAATAAAAAAAGGAATCGTTTAAAGCAGCCGGTCCAGGATACGCGAATCGCGTTTCGCAAAAGTCTGAACTAAAAGTCATCGCACTCGCCTTGACATCGATCGCATTTTAAAGCCACCACGTACGTGCGTAGTATCGCGAGATCTCCATACAAGAAACCTTCTCATTGGAGAGAAACAGAGAAACAGAGAAAGACAGGGAGGAAAAAGAAACTGGCTAACTCTGAAAAGGGAAGGACGGTGCAAGGATGTCGAATGAAAAAGAGACTTGCTGCAGACAATAAGAGAATCAAGGAGAGAAAAGAGACGGGGTAAAACAATCAAAAAAAGAAAGAGAAAGAGAGTAAGAGTAAGAGTAAGAGTAAGAGAGAGAAAGAGAAAGAATAAAAGAGAGTAAAAGAATAAGGAAGGAAAGAAAGAAAGAAATAGAGGGAGATGGAAGAGGATACGTCGAAGGGCGAGGACGCAAAGAAGGGCAGGAAAGCAGCTGGTGGCGTTGCTCGCTTTTACGATGCACGATGCCGCGATGATGCTCGATCGAAACGATGCTCTGTCAAAAATCGTTACTTGCCCCCTCCCCCACCCCCTCACACCCCCTCACACCCCCTCTTACTCCCCCGCATTCCTCCTACGCTCATTCTCATTCTCTTTCTCTTTTTCCTTCCCCTCAAACCCCGGTATCCTTCCTCGCCCTTTCCTATTACATTCTCTCTGTCTTTATCCTTTCTCATACACGTACATGCTGCTCCTTTCCTTCATCTCTCTCTCACTCTCTCTCTCTCTTTCTTTATATTTTTTTTCTCTTTCTGTGTATTCCCATCCCCTGATGATGGAAAAAAAAGAGAAGATAAAAATCCTTGCACGTTCTTTTAAGGAGAAGAAGGAAGTCTTTAACTTTGTTAGGTTCTAAGGAGAATTTTAAAGAGAAGTTACGAGTCAGTGTGGGAGATGCTAAAAAGAGAGTGAGAGATGAGAGATGAGATGATGAGAGAGAGAGAGAGAGAGGAGAAGGGAGGGAGAGAAATGGAAAGAATCCTTTTCGCGAGCGTCGTGACATACGGGGGATTGGCAGGATGATCGTGTATACCAGAGAGGGTCAAGGGCCGTAAACAGTCCGTTAGGCCCCCCATGTAAGGCCTTGAAAGGGGAGAATGAGTGAAATGGCAAAACAGAGAAATAAAGTGTACGTAAGAAAAAAATAGAGATAGAATGATTTGAATAAAAACAAACGAACTAAATGAAAAAGTGATGGATTGATGGATGGATGGAAAGAAATAAATAAATAAATAAGGTTTAAATAATAAGAAATATATCGAACGGGTTTGAGAATGAATTGAAATGATATCGTATTCAGAGGAGGTAATATAATATCTCCTTCCTCGTCTCGTTATGTATTCGAGGATCCTGTATGTACGTCTCTCTCTCCCTGTCGTCTATGTATCTCTACAAGTAAAAAATGAAAAAGAACTTTCCTGTGTACTTACTTCATATTTGCCTGGCCGGGAAGCGTGTGCTATGCCCTCGTGCAAGCGGTATTCCTGCTTCTACACAGTATATCACCGATCCCATGAAAACACGCGAGATTCGGACAAGACTTGCGGTAGTTCGACATAAATAACGCGCGGCACTAACACCACCGTAACACCCTGCTACTGCACATCTGGCCGGCCATATTGCCGACTCTCGATTCGTCCTTACTCCTACCACCACCGCCGCCTTCGTTCCACCGTCTTTGATATGCGCGCGCATAGATAGGGAACTTACTATGTAGAAATTGTTCCGTCAACAACTAGGTGGCGTTTTATCGCAAATCCTAGTCTCTCATTGGTCCGTTCTGATTATTCGTCGTTCTTTGAATTCTTATCGTTCATTGGCTTACATATCTTTTTATCAGATTAGATATATCTTATTTAATGATCTTATTATATAATAAATTCGATCGTATTTATATATGCTTTTTTTTTTCTTTTTCTGTTAAAGTTTAAAGTTTAACAATGTTTTAGATTTTATATCGATATAATTCTTTTCCTTATTTATTTATCTTTTTATTTGTTTATTTATTTATTTATATTATATTATCTCTTCTTTATCGATAATTTGCAAATAGCTGATCTCAACGCTCGTATTAGCAGACGCGAAAACTATATTATAACTTTCGAGAATATTTAGTAAGTTTTCGATTATAACATTATATCGAGTTTCCTGCGTAAGAAGATTTACTGGGTTAATTAGTAATGCTCTAATTAATCGTGTTTCATACACGCTTATTCGACCGAAAATCCACCGACTGTGATTTTGTCTTTAATCGAAAAAAAAAAAAATATATAAAAACAATACACAGAGAATAAAAATACGACGTATATCGTAAAAAGAAAATCATTTGTTTGCATAAATAATAAAGTTATATAAAACATCAAAATTATGTTTAATATCAAAAATGGACTTACACCATTTTCATAACAAGCGATATACAAAACATTTTCTAGAATATTATAGAATATGTGAATAACATCCTCATAATATTTTTGCGACCGATAATTTTAATCTGTAACGCTTTTACAATACGACAACAACTTTTTATAAAATAAATTTGTATTATAATCTTAGGATTTATATTAACTTTTAAATATTATTATCTTAAAATCCTAAAATTGACCTATCCTAATCTGCTTATTGTGTATTTAAGCCTTGACAAAATCACAAATTTATATTCCCTAAGGACTATGAATTTAGGAGGGAAATATTTGAAAAGGCAGCGGGGGGCAGAAATGGTAGAAAAGAACTAGAAAAAAACTTATTAATGATACGTGAAACTAGATTAAATAAATATTTATGTAAATCTGTATTATCAACGTTACCGACAATATCAATCGTGTAGAATTCTGTAATGACACAAAAAAATAGTTAGATTCTTTAATTTACCGCAACGTGGAGTTAGTAATCCACCGATCAAGGTACGCGAGATACGCGCCGCGTATTCAGATTAATTACACGAAAATATATCTATTTAACCGAGAGTGAATAACCCTGGATAAAGGAAGTGATTAACAGGAGTTTAAGGATAGTGAAAGGATTATTTAAAGTTATAACATTTCTCTTGAGATCGAAAACGATGACTAATTTTCGTTAATCAAATACGCGAATGTACGTCTATCTTGGATCTAAAACGCCATTTTGTGAGCACGCATCGCGACGTAAACATCAAAACTTTCTAATCCTATTTATCCGAACGTCGAAAGGATTGATCGTTGATCTATGAAAAAAATCTAATACGAACTTTATTCGATTGTTTGCGATATATGAAAGTTAGAAAAGTTAACGTATTTTCATTCCTTACGTAAAGACCTTTCGCGCCAAATCCGGCAGAAACGCACCTGGCGCACACAACACAGGGCCACAAACAGCTGTCCCATTTCTTACCGATTTTTACGATTTCATTAATCGGTTCTTGATTTTAAGGTATCGAGGAAATTCCTTTTACAAGGTAGATCCTATTTATAAGATTTTCTCTCTTATTCGTCTATTGTTTTACAAATATTATTTTTGCACAACCTGTTCTCATAACCGTTCTTCTTCTTCTCCTTCTTCTTCTCCTTCTTCTATCATAAAATGCGCCTTATGTTTTTTCGAAAGTCGGTTATAACCTCCCCTTTTTTTAGCTTTCCAGTTAGTCACGAATTCCAATGAAGAATTTTAACCTAGAATAATATCTTTTGGATTTGTATTTATCCTTAATTGTCAATTCATATAAAAATATTGTTATTTTATTTGTGAGTTATATAAATTAGTTTTTGTCTATATAAAATAATGTATGAATCTCAATTTAATTAAAACGTATTTAGAAGTTTCATGCTACAACAAGTGTGTATTATTATTAGCTTGTATCTAATATTTGTGGGAAAAGATATTTGCTTATGGATAATCTTAGATGTTATAAACACTGGTTCAATAATGTAAGTCAATGTTTATTTTTATATTTGTTATCAATTTATTTACCCTTTTCAGTACTTCCCATTCCATTTGTGTATCCTTCAAAGAAGAAACATATCGACATGTAGAGAAGAACTTTATAAGCGTATGGTTAACAAACTAAGTGAACGGCTTATATTTAAAAATTTATAAAAATGTGATATTAACCGAGATTAATGGTTGAAGCAAAATATAAGGAATGGTATTCAATTGTATTCTCCCTGGATGTCAGATAAGCTGAAAAATGTCTGGTGATTCAGGATGGAGTGCTGTTATCCATCATCCTTCAGAATTAGAATTACAGAATTGGAATTGGGAAGAAAACGATGGAGAACAGGAAAGAGAACTTCCTTCGACAGTTGATATGGATGCCATAAAAGGTGGAGGTAGCTGGGATCCTGCTAATGGAGCTAATGGTACTATTTAATATTCAATTTTATTATAATGTCAAATGCGAATACTTCTTTTTTACATATTTTTTCATTTTATTTTACTTAGGAACTGATTCTATTGATTCCGAAGAAGATTCTGATTCTGACGAAGAAAGTTCTGGTGGTACCGAAGGCAGCTGTTCTTATTCAGATTCAAATTCAGAATCCGACGACGAAAGTAGCGAAGAAGAAGAAGAAGAAGGGGAAGATACCGGATCTAATTCAGATTGTACGTCTGAACATAGCGAGCAAACGTTTTCAATCCAAGAAGCTAATTTTGAATCGGTATGCATTAAAATGTGTGCTTCTACGAAAGTACGGTAAAATAGAAAATGTTAGATAACTAAATAATAAGTATTAACTATTTGTATTCCAATGACATTTGGAAAAATCCTATCAACAATTGCACATTGCATTTTGATAACATGGCTCTTTTCAATGAGAAATCTTGACGACACAATTACATTGCTTGGGATTCAAATGGTTAAATCAGATCTGTATTTATTACTTATTATTTGTAATTCTTTAAGAAACATTAATTTTTTAGGGAGCACTTAAATTAAAGATCAGTATGAAGGGTCCAAAAAAGGAAGATATGGATAAAAGTAAACAAGATAAAAATCGAAAAAATATGACTAAAAAGATTAAAGCAACAAATCGTGGAGTAAAAGTAAGTTGTCTCTCTAACTAGGTAAACTTATTTAGTACAAAACACATTATTTTATTGAAATTTACATCATTGTAACTATATTATTTTGTACGATTAGTCTTCAGAATGTAGCAGCGATGACTCTGATTCATTAGCAAGTCAGAATTTACAACAAACGCATCAAGCGTCTATTCAACAATCGCAGCAGCAACCACAACAACAACAACAACAACAACAACCACAACAACAACAACAACAACATCCACCGCTTCAAGAAATAAATCAAGAAGACTTGGCAGCTATTTTACCGGATCAAGAACACGAAGATGCTCCGTTCGACGGATTTGAGGACTCTGAAAGTGGTCGTTTAGTATCAAAAGCTATTGAACGTATGTCGTTAGGAGCAGATTCAGACAATAGTGAAAATGGTGATCAAAACCCTATACCTGTATATAGTTCGACGCTTTTACAACAATTTGTAGAAAAGACGGCACTTTTGTCGGAACCTCGAAAAAGACGTAGCAAGTTAGGAAAGAAACTCAATGATACCGAATATCCTTGTGTATCAAACGTATCACCAGATTCAGGCATTCAATCTGTAGATAATAGTCCTTTGCATTTAGCAATTAGTCCAGTAAGCCCGCCAGTTCCCACGCAATCTCCTGTACAGCCTGTTGTTCCAAAACCAGCTGTTAACGTTGATAGAGTGTTATATCCACCTAAAAGAAAACCAGGTAGACCTGCAAAGGCAGTATCCACCCAACCCCGTGGTCCGGGAAGGCCCAGATTAAAGCCAGAAGTTACTGAGAAGGTCGAAAAAGTTGAGAAAAATGAAAAAAAAACTACACAAGTGCAGCAAAAGCTTGTAAAAAAGGAAGTACCTATTGGGAAGAGGGGTAAAGTAAAACCCTTGCCAAAATCAACAACAGCTCAACAAGATACATCTGTAGTTAAAAAAGTTAAAGATAAGAAGCCTTTCCAAAATAAACGGTCTAGTACAGTGAAAGTTTTACAGGAGAAAGCGAGTAAGCGAGTAAACGAAAAAGCATCACCAGCTAGAGTTAAGTGCCTAAACAGAACGGTAGCGAATAAAGCTATACGAGAAACGACACAATGTGATAGCAAAGTTTGTAAGAAATTAAGACAAGAAAAACCTAATGTATCTAATAAAAGTATAGTCCCAGTAACACGTCAAAAACAATCTTCATGCGAGCGTAATACAACAAGCGAACAGAAAACTTTGGTGCATCCTAATAAAAGATGTTCGAAAGAAAATAGAAATAATGCGGGTACAACGACCAGAAAGCAAAGTTCGTTGAAGAAACCCATTCCGCAAACTACAAGACGCGTTTTAAAAGAAAACAAATGTAATAAAAAGAGTAATTCTACGTTTGAAACCAATGGGGTAAGTGTCCAAACATTAATATCCTTACCCATTGGGGAATTAAAGACAGAAAACGTAGAAAATGTATCTAGTAAATGTGATAAAGCTACACAACCAATACATACTCATTGTCATAAACATCATCATCACAAACATCGTCGGCGAATGTTAACGCCACCTAAACATCCAATTCGTATCGACCCATGTATTGGACAAGAATTAGAAAAGTTAGTTGATTACTTTACTAGATCTTGCAGTTTAGGAAGAAATAATAATAGTTCTAATCATACGGAGTTACCACAAATTTTTCGAGTAAAAAAACTCACGAAAAAAAGGAAATGTGATCTTAATTCGAATGACGATCAGAAAGTAAAAAGGCGATTGAAAAAAGATAAAGTACTTTCTAATGCAGATTCAAAGAGCAATATGAACACGAGTACAAATTCTAATCCAAATGAACAAAGATTGCCATTAAAAAAAAGGCATTATCATGTGTCTAGTCCTCATAGCTCCCAGAGTTCAAATGCTAGTTGTACCGATACTAATTTGAACGAATCTAATTCAACTGAAAATCATATAGAGGAAGCAATCGAAGCTACTATTAATAGGTATGGTGGAAGTTCAGCATCTTCTGTTCATGAAGAAAATGTTGTAAATACACCCAAAAAGAGACTTAAAGATAATGAAAATGCAGTACCTGAAAAACAAGGAAACAACACTGGTGAATCTTTAGAAGATAAACCATTAAATCAATTGGAAGTACAACCTCGAAGAAAGAAAAAGATCGTAAAAGATCTTAGAGTTACAGTTACAAAATTATCCTCTGAAAGTCATGGATTGTTGGATAAAAATGATAAATCTGAAAAATCTATCAACGAGAAAAATGTTAAAAATCATACAGACAAATCGAGTAAATCAGAAAAAATAACTGCAGAAAAAGTTGTAAAATCTGATAAAAATCAAGCGGATAAAGTGGAAAAAGTTGACCCTGCGATCGAAAATGAGCAATTAGAGAAAAATATAAAAGTTGATGCAGAGGAAAATTTAACTGATAATACTAACGTACAAATAGGTGGAATTGATAAAAAAATTAAATCAGATAATGCGTTAAACGTTCCAAATCCAGTTAATCCTTCTGCAGCAGTACTCCTTACGAAGAAAAAAATACGAAGGCGTAAGACGATCAATCGTACTGGTTTTCCAACATTAAAAAAAAAGAAAAAGAAAGTACCTCCTCCTACTGAAACAAGTGTAATTAAAAAGGGAACTGTTGTTCCTGAAAGTGATGTAATACCTAAGAATCAAGATTGCATCGAAGAAGATGTGCAAGAAACTAAGCTAGATAATAAAGTAACTTTGTCAAGCGACAAAATTGCTAACGACGCTCCAATAGAAGATGACGTTAAAATCAAAAATGGAAATAAATCACAAAATCAGATAGAAATAAAAGATTTTGAGGATTCTAATTCGGGACGCAATATGACATCAAGTCATAGTGGTTCTGATGAGATATTAGATTCTTGTCCAGGACAATTGAGAGTACGTAAAGACCTCGTTGAATCTGATAGTAGTACTCCTTCTGACAAAATATACCCAGTTAAGTTTGAGAAACTTCAAGATTGTAGAATTTATGACGAGAATGCATCGTTAGAAGAATCTCTTGAAAGATATACTCAGAATCAAAGAATAGCTGAACTTAATGAAGAAAATTTAAAGAAATTAGAACGCGCTAATGCTCATGCCAATGTGAAAATGGAATTGTCTGGCTGTTTTAATAATAATCACAAAAAGAGAAGAGGATCGTCTAGTCCATGCAATTTAACATTGAGAAATGCGAAACGTCTACGAGGTGCAGGCTATGATACAGAAAGCGATGCTCTTCTTGGCAGCGACGTAACTAGCGATGAACACGAAACTGGAAAACAGTTGAGTATACCGCACACTAGGAAACAACAATCTAGGTGGAAACAACGTTATTTGCAAGCAGGAATTTTCTCTGGATATCCCAAGGAAGATGATTCCAAGAAAATTTCAAACGCAGAAACTAATTCTGGGAAAAATAAATTGTTATGTGATACAATCGATCCTTCGTCTGCTTTATTACCAGCTTCATATCAATATGGTAAACTTTTACGTCAACGAAAAATGCAATTTCAAATGCCTTATGATTTATGGTGGATACATACTCATCCAAGAGTACAAGATAGAGATTATGTGCCATCTTGGAATTACAAGTAAGTGAAGTATTTTATTTAGATAATATTTAGAAGTATTCTTTTGTTTGTTTATTTATTATTATTTATATATGGATTGGGTTATAGGAAAATAAAAACGAATGTTTATTTTGACGTCAAACCGACAACTTTGTACGAGTCGCAAGCATGCGAATGTAAACCAGAAAGTGGTTGCGGCGACGATTGCATCAATCGTATGGTATTTAGCGAATGTTCGCCGCAATTTTGTCCTTGTGGTGAAAAATGTCAGAATCAAAAAATTCAAAAACACGAATGGGCACCAGGACTTCAAAGGTTTATGACCGAAAACAAAGGTTGGGGCGTAAAAACTCATCAATTTATTAAATCAGGAGATTTTATTTTAGAATACGTTGGCGAAGTTGTTTCAGAACGAGAATTTAAATCTAGAATGGCAACAAGGTAATCTATTTTTCTTGATATATTATCCAGCATTAGAGCTTTGCTTCAATGTCTTAAAAAGAAAATCATTTTTCTTGACCTGTGATTCATTTAGATACGCCGATGATATACACCATTATTGTTTACATTTGGACGGAGGTTTGGTAATAGATGGCCACCGTATGGGTGGTAATGGTAGGTTTGTTAATCATTCCTGTGAACCTAATTGCGAAATGCAAAAATGGAGTGTACATGGACTACCGCGAATGGCTTTATTTGCGTCCAGAGATATTGAACCCGATGAAGAACTAACATACGATTATAATTTTGCACTATTTAATCCATCAGAAGGTCAGCAGTGTAAATGTGGTAGTAGTGCTTGTAGAGGAGTTATAGGTAAATAATTAATAATATTTCTCTAATCATAAGAGATAAATAGACTTCTCGCGTCACGTATATCTTCACATAATTTTGTTTTTTTATTTTATCAGGAGGAAAAAGTCAAAGAGTTCCAAGAACTATTACCTCGATTCCTTCGCAAGTAGAACCAACTGAAAGAAGATCGGTTGGTAGGCCACGTAAAAATATCCGTAAATCCAACACGGTGCAATCAACTAATTCTAAGGGAATTTGTAAATCGCGTAAAGTAGGCGATTCTAGTCTTGTTAATGCACCTATGCTTAAACCAATGTCACACCAGCAACGTTGTTTCGCCCAGCAACATCATTGCTTCCTGTTAAGAAATTTAGAGAAAGTAAGACGACTTAAATCTTCAATTAATCAAGTGCAAGTACAAAATGGTAAAACAAAATTTAGTAGTGCAAATAATATAAAGGATAAAAATTCTTGCGATTCTAAGACGCAATCGGACGCATTCTATTCACAATTAACGGCG
The DNA here is from genome assembly GCA_023678845.1 of Mischocyttarus mexicanus. Lineage (NCBI taxonomy): Eukaryota > Metazoa > Arthropoda > Insecta > Hymenoptera > Vespidae > Mischocyttarus > Mischocyttarus mexicanus. Next base: position 1,422,317 of record JACGTP010000019.1, on the reverse strand, counting down.
TTGACAAATACCAATACAAGAACCGTACGTACAAGAAGACTTGCACAAGCGCAGGATGATCCAGAAGTGCATAAGACTGCCAAATTAGCTAAGGTTCATGATTGTTTTATACATTAAATTGCGTTTATATTTATTAATCATATTTATTTATATTTACAATTTGTACATTACTTTTTCAAGGTTCTGAAAGATTTATACTCTATAGTAGCTAACGCTAATGATGAAAATAATCAATTATTGTGCACGCCATTCGTGAATTTACCAGCTAAAAGAAAATTGCCCGATTATTATGAAAAGATATCAGATCCTGTAGATTTGAGTATGATAGATCAATGTATTGGTACTGGTCATTATAAAACCGCCGAACAATTTGATCAAGACATGATAAGACTTTTTGATAACAATGTGAGGTTCTTCGGTAGAACATCCGAAGTTGGAATAGCAGCTGCTAGACTTAGAAAATTGTATTTGGGAAGTAAACCTGATTTTGTAAAAGCTATAACGGAGGCAACAGGTTCTCCTCCTTCTCAAGGATTCTTACCTCCTCGAGGATCTTCTTCTGGAGAAGAAGATGTTATTAGATGTATATGTGGATTGCATAGGTAATTTGAAATCAAATGCTTTAGACGAATTTAATCTTGTTCGCATTTGTTTTCTTATAGTAAAGCTAATCGATCTTGTATTTAGGGACGAGGGCCTAATGATTCAATGCGAACGATGTCTTGTTTGGCAACATTGTGATTGTGTCAAAGCTGACGTGCACGTTGAATCTTATTTATGCGAAAGATGTTTGCCAAGACCAGTTGATCTAGAGATACCATTGGATGGTGAGGAAGAAGAAGAAGGCAAGACACATTTTGTAACATTGTTGCGAGGAGATTTGCAACTTAGGCAAGGAGATATGGTATATGTATTAAGAGATACACCTGAAAAGCATACATATAAGACTATTCAAAAACCTGACTATGAACAGATGGATATCTTCAGAATTGAAAGACTTTGGAAAAATACAGAGTAAGTATCTAAAGAACATTGAAAACGAATAGAATAAAAAAAGAAGTTTACAAAACATATATTGACAATAATTATATTATCTTATAGGGGAGAAAGATTTGTTTTTGGTCATCATTATTTAAGACCTCATGAAACTTATCACGAACCAACTCGTAAGTTTTATGAAAACGAAGTAGTATGCGCTCCTTTGTACGAAGCAGTACCATGTGATCTTGTTGCTGAACGTTGTTGGGTTCTTGATCCACATACTTTTTGTAAAGGTATTACAATGATTATACAATATTGATAATAATTACAGTATAAATATATATAAATGATTTTTGTTATCGCTTTATATTTAATTATTTTCTTATGAGCATAGGTCGACCAGTTGGATCTACACCAGAGCATACTTATGTTTGTGAATATCGCGTTGATCGAGCTGCACGTCTTTTTACTAAAGTAGCAAGAGCCAGACATCAAGTGTGTACAAAACCGTATGCATTTGAAACATTTCCACAACGAATCAAACATTATCGCACATACTTGGTAAAATCCTAACTCTCTAATATTACAATTTATTAATCAATGTTAACCAGTTAACTGTGTCGTTCCGTTTTGAAAGTGCGCACCTCTCGCACCTTTCGTGTGTCACAAAAATCGATCGATGACGAGTATACTCGTCAAACACAGTTAACTGGTTAAAATACAATTTAATACAATCTAATAATATTAATTATGTACAGCCTCACAGTCTTGATGGTATTAACGTTGGGAATAAAATGAGTAAAGATAAAAAGAAAAGTAATCAAGATGCCGATAGTCATCAGAAAGTAGAGTCATCTGACAATACAAAAGGAAATAATAAGGAAAAAGCATCTAGCAGCAGAACTAGACGAAGATCTAGTGAAATGTTAATTGCACCATCTGTTACATCTTATGCTCAAGTAATGCAAAAGGAAATACCTTGAGCCATTTAATTCTCTCATAAGCTTATTGTTCGTTTATTAAACGAACTTTATCTTCTTACAGAGAGAAGAACAGAGAAAGAGACTGAATAGCATTCTGGTTAATTTGTTGCAAAAAATGCCAAATAAGAAAGATCCATTGGACTTATCATTCCTTCTGGAAAGAAACAGACGAAATCGTAAAAGACCAACCGGACTTAATCCGTGACATTGGATAATACATCAACAATAATATTGTGTTATCTGTAGGTAACAAACTCTTATTAACTCTTATTACGATTCTGAAGAATAGATAAACTGATTAATAATCTTTAGATAACTCGGAACAGCAATACATAAATATGTTTAACTATTTTTTCCTTCTCTTAAAGAAAATATTGAAAAAGCGTTTCCTTTTTCATACAACCCGTCCATTCATGTAATCTGTATTGGAAACGTAGCCATGCATTACATTTCCTGGATATAAATTAAGCAAACTAAGATGTTTTTTTATAAATATTGTTTCCTTATAATATAAAACTATAGAAAATAATTTCACTCAATTGACAAAATTTTCTATAGTTTTATCGTATTTTTATGTGAAGGACTGTATTTTCACTAGGGTATTGGCGAATTCTTGTACAGTACTTTTTTATGAGAACTGATTTGATAATAATTGAAATGAGATAACGATTTGGCTTAGATCTTGCCAATAATTTTGGCATGATATGTTGCCAGCACATTAATATATGTATATTAATAAATATATATAGCAGTTCTGATTCGAATTTCAGTGAAGATACGGTCGTTAATTATTTATAAAAAAAAAAAAAAAATAAAAAATATAAATAATAAAAATAAAAAAATAAAATCCCAGATATAGTATATCGCGTACAGTTTGTAACTGTTTTAACTTATTAGTAATGATTTTCATATAAATGCAAATTATCAGAAGATATACGATTTCAAATGCATATATATAACAAGCAACAGAAACGTGTTATTCTCTATTTGGATGTAGCAGGCTACTTTAATATTGAAAAATTGTATAGAATCATTTGTAAATTCTTTCATAGTTGATGTAGTTAAATGTACAAAGGTAATGAATTACACAAAGAAATGAGATTGTATGAAGGAACTAACAAGAATAATGAATATGTAGATTAATTGAAAGAGAAAGAAGAGAGAAAGAAAAAGAGAGAATTTGTGAAAATTTATTGCACAAAATATTAATATTATATTTTTCATAAAAACTCCCAGTGGTCATTTGAATTAAGTGTATAGTAGATTTTTCAATTAATAGAGCAAATCTTGCTAATGTATTTAATTTATCTTTATATATATATGAGTTGTGCTATAACTCAAGAGTGTTTAAATATTGCTATGAATTGTAAATAAATATATACACAGTCTAACACACGTACGAGGTGTATTGAGTGATTACACACACAGCACATTCGACACAAAACATATATGACACGAGACATTAGCTGCTGCATGCACACATACACAATTTACTATTTATTGTTGCATTAAAATCTATAGTAATCATGTTACATTAATCTATTTAATATGCATACAAACTTAATATGCGTAAGATTTATTTTATATTTTAACTCTATCGTATTATCTGATATAATTTTAATTATATATCATTAAATTAATCATTTCATCTTGAGTTGACGTAAGGCGAAAGTATTCGGTGCGAATTGTGTGCATTTTTTCTTAAAATATATATATATATATTTATAGATCGGGTCGATTAACAAAATATATTAAATATATATTTTAACATATAATGATTTTGTTTTACATTTATAATCAATGATTTTTTTTGTTCTATTTTATTTTTAGTAGGAGAATATTAAAAAAAAAAATAAAAAATAAATATATTTGTATAAGAGAAGGACTAACAACGGTGGAGGTATTGTCGATTCTAAATTAGTTTAGCGAGTGGTGATTTTATTAAACATTGGATATTTAAGAAAGCTTAAAAAGTCTTAATAATAATACGTAATTATACAGACCGTCGAGCTATATTATCCATGACAGATAATTTTCTTTTTTTTTTTTTTTTAAATAGTTCAAATAGTGTTGCTCACAATTCTACAATTATATAGTAAACTATACAGTGCACTTACATGATCGTAATAGTGTAACATGGATCATTGTTTGGAAATGTGTAATATCACCACATAACATGTAATATTTAGGCTTTCCGGAATGCTTTCATTATTGCTACATATATATAAACATATAGTACCATGACGTTGTTTATTATGTTATCACAACAATCTACAGCAAGAAACTATCGACACGGATATATTCAAATATATATAAACTTGTATTATATAACTTTTATACTAAGTGTCCTTCAAATATTCATTATCTAACAATTACATGCATTCTATAAAATTAAATAAAATAAAATAATGCGTCATCAACTGTAATGAAAATATATAAATCCTATAATTGTATGCGAGTAAATAATTCTAAATTAAGAATTACTTTTTAATCGTTTTATGAGTCTATGTTATTTTTTTTTTTTCCTTTAAATATTATACCATAATCGTTTTGAAATTCTACAAATTTTCTTCTTAGCAAATATAAAAATCAACGAAGTGTATCTACTCTAACGCTTTATTATAATATTACAAAAATACTTACATATTAATGGGTCTAATAATTAAAAACACGTAATCGGTTATCTCGCCCAATATTTTTTTCGTCTTACGTCTAAATTATTTTGATTGAAATAATAAATCATTGAAAACAATACGAAAGGAAAGATGATTATTTAAAATAAGCCCGTGGAGACAAACAAAGTAATCTCGATTAAAAATAATACGTATTTGTCGTTATATCCTACAAGAATCGTGGTAATAAAATTTATACTTTTTACTCTTCGGATAATTGAATATTTCATTGGAATTATACAAACAAATTTTTGTGATTATTACAAACAAGCGGCAACTCTTTAAATTGTATAAGTAGAATATTATGTACAGATTCCTGTATTTCTTTCTGAAAAAAGATAAATATATACACATAAAAATCAAATTATACTTCGTCCACTCGCATGCGTTTTATTCGAAAATTTTATTCCTTTCCTACAATACTATAATTGTAATAAAACACTGTCTTTTACATAAAAATTAAGAAATTAAAATTATTGTAAAAACATATACGCAGACATAAAGAAATATACCTTATAAGATTACATTAACAAGACGAATAAGTATAAAAAAATATTAGTAACAATAAGTGCAAAGATACAGGACTAAAAGAATAGCGAATTAATATATGATTTCTTATATCCAAGTTTATTTAGAAAATATACACTAATTACTAATATCGTTTATAATATAATAATTAGGTATTGATAAAACTAGGTAGAAGAAATCTTTTATTTCTTTGAATAAGTTTGTACATTTTTTCGTTAACAATTAAATTTATCGATTATGTACTATATATAATTTTTCTCGTATAGAAAAAATTTCGAATATGACGCATTTGGGTGATTTTACAGAAGGCATTGCGAATATTGTGAAACTTTGAATTATGGTAACATTATATGGTATATTATACTATCCTACGCTTAGCTTAAATAGATTTTTTCTTATTATTTCTTATAAAATATGTCATACTCTCTTCATACTTTTCTTAACATTCTCACAATTTGAATACATAATCATCTAAATTCTAATTTATAATCAACTTTACGTATCAGATAAAGACGTTTCTTCGTTAGAAATGCCTTTCGCTGTACAATATTCTTTTTTTTTTTTTTTTTTTTTAAAGGAAGAGCAGATAACAAGATTTTGATGATCAATAGTAAAAGTATCATGCACTTTACTATAAATTGCAATTTTGTTTGATAGTACATATAAACATTAGCCAAGTTATCTGTCTTACCCAATGTTTTATATCTTTTAAAATTTATATTTCTTAATTATAATTGGGTTAAAATCATTCTTATGTAAACCCTAATTATTCACGTATATTTTTAAAATGCAAGTGCTTATGTTACTACCTACAACACAGATAGTTATATGACATTATTTCTTACTTCATCACAATAATGAAAAAAAGTTTGTTTTTATATATATATTATTTTATAACTAATTCGATACCTTTTAAATTTTCTACAGCAAAAAATTTAAGATGATAATATAATTAATAATATATTATTTTGATACAACAAAAATTAAGAAAATGCTTGTTATATAGTATCAAAACATATTATTAGCATTTTTTGAATATATAGACAGAGGAATTACATTGGATTACAGATACATTTAACATGCTACATAAGCAACTGAAGTATGTATTGTTTTTTTATGTTTATTTATTTCATTATAATTTGTAAATTTACACACGTTATAATCAATTTTCTTATATATTTTCTATTTCGTAAAATCAATCAATCGTTTCTTTAATTATCTTTAGAAAATTGTATTAAATAAAAATATTTTTTTTTTCTCACAATTCTGATCATTCTCTATGACATTTGTACCGAACATTATAAGAGGCTTATATTTTTTCCTGCATTATTCTTCTTCTAAATTTTCTTCCTCTATAGTTTTTTGTATACAATGATAAAGATAGTTGTGTTATTTTTTTTTTACAACCTTCTTCTCCCTCCTCCCCACCACATTAGCGTAATAAAAAATAATTTTGTATAAACAGAAGTCCAAGAATAATTTATTCATTGCCATATTCTTTGTACACCATTATTGTGATATAGGAAAAGTTTAAACAGAAATGGGTATTTTAGTCCTTAATTTTTCTTTCTGTGTGACAAAATATAACAATATTTGTTTAAAAATTTGTCTCTTAAAATATAAATATAGATTATTACCAATTATTATTTTTGCATAACTCAATTATGAGATATGTACATATTTACATAGTTTTTTTTTCTATATTATTAATATTAATAATAATAATAATAATAATTATAATAATAGTAATAATAATAATAATAATGATAAATGATTAAAGATTGTTGCTATAAAGCTAATCATGTAATGTATCCATAGATTGTAATATTCCTCTTTAAACATTTGTTATAAACCCGTTATAAAAGTAATAATTATACTATTCATATTGATTATATGTCAATGTTATTATGTTAATGCACTTGCAGAATTAGAACTACGTTTAATTGGTAACTAAACATATATATATATATATATTTAGTGTAATTATTTTCTATGATATAATAATTAAATTTTGTAAAATGATTTTATTTACTTTTCTGCATATCTTTCAACGCACCATCATTTTGTATAATAGATAATTTAGAATTTCGATGATCATATATCATTTGTAAAACCTTTAAAATTGCTTTATGGTATTATATATTGTTGAAGCATTCGAAAGCATATCATTTATTGCTATTAATGTAATTTTTTTTCCAAAAAAATGTATACGTTGCAAGATAATGAAGAAACCAAAATAAAATAAAAAATAAATGAATTTTTTTATTGCTAATCGTTATTTATTTTTTTTTTATTTTTTCTTTTTTTTTTATCTAGAAATATATATTTTCTACTTGTGTTGATGGGACGACTGTTGGACGTCTGTAGTAGCATTCTGATTGGGAAAAGAATATGTCTGCGTATATCCTTGCCATCTTTGAGGGTGATTATACTTAGCCTCTGAATCCTCAGAGATTTCTGTTACACTTGTGCTTATCTGTAAATACGAATAGTCATACATATCTCATATATATATATATTGTGTGTGTGTATATAAATTAAATATATTAAATTGAAGTATATTACATTCAAAGTTCATTATCGACGTACGCTATGTTTGTACAATAAATTTAAGTAAAGCTGATTACTATCGTCTACGAAAGAAATTAATTATTCGTAATAAATAAGCAAAATATTTCAAGAAGGATAAAAATAAAAAGAAACAATATTAAAGGCAAGCTTGTTTTACTGAATAATATCCACCATGGTTGTGTTATAAGCAAATAATCTTAATACATTTTAAAAATGGATATTATTTTATGCATAAACACTTACTTTTCAAAGTGTGGTCTTTAAAAAATATCTCATTAGTCATGAGTTCAATTTTTATGTGTGTACAAGATTATTTAGTCTATAATATATACCATTAGTGTGTTTGTACAGTTTTATTTATTTTATTTTAAATGAGAATCAGAAAGTGAGGTAGAGTGAGTGGTCCTTTTTCTAGAAAATAATATATATATATAGAGAGAATATTGTGAACATATTCAGATTTTTTGTTTTATCTTTTCCTCAAAATATGTATATGCAATACAAATATTTTTTAAAACTCCATCAATTTCTTTTATATATATATAAACATAAAAAGAAAAGAAAATAAGTTCTAGATATGCGATCGTTCTCTTCGTTGATGTATTTATCACAGTCATTTTAACAATTCTTTTATATGTAATGTGCAATATGTAACGTCTCAAATTATGCTATTTTTTTAGCATACTCCTTTAACTCCATGTTTAGAAATCTAAAAGTAATTCGTCAATGTGAGACGAAATATTTTTTCTTTCCAACTAATTAAACTAGTTACATATAAGATATTGAATATATGTATAATAGCAAAACAGTTATAGAAACAAGAAATATTGAAAAGAAGGCATCTATACCTTACTTTCTGTTCCACTCTGGTAACATTTACTGTGCTGGGATTATTGTTTGCTTACAGCTTGGCTACCAGCTGCAGTTGTCTGCCCACTTGACTGCTGCGGATCCCAATACTGATTATAATACTGTTGGTTCCAATTTCCATTTCCATAACCTTGCTGATTGTAACTACACTGGTACGATCCTTGGCTGCCATAACTCTTCCAGCTGCCGCCTGATTGCTGTTGACCTGCCCATCCTCCTCCTCCTCCTTGTACCCATCCTCCACCTCCTTGGGATTGACTGCTACTTGACCAACTACCACCAGTTGATTGATGATTCCATCCTGATGATTGTGATCCTTGGTAACTACTAATAATAAACCAAAGTAAAGATTAAACAATTAACGTTATATGCATAAATATATACAACATATATTTTTAAATATAGATGGTATAACAACGACATCAAATGATTGATTAGATACATCGCGTGAATTAAAAACATTTTATACCTAGCTGAGCTCCATCCACCACCACTTTGTCGTGCTACAGATCGATTTCTATCACTTGCACTTCTTCTATCATTATTTCCACCTCTCCTGTCTCCTCCACGATATGGTGGGATAAGCATACCACCTCTGCTTCTCCAGGTGCTTGGTGGACCATATCCTCCACCGTGTCTCATATGTCCTCCTCTTATAGATCTATCTCTCCAACTTCCCATACTACTACTTCCTCCGCCGCCGCCACCACCACCACCACGCCACATGGAATTACGATTTCTATTTGAGTCTGCAAAGGAATAAAATGCATAATTAAATTATATTATTATTATTATTATTATTTTCATTAGTATACGATAAAACAGGGAAAGAATAAAAAAAAAACTACTCACAATTATTTCTTCTGTCACGATGATCCCGATGATCTCTACTATCTCGACTATCACGACTATCACGACTATCACGACTATCTCTACTATCACGACTATTTCGTGAATCACGGCTGTCTTTGTGGCCTTCACTTCTTTCGAATCTTGGTCGTTTACTGCTAGATTGTTGACCATAACCGGCTTCTTTTCCTTCCTTATTGTACTTTTCTATTAATTTTCTACCGTCTTCTTTATTAAGTTCAACCCAATTAACTTCATTGAAAGATTCTCCTACCTCCGGAGCACTAAAATTGGCTTTAAAATTGAACATTTTAATTAAACAACTGTATATTATGCATGCACACACATTGTTAGATAATGCAAGTAAATTTTATACAATCCTTAGAATTTAGTACTTTCTGATAGCGTAACATAAAAACGATTAGAAACAAACCTTTCATTTCCATGACTACAGAATCAGGAACAGCCTTTCCATCAATTGCTTCATGTTTAGCAGTACGTGATTTATATTCTTCATTCGTTGGCACTACAATTATTGCCCTGCGCTGAAATCCACTGAAATTCTTCATTTTTCGTCTTTGAGCAGAAGGATATACGTTTGTCTGTAGAAGTTTCATAAAAAAAGAAATAAAATATAAATTTTACAATAATTACAATGTTTTGTAAATACAAATATACCAATTGGATCTTTCAATTTTAATGACGTATGTTTATACTTTAATCTCTCTTACCTGATCTAAAATGTAGTTACGTCGTTTGCTACATGCTATTTCTAATAATTTGTTTAATGTACGAGTACACTTTTCAATAAGTACTTCCCATCGACCATGATAATTCTGTTTTCGTGGTTGACCCATGTTCTAAATAAAAAAAAAATAATCCAATTATTAATTTCATGAATGATAAACAACTAAAATAAAAAAGATATTTATATTTTATATACGTACTTTCATTTTATCAACGAGAGTGCTTATTCCCAAGATATTATACATTTTTTCTGGGTATTGCGCTGCGTATTTTGTCGCCCATACAGTTTTTCCAGCAGCAGGTAAACCACACATCATTAGAACTTCGCAGTCTTCTTTTTTTTCTGGTCTTCGTGGTCCTGGAATTCTATCTTTGATATCAATGCTACCCACTACATTGTATTCTTCCAAAATATCTTCGCACCATGGTTTTTCTTGACCAAAATTACAAGTAAAAGTACAATTTTTACTTAAAACATGTGGAAATAATGCTTTATCTCCAAGCTCTTCTCTAGGTATACAAAATGCAGTTCCTAAATCTTTTCCATTCAGTGTATATGATAATATGACGTTATCTTCAAGAGACATGTCTGCATAGCATCCAATAACGTCGTCCTTACTAAACTGAGATCCATAATCTTCAAACTTATTTTCTGTACACTTTTTTTTTGTCGCACTATAACCGTAACTTAATTTGTCTTCGCCAAGTTGCATAGAAGTATGAGAAGCAGACCATCCTACACGAAGTACGTGCGAATATTCTTCGTCTTGCGCATTGATGGAACAATTATCAACAATCTTAGCTTCGTAATAAATTTTCCCACTTTTGTAACCATAAGATGCTCTGGCTCCTGCCCATATATAGCAAAAACCATCATTGTGCATCGGTGTAGCAGATAAGAAACTATTTTTCTCAATAAGTAGATTTAAATCTGAATCATCTACAAATATCATAAAATAGTCAATTAATGGAACATTAAAAATGCTATATGATATGACACATACTAAGAATATTAAAAATGTTATTGCAATAACTTACACCAGGAAAGAACTACAGCAGAATCATCAATTTCAGGCTCATTTTCTGATAAAGGTGATGAAGGAGATTTTGGTAATTCTTCTTGAGGACTAGAAGATCTTTTACGTTTTCTGTCATTATGATCCGTATTCCAGTCTTTGCTACCTTCTTTTGTATTTTCTTCACGTTTAACTTCTACCATTTCTACATCCTTTAGTAAAAAAAAAAAAATTCAATTATTAACAAACTATTAATCTATTAGAAAATAAAATAAGAAATTAAACATTAATACGAAATTACCTGATCACCTACGGATGCGTCATTATTACATGCATCTTCAGTTGTTTCCTTAGTATCAGACAATTGTTGATCTTTATCTACAATTGTTGTTTCCTCTTCCTTAACATTTATTTTATCTTTTGATTTTTCTATCTCAAATTCTTTTTGATTTTCGCAAATAACTGAAATCGGTTGTCCTACTGTTGAAAAATCGTTGTCCTTTTTAGTTACATGTTTTACTGTTTCTACATTTTCTTTCATTTCGACATCACAGTCCATATTAGAGACATCATCCTTTGATTGTTTATCTATTACACTTTGTTTTATATCTTTTTGTGACTCTTCATTTGTTGATTCAACATTCTCCAAATTGCTTTTGTTATCAAGAATTTCATCTTTTTCTTCCATCTCAACATCAGGTTGTTCTTTTTCGTCCATTCGTTCTGCGCTATCTTCATATTTTTCACTAGAACCTATTGGTATCTCGGAAGATTCTTTCTCAGCATGTTCCTGTGTTTCTTGCTCCAGATCATCATCTGAGGGATCTTTCAGTAATGCTTCTTCCAGTGATTCTTTGAACAATCCATCTTCTGAATTGTTTTTCAACAATGCATCTTCTGGATTATCTTTCAATAATGCTTCTTCGTATAATTCATCTTTTGTTAACTGGTCTTGTTCTTTTTGATCTTCGCTTGAGTCTTCCTTAAGATCTTCTACTTTTTCCTGTGGAAGCGTTGTCGGTGCATCCTGTTCATCTTCTTCGTCTTCCTCATCATTATCTTTTTGAGCAGGAGGAGTTTTCAAATCTCTTTCCGGAGTTAAATCATCTTCTGGAATTTGTTCCATAGACTGTTCTTTATTTGGCATAAATGTTTTAGTAGATACTGTTGTTGTTGCATGCTTTGGTGTACTTCTAGTACTAATTTTAGTCGGGGTTAGAGATAATCCTCTAGAAGAACGACTTGGTGTTTTTGGTGGTTGAACTGATTTTTTACTCGCTTCCTTCAAAGCAGTATCATCCACATTTTCTGTATTTTCGGTCATCCTTTGTTCAGGTTCTAAAATATAAATAAATATTTTTATAATTAATGATTAAAAGTAGAGAAAATAAAGAAATAAAAATAAAGAAATATTTGTATGATACGTGTAATATTACATTGAAAAACGACACAATATATTTAGAAAAAATAAATATTAATAAATACAATTAAAAGATGACTAGATTATAAGAATGACTAATGTTAAATGTTAAATGTTAAATGATAGGAAATGGAATATATATATTTATTCAGTATAAAAATGTTGTTAGTAATATAAGAATAATAAGATACTGATGTAACGTACATTATAAGTTAATCGATAAGGATGTTTACGAAAGGGGTGAGGAGAATGGTGGGAAAGCTAGTAGATGTAAGTTGTTTACTGTTTCAAAGGTAAAACTTACTGTTTTCCGTTTCCTCTTCCAACGCCTTCCGAAGTCTCTCAACAAGCACCGCTTTGTTGCCCTTTGTGTCAAGGCCTCGCTGAGACAGCTGTACTCTTAATTCAACGACTTTCAATTTAGCTGGATCCATAGCGTGTATTATCCTAGAAATTTAGATGATTCACGCACTTTTACTTCACTAAATATTCACAAGAAGTCCCATACACGCGCCAGTGACCCGCGCTGCATATACAATATGGCGGTATGACTGCAAACAACGCGTTACGTATGATCAGTGGATTTTATTGGTCAATGCAACACAAGATGTTATACAACTGCTAACTTCACGGCTAATGGAAATGCTTGTCATTCAATATTCGGGATAACTCGAATTCTCATTGGTCTATGCAAGGCGGGATTTATTCCTATTGGACGATACTGTTGGGTTGCGCCTTTTCTACGAAAGAGAACGAACAAAGCGACGAACTTTAGATGATATCGTCATAAGTTCGATATATTGATAAATATAACTAATGCCAAAGATCGAAATCGATTCTTATCGATTATTGTAATTGATAAATACGTTGTATAATAACAATTTTATATATATTGTGTACATTTATATACATATTATGTGTCAGCGTGATAAGTTTTTACTATTTACGTTTTGTATTTTTATGTAGTTGATACAGAATTTAATTTATTAGTTTTTAATATGTGATATTATATTATTTAGTATATGTATATATAAACCCTTGTTAGGAATTGGATTATACTATTTAATATCATCATGAATGCAATAAATATGAACTGGTTAAGTTCAGCAGAGGGTGAATCCTTATTGCATCATTTTTATATTAATTCATCAAAGAAGAGAAGATTTTATGGTAAATAATTTTATTGTACATTCTTTATATTAATTTCTTTTCATTTATTTTATAGTAAAAATCCTATCAATGATTCTAAAGATCTTACAGCAAATATCTTACGCTTTTAGGTATCTTGGAAAAACCATTATTGCCATCTTCCATCGAGGAAGTTACCTATAAGATTTTTATGATCGGTAGGTCAGGAGTAGGAAAAACTTCTGTCATAACGCGTTTAGCTGGTTTTCCAGAACCCAATAATTATATTGAAACTAATGGTATCAAAAAAACAAATGTTTTCTGGCCAGTGAAAATCTGGGATAAAGTTATACTATTTAAATTACAATTCTGGGATACATCGGAGAGCAGTATTAAAAAATATAATCATATTTTACCAGTACGTCTATTTCTGTGACCTAATAAAAATATTAAAAGTTAGTTTATATATAAAAATATATTTATATATATTTTTTTAGGCATGTAAAGATAAAGTAGATGCAATATGTTCTGTGTTTTCCTTTGATGATGTAACAAGTTTTAACGACATACCTTATCTGATAAACACGATGAGTACGATCAAAGAAAAACCAGCGAATATAGTAATCGGCACAAAGTAAGCTTGCACAAACAATATTTATTATAAATAGTAATTATTTAAATACAAACATTCATTACTTTCATTGTATTGGATGTTAATAGATTTAAGCCATGGTCGAATTCGATGGTAGAAGAAACTCAAGTTAAAGAATTCGAAGATAAGTGGAAAGTGAAAATTATTAAAATTGATTCGAATAAATTAACAAATAGATCAGAACTTTTTGATTGTTCTTATCAACTTAATACTATTTGCAATATCTTATGGAATAGAGATAAAGAATTTATATCCAAACAAATTGTTCAAAGTTGAAAATTTTTGTTGTTTATTTTTTATTTCATTATGTATAAGATATTTTAAATTAGCTTTAATCGATTTATTTTTATTATTTACAATACGTTTTTATAGATGTTGTATATTTTTCATAATTTTAATTAATTATTAACTAATATGAAATATCAAATATGTCGAAATAATAATTTCAAATTCATGCGATTATCGCGCCTTAAATTAATCGACTGTGATTGTCGGAAATCAAGAGCCAATCAGATTGTATCTTTCATGAGACTTTCGGTATTTACGTAGAGCAGCGGCAGTGAATGGATGATAAGTGTCATAGTTTAAGATGTTTTTTCATTTTTTAAACGTAACATTACAAATTTTCTTCTCCAAATTATATAAATATATATATATAAAAGACTGATTAATATATAACGAAGGTTAGTTTTGGTTTAACTTTAATACTTTGATAAAATATCGTATTTTATATTATATATCGTAATATATATAAAAATACTAGAGTGTTTGAAAAATGAACAAAAAATACCGAGATGTAGTTGATTTATGCATCATTATGAAATAAACCTGTCACGAGAGATTACATCTGAAACCCTTTCAATTCTATGAATGCATACATGTGGATGCAGCTAAAATTATTCGCGTGAATTATGAACGCGTACATACAGTGTCCGGTTAAAAAATTGTACAAAGTCACGAATACATATTAAATTTTTTATTAAAAATTATAGTCAGCTTACCAAAAATGTACTTTGTCCTAGTATCCAATGCTGTATGTCCATAACTGCATGTATCCATTTATGTATATATCATATGCATATCACTTGCATAGGAAAAAACTGCACACACGTATACGCGACGCGAAATAAACGTCATATTTTTAATATTATTGTTTCACCTTCCGATGCTCGAAGAAGACTAACAATTATTATGAAAAGTAGTTACGAATACATACGACATGTACCGAACATATACGAAGGTCAAATACAAATCTAACAATGAAATGACAACGTTCGGTTGTCGACACCGGCCGAGGAGTGACGGAGAGAACCGAACGTAAACAAAGCATTGAAAGTTCAACTAAGCCGGTAGTTAACGAATATTTCTCTTTGTGTATTTCATATTTAACGAATTTCTTAGAATTAACCGATAGATATACGAACAGTACCGATCTTGATCTCGTTTAACTCGGACGTACACCTTCGCCTATCTTTCTCTCAATACATTCAGTACGTATGGGATCATTATTTTGTTTTTCTACAGCTGACCTATTTTTGTATCGTTGACCTACTTTTCTTACCAGTGACCTACTTTTGAACAGCTGCTATCTATTTCTAATGATAGATTTTTATTTAATTTCTTAATATTTAGATAATCAATAAGTATATTTATGAATGATTTATTTGTATTAAATCGATTATTTGAAAATTCTTCTTTTGTCGAGCTAAATAGCGCGGGAATGCATTAAGCCATATTACGTCCAATATTTAATAGCTGCACATGTAAAGATATTTATTTAAAAATTGACGGACCATTTTATATAAATTTTTTATTAGATTTTTAGATTAATTTTATGTTATTGAACGTTTTTATTATTCATATTTGTATTAGAATAATTTCGTTTAATTTTAATTTGAACGGTAGATAAAACAGAAACGTAAGGTCGATAATTTTTACTGGTAACCTGTTTTACCATCGTAATATCGATTACAACGCTAATTTTTATCATGGAGTATCTGAATTTAAAAAATATAATAAAGTATAAACGTGATTTTTTTTGAATAGGTTTATTAGATTAGATTATTATAATTTTTATAAAAAATATATCTAAAGATAAAGTAATTTTTGTCAGTGATCAAGTATTAGTATTGTGATTATATAATAAAGTATTATATTTTAGAGGATAGATATTATTGTTTGAAATTTTTAACAGGTAAAAAGGTTAAGAAATGTGGCTATTGAAAAAAATCATGTTTATGTAAGTTTAGTGCAATTAATGTAATTGTAATCTATTCTATCGATTACATAAAATGCCAAAGATATAAAAGAAAAAATACAGTATTAGTATTTAATAATAAGAATATAAAATGGATCTTATAAGAGCAATTAGATCGGTGATTATGGTAACAATGAATTACTGTGTTGTTTTCGGTTGGGATAGATGTAAAGAAATTTCTAACTTACAAATAGTTAAACCATATAAATCTATCACCAATCTGGTGATATTGATTACTCTAACAAGTATTACTTTTACTTCGAAATTCATTTGGCAAAGATACAAAAAATTGTCTAATTTAAATAAACAATCTAATATATTAGAAAGACAATCTTCTGAATTGAATTCTTCTTCCAATAGTGAATGTATAATGGAAATATTATTTTTCACTGAAGATTCAGTTTTATGTCGAATGCATATAAATTCTAATAAATGTGAGAAATTGGACTGTCCTGTGGCTAATTTAAAGTAAGAACAAAGAACAATTAAGTTATCTTGATATATAATTTTTATAGTTTCTTAGCTTTAAGTATATTTGTATAACTGAACAGCAATTTTTTTTTTATGGTTTATTATATTTTTTTATAGTCTCCTTGGACACTAAATAATTTCAAAGTTTATTTACAATAATTTTTCAGTAAGCTAATAGTTTATTTGAATTCTGCCAAACGCACTATACATGTTTGCATGTATTTATTTACTTGTGAAATATTGGCCAAGACTATTATAGCAGCGAAGAAACGTGGAGTTGTGATTAAAGTTATAGCCGATGGTTGTATGAACGTATTAGAGCATAGTCAAATTTTAAGTTTCCGTAGAGCATGTAAGTTAATAACGTATGATAATAGGAATGTCTTAAAAAATATCAATTGAATGATTGACAAGTATCTTACAAAATGATGCTTCCTTATCTTATGTTTAATATATGTTTCATGCGATATTAACCAAATAAACTAAGAATTTCTTAAAACATTTACATTTACAGGTATTAAAGTTAGAACTAAAACTTTAGATAATCTTATGCATCATAAATTTGTCATTATCGATAATAATATTCTTATAACTGGAAGCGCTAATTGGACTATGCAGGCATTTTTTGGAAATGCAGAGAATATTATAATAAGCAATCATTCCGTATTGGTTAAACGGTTTGTCAATGAATTTGGAAATTTGTGGAAGGTATATGACAACGATATAACAGGAACGACTTCGTTACAATTGGAAAGTCCAAGAGGATAACAATTAAAAGCAGAAGAAAACATAATAACACTGATAGTATTATGATTACATTTATTTTTTGTTTTTATTAAGGATAGTGCAAATATTTTATTTTGTGATATTTTTCTTTTTTCTTTTTATATAAAAGAAAAACACAGAGTTTAAGTACATATATATATATATATATATATATATTTTTTTTTTTTTTTCATTAACTTTTTGTTTTATGGTTGTTATAATTAATATAACATTTGACATATATTAATTTTTATTCGTTTATATATGCTATACAAACATCTTGGGTTTTTATGCTCGTTACAGTACCTACTAATTGTAAACCAAAGGTAAACTATAGGGGAGTTACCATGACAATCATGACGTCACATGCTATCACCCTACGTTTTATTCGCATTATACTTTCTCTCTTCTCGTATTTGTAATACGGTAAGACTTTAGTCGCCACGTTAATTGGAATTATTCTTACTTAGGCTAGTTGTAGATGATCATGATTAAAATCGAAGAGTATAAGAGCCAATAGATCAAACCAAATGAATATTTAAGTTATAATAGAATTGTTTTTAATTACTATATACGAATAAACGAATAATATCTGAAGATAATCTCGGTAGACATGTGTTCTCTTTCTCCCTCTCTCTCTCTCTCTCTCTCTCTCTCTCTCTCTCTCTCTCTCTCTCTCTCTCTTTCTCCCACCCCATTACTTAACTTCGATTATCTTTGAACGTGACGTCATAAACTGGACTACGTCATAGTTGAGGATTGTGCGCAGGATCGGTAAATGCTTTATGGATAATATTCTCATCGAGGAATTAAATGACATCACACAAACAGGATTTATTCCATTATCGTAGTATACCCATATTATTCGAACAATCATTCCTTTTTCATATTATTTCATTTGTTGATAATTCATATACATTTATTCATCCTTAAATATATATATATATTTCTCTAATTCTCAGCTTTTTAATGCATTTAGTTATACTTATTCGAAAACGGGATACGAATTAAATGAAACGAGTAGAGTTAAGTGGTTTGCATTTTCATTAAAATCTAATATTAGATGAAGTTTAACGCCGTATTCAACTGTGAATTCATAAAAGGGGTAGAAAGGGGGATCGTAAAGTTGTCAGACGACGGAAAGTTTTTTACGGAAAGTACGTTTCTAATGCAGTAGTGGTAGTAGTAGTAGTAGTAGTAGTAATAGTAGTTTTATAACGCGTGGGAAGTCGTCGAGGATAGACCTGCGAAAAGGAATTGTGCACGTTTCGCAGGTTTCTAAAAGAAAAAAAAAACATTGAAAATAATATATGAAAGGAAGAGAAAAAAAAAGTAAAGAGAAACGAGTAAGGATTTCGAACCATTGAGAAGTTTTTGAACATCCAATAAAAGGTGTATTTCAAAAAGCTTGCAATATTTGACGAGTTTGCAGGCTCGTGATATTAAACACGATACACTTATTAAAGAAAAGTTTGAAGTCTCCTACGTAAATTTTTTCACCGGAAATAATTGGTTGATTATGTGTACTTGTAATGTTTTTGGAATTAACCGTATCGGTTAATATTCGATTGTAAGATTTATAAAGGAACTTTAGAGATCGACAAAGGTTTACTAAAACCACGTGCGTTCTTGAAATATATATGTGTATACGTGTATGTATCTATGTAGATGTAGATTGTGGAGGGGTGGCAATCTCACAAGGCCTGGAATAGACGTACTTGACATTGCTTTAACGTTCTATTATACCGTGTCCGAGGTCTTTTCGTTGGTAAGAGGAAGACACGAATAAGCACGAGTCGACACTTTTCTTTCTTTTCACGGTACTTTATTTAGTATGTAACGTACTTACATACGTGAGAAATCAACCTTAGTCGATGATTCAAATACAATAGCGAAGAAAAAAAAAAAAACCGCGTCGACTGTCTCTTACTTTAATTAAATTTTGTTTAAAAATAACAATCACAACGTGTTTTGTTTGGTTTTATTTAGATATTTTATTTTACATACGTTTTATTATCGTTCTTATTGGAAATTTAATTCGATAAGTATAGTAAGTATATGTAAATGATATTTTAATGAATTATTATTATGCCTAGAAAGTTCGTATTGAATATTCAATTTAATATGTAATATATTTTTCTTTAAAATCTGGGCACCTATTTTTCAAACAACCATATTAATGATATAAGTAATTAGGATTGTGTATAAAAAATCTACATACATGCACATATGTAAATACAATCATATGAAATAAATATTAATGAAGATATGAATTTAGAAATTGGCATTAACTTTTCGAGCAATCGAATATCATGTCGATAGTTCAATTAATATTACGTTAAAATTTCGTTCATGTATGTATATTTTGTTCGATAATTATTTTTAAACATTCAATACTAAGTCATTAACTTTGAAGGTTTATATTTGCAGATATTAAGGGAGTAATAGTGTAAAGTTGTACCGAAGTTTGTCTTCGGGGGTTGAATATCTTTTTAACGTGTACGTACATATATAATATACATATACATATACATATACATATATATACTTACTTACATAGGTTCACGAGCGCGCTACACCTGCGATCTTAATTCCGTCGTGGTTCGCTCGTATTGATTGCGTATTTTTAGATCTGCCAGCGGCAACCCTGTCGTCGTCAAATATTAACTCGACTCCCAAAATAGATTTCGCCCCGGCATCAGAGAAGCAGTAGCAGAAAAACCTCCCACCCCAATCAAGCCCACTCCCACCCTCTCTTCATACATATATCTTCCTTTCTACCTGCACCCGCACCCCCATCCCCCATCCACCATCCCCTACTTTCTTCTTTCTAGACAGCACAAAGATCAAGAGCAAGGGGGGTAGATGGAAGAAGAGGGTTGACGCATGAGGGTGACTTTCACACTTTCTTTCTTTTCTTTTTCCTTTTTCAAGTTTTCAACTGCAGTTCAAAGAAAGGGTGGAAAACTCTTTTACTAGTTCGTTTCTTTATAATAAAGAAAATAAAAAAAGGATTGGACTATTTTTCTTTCGGCACGTTTAATACATACACACATCACACACACACACACATACACGCGTAGATTATAAGCACGTGTGCGTTCATGTAAATACAGGAACGTGCGAAAATGCAATTTCATGTCTTTACGTCGTCGCTAATTTCGGAAGTCATGGAGTTTCAAGTGCGTCAACTGGGAGTTACTAAAAGAAAGAAAGAAAAGAGAAAGAGAAAAGAGACTTTTGAGATTTATACGCAAACCAAGACAAATCCGTTCAATTCTCCTTTTCCAACGGGGAAAAATCATTGAGCAACTTTCGAAGAAGACCGCGTGCGTAACGAAACAACTTTCTACATTGGCTTTTGTAGTTCAGATTATCGGAATATCAACATTAATTATTGTAAGATGTCTATATTATTTCGTAGAGAGATTTTCGTTGGGAAATCTTTACGAATTGTAGTGATATTATTAGATTTCCTTTAAACAAAGAAGAATAGTGTTCAAAATATTTACAAGATTTGAATTGATGTTAAATTTGTAGAATTTAATTATTTTTTTAGGATTTTTTTTCGATACAAAAATTGTTTAGATAATTTTATCTTTTACGTAGAATTGATAGATTCCATAATGAAAATATTATTATAGTATAACAAAGTTAATCTCTTAGAAAATAATAAATACATAATAATATTTAAAAAACATATCGTCTTATATATATCTGTATTTTATCTATATATTTATATATAATACATACATATATATTAAAGTGTATAACTTGGAAAGTTACATGGGGAGTTATAGAGAATCAACAAACAAATATTGATCATTTTCTTAACGTCATTCACTCTAACGTGTATTTACAGATAAACGATTTAAGGATCAAGAAACTAGATCGCTTGGTGACAAGAAAGTCCTCCTTTATTAAATAATCCACCTTTCATCCACCTACGCACGTCAACGATTTCCGAAGAACGATTATCAATCTTCCTGGCATTTCCATCGGTCAAGAATGACTCGGGGATTTTGGCAACGGATAATCCTACTCGTCCGTTACCATCCTAGTCTTCTCTTCCAGGCTGGTTTTAAACCAACGACAGGTGACATGTTTTAGTACTTACGTGGCCCACTTTCACGTCAGACAACTTTATAATATCAAACTTTGATAGTTTTGTTGTATCGAGTCATAACTATTCTTATGGTTTTCTATAGAACATGGAAGATCGTTGGAGAATTTTATAAGTTTTTTTAGATTCATGAGAGAGGAGGGGGGGAGGTATAGTTAATCATATATGAAATATTGTAAATAAGTCGTTCATCGATTTGTCACAGGACATTTTGTTTGGAAAAGTTGTAACTTGTAAACAAGATATTCGTTATTTTTCGTAGAAAGTTAAAAGATTTTTGAAAAGTAAAATATTGGAAGGAAATTCGATGGAAATACATTTGGACCATTAAATTTTCAAACACGATGATATATAACCAACTCCACAGAAGAGATAGAGAGAGAGAGAGATAGAACATAGCAATGTCTTCAACATCGAATTGTGCAATAAACGTTACCCCCGTCCGTATACGTTCCGGTTTATGTTTCCTCTTTCCTGCGAGCTCCACGTACGTTATTTATATTTTATGTCGAAGTTATCGAAAGAGGCGTTGAAACGGATTCGACGTTTTTAGATCTTCGAATGATTACTTTACTCATAAGTTATAGTAAAGATTGTAAGCAAGTTTGGTCTTTTCATTTTCATGAGTTCACTGACCATTTTCATGGTCCAAAGAACTTTTTTTTTTCGATACCACATAATAATATATCAAATTTAAAATAAAATTTATTTCAAAAAAAGAGAGAATAAAGATAGAAGATTGAAGAACTTTTTGGAATCCTTAACTTCATTAATGATTTAAAAAAAAAGAAAAAAAGAGTACGATTTTATCTGTTACGAGTGTATTCTCGTAACGAGTTATAAGCACGTACAACGAAGCTTTATTCCCAGATCCAAAAATAATGATACGTACCACCGGTCCACCTGCCTTAAATTTGTGTTCCTTTACACCGTGAGTAGACCCCCCTGTACATTTTAAAAATTTATGCAGTCGTAAAGAGATAACCAGTTTGGTCATCGAACTTTATCTTTTGCTTGTATGAAAGTTGCTTGGGTAAATGCGAGGATGAAAAAGAGTGAAAGAGAGAGAGAAGGAAAGAAAGAAGGAAGGAAGAAAAGAAGGAAGGAAGGAAGGAAGGAAGGAAGGAAGAATGTTTTCTATCTCGTTCAATGCTTTGAAGAAATAGGGAGGAAGAGAAGAGAGAGAAAGCTTGTGTTTACGCCGGTTGGATTATCGTCTTTGTCGCCATCGTCGTCATCCGTAGTCTGCACCACCACCACAACCAACCACCACAAGCAACCACCACCACCATTTCGACTGACGTCGTGTGTTCGTCGTTACGATCACGTTTCTCCATGTTGCATGCAAGAGATAGAAAGAGAAATAGAGAAAGATAGAAAAAGATAGAATAAGATAGAAAGAGAGAGAAGGGTGTTTGAACCCTGGGCTGTAGTTGAACGGCCTTTAAGTTTTCTCGAGTCCTGGCCGAGCATCGGGTTCTACCTCTAACCAGCTCCTCCCTAACAACGTCCCACCATTTCCCCTCTAACCTGGCACGAGCGCGTCCTGAGAGAGGCGGCTCTTTGACGTCAGAGGGAATCGGCCAACATCGTAAAACGAGACCACAGCCACCGAACCCGAAATACACCACGACGGAGTCTTCTTGCACTCTTGCGAGAGAACAACGCGCCCGCGTATTCTCTCGCATGCCACGTTTGCTATCCCAATCAGGGTGGTGGGGTCAGTTGGGGTTAAACACCCCTCCTTCCTTCCTTCCCCCACTCCCTTCTACCCTTCCCTCACTCTTTTATTTTGCTTACTCTTTTCCAAGATGATGGTCTCTATCTTGGACGGATATTATGTTCTAATAGAATCCAGCAGGATTTTATTTCTCCCTTAAGTTTACCTTTTCATTTCTTGATCCTTCGCAATGTATTATGAATTTTCTGTTGGATGCCAGTGTTACTCGTCTTTCGGGATAAATTTATTGATATTACACTGGGGACAGGGGGAGAAGGGGAAAATGCGAGGAAAATCTTTGAAGGAAATAGGTACGAGGAAGGAGGAGGAAGGAGGGGTGTCGGGAGAGGTTTGGAAATGTTGATTATTTTCTTTAGCATCGAATCTAACGTTCTATCTTTGCTCGGTGTGTTTCCTTGAAACAACGCGCAATTCTGACGATTTATACATACATTTGTGATGTTAATACTCGGAAATGATACTTTACGACAGATGGGTTTTTGTATGTCTCGTGAATTCGGTACAATCTAACGTCATGTCTCTTTTTAAATTTTACTTTTACAGAGACCTCCTATGCCTGTGATTTTAAAGATACGAGGATCCCCAGGTGTAAGAAGAAACAATTATTTTACCTAACTTTAATAATGGTAACATCGAGTAGTGGTTTTAAATATTACTTGTGACCACCGATGCCGTCACGCCAGGGCGCGGACCGATAGAAGTGGAACATTGTCCGTATGACGATGTATAAATGGGTTAGCGTGTATGAAAATAGTCACCGGGGCGTTGGACCTGAGGATCGATGCGATTTCTCATCCTCCTCGACGATAAAATTCTACGAGCTCGTCGTCGTCGTCGTCGTCGTCGTCGTCTATTTGGTACAAACGTCCGAAAGAATATCTGACCTGTCGTTGAATTTCACTTTCTCCATTAACCATTCTCATCCATCTATCAATTGGCTTTCTTCATCGATTAGATTCCTTCAATCATTTATTTGATCATTTTTATGTTCATTTCTTTATTGGATAGTTTGTTTTGATAGGACTTTTATTAACCGTCAATATTTTGTTAAACAAATGATCAATTTTAAGGGGTTGAAGTGATTATATCACACGTACACAGACACACACTTATATGATCATATTCTTGATAAAATATAATTAATGGATTGGTAGAAAAAAAAAGTCGGACTTTCCTATTGAATTGTGGCCAAAAATCCGACTTCTTCTTCTCTCCCCTCTTTCCCCCCAACCCAATATATATTTAGTTAGATGAAAATAATAATCGATAGGTATTTTGAGTAAGTAAGATTCTGTCAAGATTATAAATTGATATAAATCGAAGAAATTTTATTATTAAATACTAACCAGAAAAGAGAAGAAGAATCCTCTCGAAGTATTCTCGAAATAGAAAATTTCTTTTAATCGGTAAAAGAAGATCGAAATAAGAAAAGGATTCGCAGATCTACTAAAAAGACGATTAAGAGATTTGCGTCATACAGAGGGAGACCGTAGCTCATCATCCAACGTAGGATATATAAACACTATACAGACAAGATCATTCGTGTGTACACCATGTGTTGTATCTACAAGTATACTTCTATATTGAGAAAGAGAGAGTTGGACGTTTGGACCGATCGGATCAGATGTTCGTTCGTTCGTTCGTTCGTTCTTTCCTTTCGTTTCCTTTGGGTAAGACGAAGAATCGTCTGTATTGAGTTGGTTCGCCGAACGTTGAGAGCTTGTCAAAACATGAGCCTAAGAATACGTTGATCGTGATCTAAAATAGAAATAAGGTGGACCGAAATAATCACGAATTGTAAGATAATGGAACGCGGGTGCATCCTGACTTGAAGTACCTAAGCACAGTTTACTTACCCACCTATCAACATAACCAAGATGAAAGAAAATGAAGATTAAGATTAAAAGATTACTTTGAAAATATGAAAATATGATATAGGGAGAAGAAGAAGAAGAAGAAGAAGAAGGGAAATAAGAGGTACAAATGTTGTTGACGTTTAATGCATATACCCTCCTCACTCATGTCAGGTGTTACGTTCTCATCCGTGGCAGAAGGAGTCGTCGGCAGTCGATGACACCACGAAACGAGACGAGTTTTCTGGACGATGTGTCGCCACTCGACTTTACTTGGCAGAGTATCATAATCGTCGTTAGACGTAGAGTGGGAGTTCTAGCATTAGCTTAAAGTCGAACACTCCGATTGATACGTCATTCCCCTCCGTTGGTGACGTTTGGAATCCCTGGATAGAGTTCAGAAACTAATACGATTAGGAAATAGACCGATCAACGATCGAGTTGCTTGCGACAGGTGCATATATTAGAGTTTTCTTTTAGGTATAGGTATACGTACATGATTAGGGTATATACAATCTCTGTCTTAAAAGTCGTTTTACTCAACCGATAAATTATACATATTTCTTTTTTGGCAAATATCCGATATGGCGCCATCGGTGCATATATATTCTTTCTTTTTTCTTTTTAACAACTCTATGATCGAAGGATTCAATATCTTGAAATAGAATGCATTAATTATTATTCTTTTTTAATTCCATTAATAAGAATTGCGATTGATACTTTACATTTAAATAAATTTTAATTATGATTTATTTATATTTTTTTTCTGCGTATAAAAATCACACGAAGCATAGAAAAAAAATGGGAATAACTGTTGCATTGCTGGTACGTGTTCTTTGAAAAATTATTTCCATTATTCTCGCGAGAATTGATTATGAAAAAGTTCATTACGCGAATAAAACGCGTCGTGTCGTACGCGCCAACACGCAGGAGCTTTCTTCTTGGAAACGGTATCCCCCTCCTCCTCCTTCTCCTCTTCTTCCTTCCTCCCTTTTAAATTTGAGCACACTTAAAACGTGGTAGTATTTCGTTGGGACCATGATCGTTGCCAAGAAATAATCCACGATGGCAACAAATCGTAAGATTCTCACGTGAGATAACTCGGGAGTAATCGTGAACATATGTTTTAGTTCTGAGTTCATCGTGCTCGAATAAAGTATGCGGATGAGAAAAGAGGGAATATCCTCGAATGGTGGATGGTAAAAAAATCTTTTATTATCCGAGATATATGTATTTATTCGTGAGCTTTTTAATGTTAGTTACCACGAAATGACGTATCTTTAATGTTTACTTTCTCAGTAAGCGCTAGTGTTGTTGGATTCTCATCATTTCTGTTATAAAAATTATAAGAAATCGACCAATGGGAAAATTTGAAATTGAAAATTGTTCCTGATATTAGAATACAATGCAATTTCGGCAAATTTAAATATCGTTCATTTAAATTATTTTCCATTTTTTTAAGCTGGCTATGCAAAATTGCAATCTGAATAAAAAAATAAATCTTACAAATCCGTGAGATATTTGTTTTGTTTTTTATCGCGCCAACGTTAAATCCAATATAACCGAAACATTTTATTGGATATAATATTGAAAACACTCACTCGGTGGTGCCCGAGGAGAAGATTTAATTAATCCATTATTGCGAAGGTGGTGATAGTGTATTTTTGTGTGTTTCTTGTTTTTTTTTTCGTTCCAACCAACGTTAGTGGATCGTTCCAAACGTTGGCACGTTGGAAACGTAGAAAGGTCAAAGGGGTAGATATTTGTCAGCAGGAAGGGAGCGGAGGAGGAGGAGAGGGGGTGCAACTCGAGTATCTGGTAGCTTAAGAACTTCAAGGTCGAAATCAAGATGGTTGGTTCCACGCAATTAGTTGGGCTCTAATTGAACTTTCTACGTGCTTTATTTAAGCTCGATAAAGGAGAAAATAAAAATCGTATATTTCTATAAACGTTTGAGAAAGGGAAAGATCGAACTGAAGTAATCCTTATCGTCTCTATTCGTTCCCCCCCTCCCCTTCTATCCCCATTAAATATGTAATTTATTCTTTTTCAAATGAACGAATCGATATAATCACTAACCAACCACAAATGTAAATTTATTATTGCGTATTACTTATTGTTTATTATGTTTCTATTTAACATTTGTAATAAACGCGTATATTACGTTATGCGGTAAGGTGTCACGTAACGAATAATAATTGTCAATATTGTTCGATAAGAAGGATTATTTCATTTCTTTGTTTTATTTAGCATTATTGGTTGCTTGACAATCATACGTTACATTTATCGGTACCACAAATATCTCCTGTTTCTCTCTCTCTCAGAATATTGCGGGATGCACCATGCGTGGGTGAATTGTGTGGGAATGCGCACGGTCTTCCGTAGATTCCCCTTATCCCGGGCATCCGGGCTTCGTCGTCATGACAACACCACCCTTCCACCCCCGAGAACGACCACTGCATTCTGCTATTCGAGCACCAGGACGGGAATCGTAACGGGCTGAAAAAGGGTTGACTACACAGGTGGTGGAAGAAAAATCACACGCGTTGCGTGTTCCAATTTCATTTTCATTGTTTATGTATCGATTCAATTTAATTCGTATTTTAAGATTTTTTCTAGTTTTTTTTTTTATTCGACTATTATAAGATCAACGAGGATTTTATGCCAATTGATATCCTTCGATGATTCTAATAATCGCTTAGAGAATTGACCTTTTCAAAATTTAAGTTTATTATCTTTCAAATGTATCCGATAGGTTAGTTAGATTCGAATCAAATGATAAGATAAAAGCTTTTATTCATTGAGAGATAATATATTCTACATTTTAATCGATTTCTTCCTACAACGGTAGCAAAGAAAAAAAAAGTGTTAAAAAAAAGCTAAAAGGTAAATTGTCGTTTTATCTCGAAACATGATTCACGTAAAAATAGTCGGATGCCGTTCCAAATAGTACAAGGTCGTCGGATATTTTATTCCGAGTGGTTTGAAAGTACGATTCTCAATATTTTACTCCGCTTGTGTATTTCTGGGTCACACTATACGCGTATATATTTTATTTATATATCTAATGTTATATTAAAGAAGTTAGGAAGTTTAGTTGTGAATAAGTTTGAATTTATCGATTGTTAAAAGATTGGAATCGGAAAGGAAAAGAAAGAAAGAGAGAGAGAGGGGGAATCGATGTAGCAGAAAGTTAACACGTGCATTCATTCGTATAACTGTTTTTATACAATTTCAACGTTTATTTCGATATATACAAAAACATTGCTTGACGTTAAACAGAGGCCACTCACTCTCACTTTGTCCGAAACTTCGGTTAATTCCTCGTAAATCTTTTTTCTGTTTTAAAATATCTATCATACATCTTTTTTTTTTTTACGATTAAGATTTGTTGTTGTTTGGTTGTTATTTTTTTTTTTTAATTTTTTTTTTCTTAATAAAAGAAAGGATCTACAAAGAGTTATACGTCTACTGAAAAAACATCTCTGAAGGATGAACGTACAAATGTAGAAACGCGTGTACGCTAACTTTCTTCTTCTTCTTCTTCTTCTTCTTCTTCTTCTTCTTCTTCATCTTCATCTTCTTCTTCTTTTTCATCTTATTATTTATTATTTTTCACGTTCAATCATTTCTTTTTTTTTTTTGTCATAATATTTTAATACATCATTTACATAAATCGTTTCGTCGCTCAAAAAGAACGTACAAACTAAACTCGAGGAAAAATCATTTCATTCGATTATCTCCGAGCCCAGAACGTTTAGCGTTTGGCACGCGTTAATTGTTTCTCACGCACATATTTATATTTACAATAATCTTTCTCTTGCAAAACGTATCTTTTACGCGTAGGAAATAGAGTCAGTAAAAATCGATGACAAGTCGTTGGAACAACACTTTCTCGAAATTAGGCTGGCTTATAGAAACGTCTTGATTTTCTTTTTTATATTTATACCCGTTAAAATAATGGCCAATTTTTCTTACATTAAATTAAATACAAAATATAACGTGTTACATGATAATCTAAATAAAAAATAAAATATTAAATAAATTTATTCATTACGCCTCTGGTTTCTTCATACATTTGCCCTTATTGCAAGTTGCATAATTTCAATTGTTGTTTCAGTCACAATAATAACAATAATAATAATAATAATAATAATAATCCGTGAATATAAACAAACCAATAAAACATACATCTCATCTCAATTAATAATGATTGAAATTATTACGGAGGTTCATCATCGATTGTTTACTGGTAATCATTTGCCATTAAAACGTACACATATACACACGCAGTATACACGCACACGCATTACATACATACATACATACATATGCACATTATTCGATAATTGAAAATTGTGAAACGATGGATGGTGTCATGAAGCTTATATATTTTTTTTTCTTCTATTTTATTTCCATTTTTTTCTTTCTTTCTCTTTCTTACAGCTTTTCTAATATCCAGTCTATAGTTCATCGATAGCAATATAAGGAAGTATCGTGTAGTATTGTATTTTATTTCATTCTTTTTTTTTTTCTTCTCTTTTCTCATAGTGTTCCGAAAACCGAACGTTAATTTAATATCCTAGCCTCATGCAAAATCGTTCCCACGTACTTTTATTATCACAAATAAACGTCTTATTCCCGATTCACTTTTGGACCCACGAAGTACAACGAGGAACGAATTGACGCGAAGCTTTGTTTTTTTTTCTTCTTCTTTTTTGGTATCAATGAATTTGGTGAAATTGTATTTTGTATTCTTCTTTTTTTTTTTTATTTTACATGACGCGCGTCAAAAACGATCGATTCATTTTGATCGTATTTCAAAGAAGAGTAGAAATATTAGAATAAGGGATAGTTAGTTTTCATTTATTATTCATACTTTGAGATAAAAGAGATTAATTTTTGTCGTCACGATAAAATATAGAATTTTCCAATTATTATATATTAGCATTTGAATAGTTAGGGTAATGATAATAGCGTATAAAAGATAAATATTGTTTCTTTTTTAAATATTTTTCGAACGATAATTGATATCCAAAAAAATACCCCTTTCGCGTTATTTTTCTTGACCGATACCAGGAGAAAATTCTTATTCTGATTTATCTTTTCATTTTATTTTATTTTTATTTTTATTTTCTTATTCTCATTCTTCGTACTTTTTTTATTTTTCGGTGCACGCACGTTCGGAATTCGGAAATATATATTTGTAATTTTCTTTTAGTTTTTTGTTTCTTTAGGCAGAAATTACTCTCTAAATTTAAATCTTTTTCTTAATTTTTTTTTTTCTCTTTTTGTTTTTTTTTCTTTCTATTTACATTACGGTCGTTTAAAGAACGACGTA
This sequence comes from Mischocyttarus mexicanus, assembly GCA_023678845.1. Classification (NCBI taxonomy): domain Eukaryota; kingdom Metazoa; phylum Arthropoda; class Insecta; order Hymenoptera; family Vespidae; genus Mischocyttarus; species Mischocyttarus mexicanus. The sequence continues at coordinate 1,391,349 of JACGTP010000019.1, read as the reverse complement.
TTCTAATATTTTTTTCTTTTTAATTTTCTACATTCTACTATAAATTTCTACAAGAATATAATATGTATAATTATGTGTGTGTGTATATATATATATATATTATATAGTATTGTATATACATAATAATGCATCATGTTTTCAATCGATTGTACCAACGATCAAACTTCCTATATCGATGATCATACAGAATCCGTTTTGTTTCTTGGGTTTATTTAATTTAATTCGATAATACGAGCTTCTTCTTTATTTATTTCTTCTTTCTATTTCGAATTTTTCAAAATTTAATAACTAATCAGTACATTAATGCATACCTAGTACAGGCAAAACAACAAATCATACATCTCTCATTGTGAATGATGACAATTAATAATGATTAAGATATCAAATTGATTAATTATTACAGAAATTCATCATCGATTGTTTTTTTTTTCGTACATCACCTAGCAAACATTGCACGATTTATTAATTAACCCTATTTTTAATATTTTTTTTTTATATTATTCCTCGATAGAATTATTAATCGAGATAGTTTTTTTTTCTTCTCATATTGACGTTAGAAAAAGAATTTATTTTATTGATATATACTCGAATAATAATTAAGTATCTATATCGAATAGTTTGAAGCATCGTCAAAATTTGTCGCGTAAAATTTCAAAAGATACTAATTTTTAATTAATCTCGATACCACTCGTGTAAAGTAACAATAAAAGAAGGAAAGATGACATTGTGAAAAATTATAATAGACAAAAAAGATAGAAGAAGAGAAGATAATATTTTTGCGAGATTGATTTAAATTTTCTACAGAGGTTTACTGATTTACAAAGAAGACCACGTTTATTCGACTATTTTAACTTTCGTCTGGCATTTATTATTGTCTCTTTGGGGGGGAGTGGAGGTAGTGGTGAGGTGTGGGTTAAGGGGTTAGGGTGAGAGGGATTGGAGTGCCGACACTTGGTGGTTTTTTTTTTGTTATCCTCATTACCGCGTGTCACAATTCACTACATTCTCTATATCACATTCATTTTTATTTTTTATTATTTTTTTTTTTTTTTTAAGTTATCTACACACTAGACTCTTTCGTACACCTAAGGAAAGAAAAAAAAAAAGATAGCGAACGTTTGAAGTGTGTATTATTTAAGTAAGGGACTACTTAAAACATTCTCTTATCTTAATCATTCTTTTTTTTCTTTCTCAGTTTCCCATTAATTAACATATTCGAGAAAATCATTCGATCACTGTTATCGTATCGTCATGACTTACGACCTTGTTAAATTATTATCTCAATAAATTGTCCTTGTTAAAGATTTATCGAAATAAATGAAGAGTTCAATGGGAGGATTGATTATCGTTCAGTTCGATATAAAGTTTATCACACACGTTTAACTGAACACGTTGGATGGGTCCAGATCGATGCAAAAAAATTGCACTTTCTCGAAAAAGCGTCCACCATCGTTGATTCGAGGATAATAATGAAGTTCCATCCGCAACACATACACCAAAAAGCTTATATTTATTTTATTTTCAATTGAAAGTGTTTAACTCGTCGCGTTTAATTACTTTTATTTAGCACACTCGACTTGCAAATCAAGCTCGGCCAAGCTTAACTTTCGTTCCTGCTTGACGTTCGTCAAGCACGGTTCACTCAATGATTTAACCATCTCTCACATATTCTCCGTACCAAATCCACCGATGAAACTTGGATCGTGGATTGTGGAATCGCATTGCATTACCCATTCCCAGATCCTCTTTGTAACAACCTTTTGGTCGACCGTAGTTTCAAGACCGTAACTGTTCAAAAGTTTTTTCAATTTGTTTTTGTTCTCGTCTACGTTGTTACGGTCGTCAACAATAGTATCCAAATACAAAAGACTGTCACCTCTCCTGGCAAGACTCTCGTTAACGTCAACCGACGTTGATGTAGCACTGTGACTGATCTTACTGATGCACCATGAATCCTTTAAATATTTGTTGATCTCCGTTACGTGTGGTCTCTTTTCAGGTTTATGCTCGAATGCTCGCCTGAAGTACCTCAACAAACGTGGCGTGAATCGTCGAAAAGTAGGTGGTATCTTGGTTGTTCGTCTTTTAAGCCATCTTTGAAAACCCGAATAATCTGGATCTTGGATGAGGTCAGCACTTTGCCATGGTGGATTACCCGTCAGGCAAACGAATAGAACAATACCGAATTGCCAACAATCTGAGCTCCTCTTGCAAGCGTACCTTTCGTTCTTGATAACTTCATAAATTTCTGGTGGTTGAAATGGTACCCAAGTGCAACGGATTTTATTGACCAAACTGCCCTCCCGTTTGGTGCTACCAAAATCGCATAACTTTATCTTAGACATGTCTTGTGCAAATACCAATACATTCTCGAGTTTAATATCACGATGAGCCAATTGTTTGGAATGAACGAAGTCGAGTGCCGATGCCAATTGTCCAGCGATTTTTTTACACGCATCTTCGCCCAATCCACCGGCTTTTACGTTTCCGGATAGATCACCGAAGGGGGCGTATTCCTGAGCGAAGAAGTAACATTTTTCTGCTTTGAAGGCAACGGCATAAGAACATAATATACTCGGGTGCGGACTGAGGTGATACGAATAATGAAGTTCCCTAAAGAAATCTCTTTCAGTTGTTAGTTCTTGATGTACAGCCTTTAATACCACCCTCGTTTGTGTTGCTCTATGCGTAGCAAGAAGTATCTTAGCAAAACTACCCTCCCCCAAAGTCTTTTCCACATTGTACTCTTTGGCAAGATCCAATTCTTCTAAGGGTACCTCTTGTATCCTGTGGATACCCGACTCCTTCTTCTCGTGCAGCTTCATCTGTAACATTCAAAGGAAGGGTTTATAAATTCCAACTATCGTGTATAGAATGAAAATATTTCTAAAAAGATCTATTTATTTAATTGACGTCAATCTAACTAGTTTTAAGTAAAGAAATACGTAAAACCAAGGTTTAATTATCTAACACGTTTCTGACACTAGTCTGACATTAACAGGACATCGGCGTTGAACCTTAACAAAATTGTTCATTCTCAAAGTTATCAGCGGGATTAAACTAATTACGCAAATAGCATTAATCGATCTTCCGGAAGTTTATAATCGTAACGTCATCCTCTACGTCAGCGGGGTTTCCGGTTCGTAGAATTTCTACAAACCCCCTGGAGGTGTACGGTAGGGTAGGATTTAACGCACGAACAGATCGTTTTACGTAAGGGTGCTGCTGTTAACTGTCTTGATGTTGTCACAAGTTTTCTCTATTCTCGTGTTAACGGATTTCTCGTTAATATCGAGTGTCGTAAGCTTACTGACGTATACTATCGATTTTATTATAATATATGAATGTGTCGGGAGATTTTTCCAACGATTAACCGGGAAACTATGAACAACACGTCACACGTGATATATACGACGTGATAAATACGTGTGGTAAAAGCAAATGAAACGGGGTGTTTGATAGATGCCTTCTCTTTTCTTTAACGCTTCAGGAAAAGATGATATTATTTACGTTTTTCCAATGCAACGGACAAAGCCGTGTCCTACTTCAAAAATAAATACAATCGTGTCCGTTTGTGGGAATTCTAAAAATGATTTTTCTTTTCTTCGTTTCATCCAACTAACGTGTATAAATGCGATAAAAATATTGGAATGAAAAAAGAAAAAAAGAAATAAAGAAAAAGATTTATAAAAAGAAGAAAATTATTGAAGTCAATAATTTAATTTAATTTCATTTTTATTGGATTATTTATATTTTCTTGACAATAATGGCATCATTAAGAAAACCCCCTAGAGATTGATTTAATATTCTTTTTATCGAGGAATCGTAGATATCTTTAACTATCGGTGAATAATAAATTTTAATTGGATTGACATTAACATAACATTTTGTTTCTATTTTTTTTTTTTTTTTCAAGACGCGATATCTCTCGGAATTAAGCTCCGAATGCACGTGCGTCATTCGTCCAGCTGTATGCGCGCACGCGATGTAAACCCACCGTCTAAATCGTCGGTTAGATCTCTTAGGGAGATTTATTATGTTCCCCCGAACGATTTATAACTTTGTTGATTTACGTCAGTGTATCTATGTATGTATGTATATATGAATATGTGTGTTTTCGATAACATCTTCGTAGGAGGAAGATAGATAAAGAGAGAGAGAGAGAAAGAAAAAAAAAACGAAACTGTAGGAGGTAAGATACAAAGTAAACAAACGATATAATAATTTTCAATCAATTGTTATAATAATAGTATCGGTAATTATGATAATAGTAATAAATGGGATCATAGTTACCAAATAAAAAATACAAAATATCATTCAACGTATAAAATAAATTTGTTTCTCTCGCGATATTTCGCAATACCGGTGTCGTCCAATTATCTTCTCGGATTAAAATGTAAATTACCTAAGCTCGTTGACTTTTTTCTGCTAAAGGGGAAAAAGAAAAAAAAAACCTATTTTATTCCAAACTTCTTGTCCTGAATATTTTATACAAAAGCTTCTCTCTGTTTTTTAACTTTTCATCATTTTAAATAAAACTTCGCGAGTATACGTCGTCTTCGGTCGACCTAACTGCCTGGTGGGCGCCCTTTTGAAAAGCGAATTTCGGTGCAGCAGAAAAGTTGCACGGATGGGTGGTGAGAGATATAAAGGAGGTAGATTCCTCCTGGGAGGAGAAAAGAGCATTGCATAGAGAGAAGTAGAAGAAGGAGAGGGCTGGGCTTAGGACGGGATGTTGGATGAGTGAAAACGGGTGGCTGGGTGGCTGGAGTGGATGGGTGCCCGGGTGAACCCAGAACCTTTACAGCCGCCTAGATCAATAGCAAGGACCTCGGTTTGGCCAATGCAATCTGACTACATGACTGTTACTAGATATCCCCTCTCTACCCCTTCTTCTTCTCACGACTTTCCAGAGAAACCTGACTAATATAAGATCGAAAAAGCTTCTTCCTGGCATCGATTCAAATAACAATTCTCGCGTAAAATCGGCTTCAACAGACAATTTTATAATCGTCTTAACCGATCGCATCGATTATTATTACTTTTTTTTTTCTTTTCGTTTTCCATTCGTTTCGTTCATATGCATCATTTCGAAGTAAATAAATAAAAAAAAGAAAGTCTCCCCTAAGATGTATTATTTTAATTTATTTATTTATTTCGTGGACAAAACTTAAACATTGGTGCATTTTTACCAGGAGTGTAAGTTGAAGTTTGCCGGTTTTTTCGTTAAAAAACACAATTTTTAGGGGAATCTCAAAATATTTTTATTCAAAGTATTGACCATTTGATTTTACACATTTAATTTAATTTTCTTTTTTTTTATATGGGGTGTGCACGCGCTCGCAAAAATAGTCATTTCTATTATTTTAATTTTGACTTTTTATTTCTTCTTTTTTTATTTTCCTTTTATTTTTTTTTTTTATTTTTACTACACCAGTTTACACCGGTTCCTCGGCCTGACAAGCCTTAGGCGCAAGTATATTTAGCCATTTCTGTTTACCGAGTCTATTTTAATGCTACGCGAGTGAAGTAGAGAAAGAGAGAGGGAGAAAGAGAGTGAGAGGGAAGGGAGAGAGTGATTCTTTGACGTGAATGCGTGTCTCCAATGAGAAACTTTAGAGAGAAAGGGTTGACTAACGTGGAAAAGGACGCACGTGTTCACCAAACGTATGTTGGTGTACTTTTATATATTTTTTTGTAATTTTACACAAAATATTTAAACGAATCGTCCATCTCTTATTTTCTTTTTTGCTTTCTTTTTTTGTTTATTGTACAATTATTGGAAGAGGGGTTAGAAGGGTGTATTGGATGAGAACAACTCACGCAGTTGAATCAGCCAGACTGCCTAACGCCATCGAATGACTAAGTCATTCTCTTTCTCTTTTTCTCTCTCACTTTCTTGATTTATATATCTTTTTTTTTTTTATTTTTTTTCCAAGAAATACTAAGAGTCAATATTCAAACCGCGATGTATGTGACAAAAATCGAGAAGATACATTTGTTTTTGTTCTTTTTGATATTTCCTATTACTCGTTGAATTTATTTCGATGATATTCACTTTCGGAAAGAATTTGTATTTAAAATATGTACACACACACACATATACACACACCGTTCTATTTTATACGAATTATTATAGCCCCATTAAAGTTCTATTTGTTGAATTCGAATGATAAATGTGTTCCAGAAATGGTTAATTAATCGATTCGATGCTACGTTGACTTTATTTTTGAAATAACTGATGGATCTTTTGACAATTCACTTTAATTAAATATTGGTTATCTATTTTCTCACATATATATGTGTGTGTGTGTGTGTGTGTGTTTATATAGAAGAGTGTAATGGAAACGTTTTATTGAAAGAACTAACGATCGATACTCGACCAAATAAGTTTACTTCCCCTCTTTTGGTTTCTTTTTACGAAGACGGTTGAGAAGAAAAGATTAATCGTTCTTTTAAACTTCGAATTTATCTTGAAACAAATTGTTTTAGGAACGAGCTCGATGATCGATGATGATTCTTGAATGATACTTTTTCCTCTCTCTCTCTTTCTCTTTCAAGAATTTAATTAAAGGTTTCTTTTCTATATCTGTTTCCATTTCTCTCTCTTTCTTTCTCTCTTGGAAGAGAATGTAAACCAATTAGTATCCTTCCGCGTTCTTCAAAGAATTATTTTAAGTATCTCGTACATAGTTCTTCAGACACTAATCAATATCAAGTACAATGAATTATCATTCATAGTGTGCATAGAATTGCAATAAATTTATTTATTCGAATTATCGATAATTTTATGGAAAAAGAAAAGGAAAGAAAAAATAAATCTAATTAATAATTCTTTTCTTTTTTTTTTTTAAACATTTCACTTATTATCTCGCGGAAGAATCTATTTTTGGTACGTCGGTGGGTATCTTTCACGTTTAAATAGCACGTCACTTAAAATAGATGGATTCATGGAAAGTTGCTAAAATTAGTCTCACTCGTGTTCTACGATGATAGTCATTATTATTTCCTATAAGATATATGTAAAGGTGAGAAATATTGATAGAATAGAAAAATCTGTTATCTTCAAACAATTATCTCGAGTTACGTGTTAATTGGGTATGATTCTTAGGGGAAAGATGATCTAATATTTCAAAAGTAATTGAAACCTATCAAAAAATTATTTCTATTTTGTTTTTTCAATTGAAATCAATTTAAAACAAATTTCATTGATTTATATATTTCTTATCAACCAAAGATGATATTATAAAAATATTATTCGAAAGAAAAAAATTCTTTCCCAGAGGAATATAAAAAAGGGAATATAGAAATGTTTCATTGTCAAACTTACCACGATTTAAGAAGTCTCGGACGAATTATCACGAAAGAATTTCACTTCACTAATTAAACGATTGTTTATTATTAATAATAATAATCGAGATATATATATATATATATATAAATATATCACTCTAAAGTTAATCTATTTTACACTAATTATTGTCACTGAATTAATCTCAATCTTCTTTTTCTTCTTTTTTTACATTTTTCTGTAATTGTTCTTTATTTTTTTTAATTAACGATGAGTTCTACGAGAAAGTTGTTGTTCTGTTAAGTAACAGATAAAATAATGTAAACTTTGTCGCACTTTATTTGATAGACGATAGATCAACGATAGATCAAAAAATCAACCGTTTGTTGAATGGTGTTGACAAATGTTGTTGTTGTTGTTGTTGTTTAGAAAATAATTGATAAGCCGGTAATTAGAATCTGAGAGAAACACAGAGATAGATATAATAATAGATAGAGATAGAAATAAGAGCGAATAACATTTTCAGTAGTGTTGCGCGTATCTCGCGTGTCTGAAGGCATCGGGACGCCCAGCGTCGCTTTTATAGACGCACCGCCATGACGCGCAGACGTGGATCGTGGAAGACTATCTACGAGGATGAAGTAAGAACCGTAACGCTCGTTACCCTTATCCCTTTTTTTTCATCCCTTCTTATTCTCTTTTCCTTTCTATTTTTTCTCTTACGTATCATGTTTCTTTTTTTTTATATATAAATCTTTGTAATAATTATATTTTCATTCATCTTAATTCTTTTCTTTTCTTTTTCTTTCCAATCTACAAATAATCTTCTTCCACAAACACGTATTCTTATCATTTATTTAAAATAGCAAAATTTGGTTCGATACTTGCGAACTTTTAAAACGCTTCGAACATTTTCTGTTTTTTTTTTTAAGAAACTAAATTTCAGGTAATCAACCTTTTTACATTCGTTTAAAACCTTTAAATGTTTTGCAATGTAAGTCACGTTTAGTTTTAATTTTTTTTGGTTTTATATTGAATTAAATAATTTTCATTTCGTTAAGGAGAAATTTGATTTATTTTTCATTGTAAACTAGTAAGTAAACAGATTAATATACAAGAAATTGTAAAAACATTTTCGACAAAATTTGTCTATCTGTTAACAACGCTTATTTAACCCACCCCTTTCCTTCATTTCTCACTTCTTCTCACCCTCTCTCCCTTCTTCTCTTTATTTATCTTATATTCGTGATTTCTAATTCCTCAATGAAAATTCATTTTTGGTTTACTCACATTCAAAGATTCGTGTCTGTCTGATTGCTTTAAAACACGGACAGAAAATTCAGAATGATATTTTCATAATCGAAACGGTGTTGTACAAAGTAAACCGATTCGATGGAAACTCATAGATGATTTTAGGCGTACGTTTAGATATTGACAATTTGCGGTTTTAAACTGGGTACCAAGCCAAAGAAAATATCTTTTAGTGGTAGAAAATTCGATTTTAGAATCATGATAGTCGATGCATTTGCGTTACCATCTGTTGACAATAATCAAAGATGATTGATTTACTTTTCTTTACGTTTCTTTTTTCTTTTTTTCAATTACATTTCCTTTCATTTCTCTCGATTTCTCTTTCTTTCCTTTAATTCCAAAAATTTATTTTCTATCGTGAGAAAATAAATATGAAAAAAAATTGGACGTACATACACACTCACACACGCACACACATATACATAAATATATGTTTACGAGTAATATGATCGAAAAGATCAAAAGTGGATTCTGCGATCGTGGAGAAAATATTTGAAAAGAAAGAAAAATAAATAAAAATTAATATTTAGGATTAAATTTTGCAGGAAAATATCCTTTATCGAAGAAGAAACTGGGTAAAGACAATAAAAAGGAAAATTACGTTCTTCATGAATTGCAACATTGACCAAAGATATTGAAATATGAAAATTCCTCTTACGAATTCTAATAAAACATGTAACATTCTTCCACTTATTGTTAATACAAAAATAATTACGAGTAACGCGAGTAATACATGCGTGAAATAAAACAACAAAATACAAAAAAGAAATGAAATAAAAATAGAATGTAAAAATAATTTTCCAATTGATTGAAACACACACGCACATACGCACGCACGCACGCATAGATAAAAAAAAAAGAAATTGATAATTAAATTAGCACCTGTAAGGTATTTATAAAATCTATGTCAAGTATACGTATGTCCATAGTTCGCTGGACCGTAACCGCGTAATATAGACTCGTTGGTATTAAATTATAAATAGAAGAAACTACTGAAGTGTAGAATAGTCATCGTCGTTGTGGTTGGCGTCGACGTAGTGCGGTAGTTGCGTGTGTGTATGCGTGTAACGATGCAAAGTTTGAATGCAAGGGTAGGGGGTCTCTATTGTGTAATCGCGTCTTTGTCGTCATAGTAGTTTTTCCTCATTTCGGATTCGTTTTACTCGGTTCGTTAAATTATACATAAGCTTTATTTAAGGGTAGCATATATATCATGCGTCTAATCGCATTCATAGTTGGTGTTATGATTTCCGGGTTTTAAAATGAGTTCTTGTTATTGTATACGTATGTTATTGAAATGCAAATAGAAACAGCAACAAGCTCGACAATACTCTGTTGATTTTATTAAACGTTAAGTAGATATCGTGTGCTCGTAGAAACTTTGATATAATATAATATAATATAATATATATAATATAATATAATATAATATATATAAAATATATATAAAATAATATAATATATATATATAATATATATATTTATTATAGTATATATTATAGTATATATTTATTTATTTATTAATTTTATTTATTAATATATATTTATATTGTTATAGTATATATACATAAAAATTATTGAACTATGTTTGAATGAATATTTTGTAAGATTTAGTTCCCTAAGATTAATTCTATCTATACTCTATCCTCAATTTTATTCATTTTCCATAAAATTCTTTCTTATATTAAAATTTATTTGTATAAGGAAAACGATTTAGTTTGAATATTATCGAATATCATTTAGGAATAAAAAAAAGATAGAAAAAGGAAGAAATAAGAGAGCTCTGAATTCGTCTTAATTCTTATTTATTACTATTGATCCAATTTTCTATATAAAGATGATTACGAAAATTGTTAAAACCAGTGTTCTACTTCTTCTCATCTCAATTTCTCTTTCTCTATTTCTCTGTTTCTCTTTTTCTCTCTCTAAGAATTACCAGTTCAGTCATCACTTATCAATAAATTCTTATACTGGGTTTTATCTTGGTAAGAAATAAATAGAAACATTGTCTCGTAGTTTTTCTCTGAAAAATATTATATGTGTGTACTGTTTTAAAACAAAATTTAGGTATATCAGATATATATATATATATATTTTCTCTCTCTTTCTCTCTTTCTCTTTCTCTCTCTCTTTTTGGAAACACAATCTTGAAAATAATGTGTGTCACGTATGAGAAAATAGCCGGAAGAAACAAAAAAAGAAGAAACTTACGGTTCGTCGAACGTTACAAAACGAAAGATGACGACTATGACTATATTAACGATGACGATGATAACTATGATGATGATGATGATGATGATAATGATGATGTCAGTTTTACACGTTTCTTAGAAATCGTCTAGTGGTGTCTACCGTTTTACGTTAACGCGAACGAATTTTGAAGAAAGTAAATCTGGGAGAAGTAGAAGACGAAGAAGAAAAGGTGGGGTTAGAAGGAAAGGGGTAGGGGGGGATGAGAAACGTAGAAAGGTTTAGCCAGAACGCCCACGATTTTTCGTTCACGAAAGAACGAATCGATTGCTTGTGCCAGAAAACAACGATTTTGGTTGCAGCGTCGCGCGCAAGGTGTACAAATGTTAATTCAAATAACAAAACAAAACAAAAAGATAAATTATTAAATTTATAAAGGAATATCAAGAATATTTTTAATAATAAAAGATTAAATTGGTGTATATTCATAATAATAATAATAATAATAATCCGTCTTTTCGTATTTGTGTCATTTCAATATTCTTATCGAAAGTTTTATTTAACCGTTTGAGTTCTATGGGGTATTGAAAAAACACTGTCGAAGAATCAGCGCAACCGCGCTTTTTCTAACCAGTTGTCCACAGTGATCGAATTGTGCTGGGTTTTTTCGACACAAAATCTCAACAGCGCGATCGCGCTGCTTGGGACTCAAACGGTTAAACGCAAGAATGTTCAACGTAATTAGTGTTTACGACAACAGGGTTACTTCGCTTCTAACATTTTTTTTCTACCTCATTTCGAATATGTTGTAATTTTCTCAGGATTTCAATATTTTTTAAATTCAACACAGCAAACGTGGTATATTGGACGTAAAAGAAAAAAAATTAATTAGCTTTCTCGCACTGTTTTGATGGATAAAACTTTAAAAATATTATCCTTAAATGTGGTAGGATAATCGATTATTGGAAAGAAAGATAATCAAACTCTCAGATGGGATATTGGAAGGATTGAGAATCATTTATTTTTCATTATTAATCCAAGAATAAATCCGTGGAAGTTATTGCTATAGTGTTACACCAAAGATATATTTCAAGGGAACACATTTCGTGGAATATTTCATTCAAAATTCATTCTTTTCGTAAACTTGTGAAAATAGTCACGGATTAATAAATAATTAAAAATAAATAAATAAACAAACAAATAAATAAATAAATAAATATATATATAAAAATGTAAATAATCAAACAAAGAATTAATGGATTAAATAAATATTTAAATCATTCTGATTAATTCGAGATAAAAAAAAAAACAATAGAAATTAGTTCCTTTTTTTTTGGTTTAAAATAAATAACATAATAATAATAATAATAATAATAATAAAACGCAAATATATATAAAAACAATTCTTCAAACGTTTATGGATAATATCCAGGTAAAAAATATAATTTTTTTCTATCACGCACGATTGTAATATTTTTTTAGAAAGTATTCAGGCATTGGGAATAAATACACAAACCTTGCAAAAAATTGGCATTCGTTGATTTAGAATGATTCGTCGTCATAGTCGTCGCAGCAGTGACAACTAGAAAGACTTTCTTCCGTGCTAGATGACTCAGTATAGTCCGAGCTATTTTCCGATGAAGTAGATGTGGAATATTCTGAGTAAAAACATGATGAAGACTCTTCGGTAGATGTGGAATATTCACTAGAGTCAGAAAAATCATCTTCTTCATCTGGAATTGGACAAATTTTCTTTCTTCAGAATAAATTTACATCAAAAGTAATATACAATTAAAGCGGTTATACGTAGTTAGAGTTTACAAAATATCAATTTTTGTTTACATTTTTGGAATGTACATGTATTTGAGTATATTCTCTGAAAATTTCAAATCGATGTGGTAAATATTTTCAGATATATTCCCATATTTGTAAGGACGCTTCAAAGCGTTAGAGTGGGTAGAGTGAAACTTCAAACGCAACCAACTCAATATAATTTGTAAGTAAAATAAATATAAAAATAAATATTATTGCATATTATCGTATATAAAATATAAAATAGGTTAATAAACAAAATAAAAAAAAAAAAAAAATAGTATTTGACTAATTGGTTACGTTATGGTTTTTACACTTTATCATTCCATGATACGACCACGTATAATACGGGTTGGTAATAACGAAAAGAATTTAATTTTTTATTTAGGAAATATTTTAAAATACCCTTGGCGTGTTTTATATCTTTGATGATCCTGCTCATCTGATTTTTAAATTTGTCCAAATTATGTTCAAGTTTTACTTTACATTTTCTCAGTATATCATTATTTTCTCTTTCTCTTATTTTCTTCATCTTCATCAATTTTTGCAACTCTTTTTCCTTGTTATCTGTAACATCACCTTGAAAATATTTCAAACGATTAAAAAATAATAAAAATCATTTTTAGATATTTTCTAGTATTAGGGATCATTTAGTTTTTTGTTGTTTTTATTCCTTACATTCCTTTTCGCTACTTTTTGTCTTGATTCTCTTTCTCCTCTTACAATTTGAAATAGATTCAGATTTTTTTAGTTCATTTTCTTGAGGAACATTATTTTTGGATTGTTCGAGTTTCGATGTTTCCTTAGAATTAGATTCCATGAGTTCTTCGTAATAATTTTCCATGGGTTCTTTTTTCACTTGAATTACATCGTTTTCTGAATCCAATTGTACAGTTTTATCGAGTAATTTATATTTTCCATCGTCAACAATTTCTTGATTCTTATTACCACAGATTTCTTTATCGGTATTTGTAGAATGTGAAATATTATCAACACTGTTGGATAAAGATTTTTCCAAATCCAAATTGTTACTCGTTTCAGAAACAATATCTTTGCAACAATCGTTTGATTTTGTTAAATTGGATTCATCGTTCTCAATGTTAGTCGTGTTCTCGTTTGTTTCAGATTTCTCGGGTTCCTCTACTTTGTCTAAAATCTCTGACGACGAGGCATTTACAATCTGAACTTTGGATTTTCTCGGTCCAGGTTTTTTCTTCGTAACCATTTTTTTCTTATTTCGATTAGTATTATTCTCAATAATCACCGAACTTGTTTCGTTTTCTTCTTGACCACTGATAGACGATTCCTTAGTTTCTTCCTGACAAGGTACCCATAATTGATTCGAAGAACCATTAACTGTATTTTCATTTTTATTTTCGTCATTGGACGATAATTTATTCTTCGGTAATTTTTTTTCTTTAATAGGAATCTCACCATTGTTCTTATTATTAACGTTAACGTTTTTTCTAACATATCTTTTCTTCTTCGTTCCTAAATTATTACCAGATTGTAAATCGCTAGTAACCATTGACAATGGATTAAAAGTTGTTTGTGAATTCATCGTTATTTTATTTCTTAGAAAATTTGTCCAATTGGTCATGAAATTGGTATTGTTTAATTTAAGAACACAAAGTAAATCCTTTTTCATAAGCTGTCTCATAATATTTTTCAAAATAACTTTCATTCGTTCATCTACGTATATTTATAAGAGAAAAAGAGAGAAAAACAATATATATTATATGTAAATAAAACATTTGAATAGTTTAAGAAACGAAATTAATATTTTGATGAGAAGAAGATAAAAGGAAAAATAAATAAAATTAAATCTAATTACCAGTCATATCTTTGAACCTGTTTAAATAATTTTCTGTAGATTCGCAATTATTTTCAAGTAATTCCTGAACGTATTTCGCGGGAAACATATTTTCTATTTCTACCATTTCAATAATACCATTCGATATATCCTGAGCAATTTCTTTTTGACTTTTAATATTTAATATCAGACTTAACATCCAAGATAATTCATCGCGATCAGCGTTATCTGTGAAATAATTCAAAAATCAAAATAATTTGTTATTTTATATTTTTTCTTCTTCTTCTTCATCTTTCTCTCTATCTCGAAAATACAAAAAACAAAAAAAAAAGAAGAAGAAATAAATAAATAAAAAGAAAAATCTTTAAAATTTCTTACCAATAAATTTGTTTCTCTCGCATAAATCATTGTCGTTCTCGTCTTCCTCGTTTAAAGATAGATTATCTTCTCTCAATGTATTTAAACTCATTTTCTTTCGTTATATTTCACTAGAAAACAAAACTTTATTGTATGATATGATTGTAATGATTGAATCTGTAATAGATTTCGATTACATGTAAATACGATTATTAGAGATTGTTCGGATAAGGTTAAACGTGTTTTTATTTCGAATATTTCAATCCTATCAAAAGTTTGAAACCTTTTCAAGTATAAATTTAACGAAACTTGTACTAACAGTTATGATATAAATAATAATAATAATAATAATAATAATAATAATACACATGCACACACACACATATACTTCTATTTTTCAAAATAAGAATAAAAAAATGAAGAAGAATTATTATTTAAGATGAAACAAGATAAGAGAGAATGATTTAAAAAAAAAATTAAAAAATCATAAAATAGGTAATATTTTCTTGCTTACCTCGAATTTAGTATTCCTGAAAGGTTTTATATTTTAAATTGAATTTTTGTTCAGCGTTAACGAGGAAAAATTATTTAAACTGTCCTAGGAAGATGTGTATATCTTTTTTTTTTTGATGAAAGAAAAAAAGGAGAAAACAAAAACAAAAGCCAGAGATTGAAATTTAAGAGATACGTCGTTTAATATTTTTAAAATTAAAAATGAAATTTATTACCGTCTAAGACGAGATACGTGTATCGAATAAATTTCATCTTAAATTTCATCGTCAATCATTTGAAAACATTCGTTACCACGATTTGCTTCGACCTCTATCGGTCGATTGTTTAAAATGTCGAGAGTTTGTTTATAAGTTAGGGTTAATCGTTTTTATTTATTCTTGAATAAACTCTTTCAATCATACTCTGTTGTTCATCTTTGCACGGGATTAGCCAATTTGAATAATTTTTCCACGTTCGAGAAAAATGATTTTCTAAGAATGTCGAAGAAAATTGTTAATTTCCAAGAAGATCTCTTTGGAAAGTTGCAAAAGTTTTGTCTCGTGTCGAGAGAAAGAGAAAGAGAGAGAGAGAGAGAGATGGAAATAATGGATTGCTCTTCGTCGGGTGGATAGGAAAAACAAATGTTCGGAGGCTTTTAAAAGCGCTTTTCGGCGCCTTTTGATCGGACGTATATCCACAGATAGTTGTAATTCTTATTTTATTATACTACCTTAAACTGAAAATAGATATGGTAAAAATATCATTTTCTCGAAAATCATTCTAACGTTTTCTACAGACAGAAATCGCTATTGCCTATAGTAAATTATCGTTAATATATACGAATATGTATGTGTGTGTGTGTGTGTGTGTGTGCGTGTGGGTTTTTGTGTGTTGGGTGTGCTTATTTTAGGCTTACCGAACGTACGTTATATACGTCAGCAGTTTTCTTGTTATCAATTCTCTCGCGTGTGCTGAAATCAGACGTAGAAAGAGAGAGAGAGAGAAATTCAATTCAATTCAATTCTATTCGATTACCATTCGTATTTTCAAACAATTGATGACAATTATTAAAGGGCACTCCTAGTGTGAAATTTTGAATATCTCGATTACTTTTTTTTTCATATTTCGATAGTCTATACTTTTAAAAATAACATACTAACATTTCAAATGCATATCTGAAAAGCAGTCGATCATCGAAAATGAAATCAGTAAGTTAAACTTTAAACGTGTTTTTCTCGAAACTATATTTTTCTACTTCGTTGCAATTGTAACTCGAAGACAAATCATCATATGATCGTTTTGATTTTTTTTTTCTATTTATTTTGTATATGTTTTTCTGTACAATGACTTTCCAGTTTATCGATTGTATGAAAAATGTAATTTTGGCAGGCTAAAAGTGATCTAATTTTCGAGCAAAATTCAAAACTTGTTTTTCAAAATTCTGTTATTTTGTTAAATTTCAATTTATTTTTCACAATCGTAGGTCATTGTATAGGCAATACCTTCTAGTTAAATAAACATTTTGCTTTTTTTGATTTCAAATATTGTGAAAGTCAATAACACTGCAACAGTGGAGAACCTTTTTTTTTTTTTAGTGACTTGGGAAGATAGCGAATAACTCGCTGAAAATGAAATTTGTTCATTTGAAAATTTCACAGAATATTCATTATTTATTTATAAATATATCCTCCAAATTGTAAAATATTTCATGCAGTAGTTTTCTTGAAAAAAATTCTCAAAAATTAATGTTGTTTTTTAGGAGGTCGCATTAGGTGTGTCCCTTAAATGCCGAGAAAGGTTGAAAAAGGTTTTATCGATTCGTAAAAGGATTATCGTGATTAGAATTGTGTACTCGATAATGTAAAATATGTAATATATTAAGCATAGTATCGTTTGGAATTAGGATTACTTGTATACCGAATTTTGATTGTTTTTATTCGATACAACATTTTTGTTTTTGATTTTGTACGATATATCGATTGATACACTTTATAAGTTTACTTACACGTTCGACCTGGAGTATCTTTTTTTATATACTACTCTTTCGAATACTAATTTAGTTTCGTAAAATTGATTTTCTGTTTAAATTTTAAATCATAGGATTATATTTGGGTAGATTATATTTAATCAACGCTAACTAAAATTTTTATTTTCGAGGCTTCTTATTATTTTATCGAACATTAAAACTCCGTATATTTAAATTGGATTATTTTAAGAACCATAATTATTTTGGTACCGATAATTGGAAAATGTTGTATTCGGTATACGAGAAAAGGTCATTGAAAATGTATAAAGTTGGGGTAGAAAATTATTGAAAAAAAAATAGGAAAAGGTCATTGAGAATGACGGTGATTTCGTAGAATTGATTAAATATATTTAGAGTAATAAAGGGATTTTATTATAGCCACCTGCAGCTGGTAATTCGATCTATTCGTAATTTCCATATTTTTCTAAAAAAAAAAAAGAAAGAAAATATCATAAAGTGTCATTTGCTACGTCTACCGGCTGTTCGTAATAATAACCATAAATAAGATAAAATTTCACGTAAAAATAAAAGCTTTCAGAGGTTTACCATAAAAAAAAAAAAAGATAAATTATTGGAATAGAAAAAGGAAGAAAGCTTAAGGTGTTGGATATTGTGAACAATTTTGTGTAAGAAAAATATAAAACTCTATTAGAGTGTTTTAGAAAATTACGATACTAATTTTATTCTTCAATTATTTTGATAACTTACAATTAGATTCGTAGTTAAATAAAAATAATAAAAATAATAATAATAAAACTAATAATAGAACGAAATGGTGTTTGGTTTAAAAGAAGATCGATAGTAATGACTGATAAATCTTTAACGTTAATTTCCTTTTATCCAATAACGAAATATTAAAGGATAATTTCATTCGTCATTAGAGTGGGACGAATTTGGAAGAAAATCGAACTCTATAAATGCAAAAATGGTGTTATACCTTGATTATCCGTTTATAGAACGTTGCCGTTCGTTTATAGGATTAACATTTTCGTGAATTTCTCTAATATCGAAAAACCCTTACCGTTTTTAGATCATTTTTAGATCATTGTATACCTGTATAGTAATTATCAAATAAACTCTTAACGAAAAATCTTTCAATATAAGTCCAAATCTTTTCGGTAAATAATAATAATAAAAATAATAATAATAATAATAGTTTATTCACCGTTTATTAGATAGGAAATAAAACTCTAGGATAATTCAATTGACTGATATGATTAAAATGATTCAAGAGAACGAGAAAGAATAAAACCAAAAATAGAAAATAAAAGAAAAAAAAATTGAATATTAAACGAACCTCGTTCTAAGTCCCCTTCACTTTTATCTTTTATTTTTTCTTCTTTTTTATTATTTAAGCAAAAATCATTTAAGATAAGTAAAATATGATTCGCTCGGTTTCTTTTTTCCTTTAACAAAAAATGCACGACGTCAGAGATTACTATTAATATTCTTTTTTTAAATTTAGATAACACCCGGAAGTACTTACTACGAAAACTTCTATTAGTTTGAATTTATATTTACGAATGAAACTTTTCTTTCCTTGTTTCCCCTTTTAAGAGATCGATGGTGGCGTGAAGAAGGGGGAAGGGGGAGAAGATAGGAAGCAAACGTGTGACTGTTTGATGGATTTGAAAATGGCCTGGATTTGAAACGAGTCTCTGGTCTATGGCAGCAAAAAAAAAGAAAAAGAAATAAAGAGATGGATCCCAAAGAGTGAGTTAAAAGATGGTCAACAAAGAAACTGCTTTGACAATCGGACTACTAACTTTTTGGCAACCTGCCAGTTGGAGTTTGTCGTGAGAGTCATTATGTCGTTTTGATGCAAACTATGACTACAGTATACCCATATATATAGAAACACACGTTTACTAACACGTTAAATACATATATGTATGTATTAGCTAGTCAAATATGAAATGGAGCAAAAAATGTACACTATTGTATTGGAAATTTGCTCCATTTCACACTTGACTGCCCAATATATACGAGATGTTTTATATTTTCACACCAGACTATATCGTTTATTCGATAATAAAATCACTACGTTAAGAAAGTAAACCTATCGTAAATATTTTATTACCGATTGAATTCGAAAGAAATAAAAGGAATAAGAACTATAAATAACTAGATTTTTCGTATCAAAAAGAAACAAAAAAAATCTCGATCGTTAATAATAAAACAAGCTACTCTTCTTTGAGATAATGAAATTATTTAAATAAACCGTTAATCTTTAACGACGCGTAGAATCAAAAAAAGAAAAACAAAAGAGAGAATAAATCATTCATTTGTAATTTTAGGATCTTTTTTTTTATTCTTTTATAACTTCGTAATAAAACGTTTAATGTGATCATCTTATCTTCGTGTCAATATTTCTTTTATTCCTGTATCCTCACCCCCGCTTCCCCTCCACCCGAGTTGAATGAATTCAATCAATTTTTTCTTTCAGTCAGTTTTTTGTTTATCTTCTATTCGGTTTTATTAGTGGCGCCCCAATGCGAATTGATTTATTATTAAAAGTTAAATAAAGTTTCTTTTTCTTTTTTTTTTAAAGAGAGATATTATTAGTAAGTTAAAATAATCATGTGCTACTCTTCTAGGACTCCTCCACCTCCTATGGTGTATTTAACGTATTAAGTGAGATAAAAATAAAACATCTCGTAGACGATTTTTATTCGAAATCCCATACGATTTTTATTTATTTGATCGTTGATGATGAAGGAGACAGGGGTGGGGAGTGATGGGAAGTTTCAGAGAGTGGGGAAAGGTGGGGAGAATGGTGACGATGGTACATCGGACTCGTTCTCTTAGAACAAGTTCATAAACCATATAGAATGAACTATGTTTCTATTAATAAACGTGAAAACCTGTTCGGCAAGTTCGGTTCCTGGCGATGTGTTTTTGGCCAATCTAAAATCGTTCTTCTTTAAAACCAGATGGATAGATAGATAGATAGATAGATAGATAGATAGATAGATAGATAGATAGATAGATATACATGTATATTCAGAAATATCATTTTAAATAACTATCATATCCTAGAAGTTAGATTAAAAGCAAATCCCATGAAATCCCTGGAACATTTGCAATATTTGGGATAATACGATTTAAAGAAAATGTTCAACAACGAATTTCGTTCTAGTAATGAAATTTAATTATTCATTATTACATTTATTTTCAAATTTATCTTCGAGTTAAATAATTTAATCGGTTTACCCTTCTTTTTTTTTTTAATATTATTTTTCATTAAAAATTAATCCATCAACGTATATTTTATTTTATTTTAGTTTCTTTTATCGATGATCCCCAACACACAGTTTTACCTTCTCCAATAATATTTAAATTTAATAATAATAATAATAATATATATGTAAAAAGAATTAAATCGCGATGAAAATAATAATCCTCAAATAATTTCGATATTATAAATATTTTATCTCAGGAATCTTTTTTGTATGCAACCAGTGTCGTGAAAAAAAAAAAGAAAAGAAAAATTGTATATAAAAAATATTACACATATCATATATAAATATACAATAATAAAATAAACTTTGTAGCTATCGTTAAAAGAAGGAAAAAGAAAAAAGGGAAAAATAATACAAACACTACAATCTACATTAATTTTTCTTTTTTCTTTTTATCGAGATCGATTTTTATTATTCAGAAATGAATGTTATCCTTGAGAAAAGATTCCCAACGTTCTCCTATTGCCAAGTTCATCGCGCCTACACACACACACACACACACACACAAACACATACACATACCAACCATATTCTGTTTGTTATTCTATCTCTCTTTTTATTTCTTTCTTTCTTTCTTCCTTTCCTTCTCTCTTATATTTTTCTCACATTTTCTTTATCTTTAACGCTTGGTTGAAACTAACATACGATTTACAATTTACAATGAAACGTATTGACATTTTATTCTTCCTACAGGCCCAACTAGTGATGTAACTCAACTAGCATGAATACAAGGACGAGGACGACGTATTACATATATGCACGCGTATTGCACATAGAGTATATATATATGGTATATATGCATTATATACCCTAGGAAAGATATAATATAATGACGTCATTGATGTCTAGTAGAGATTCTCGTTCAATGCTGAGAGGGTGGTAGGTCGATAATTTGCATAGGCGCCCGCGGGTGTAGGCATCATCGGTGTGGAAAAATGCTGAGGGTAAAAAAAAAAGAAGAAGAAGGTGTGGAGAGAAAAAAAATATAGGGTTGGGTGACGTCATCCTTCCAACTACAATATATATACATATCAACCTGCTACGTCATCTTATTTCATTATTTTCCCTATCATCGAAAAAAGATCGAACGAACACAGTCTCAATTCCCCTAAAGGGGATATCGTCCACACATGTTACTCCAAACTTTTGGGTTGTTTTTCCCTCTCCCTCGCACCAGGGAGGTTTTTCCACTCTTTCCTTCCCCCTTTCTCTTCCTTCCCCATCTATATTAAATTTCTAGAGTAGGATAATTTCGTAGGAACGCGATGACGCGCATAAGATCTGAACTATCGTTCAATAAACCTTCGTCTGAGTTTCGACAAATAGACAAATAACCATAAGTTTGCTCATCGTGGCCTCAACCCAACCCAACTCAACTCAACTACCACCCACAATCCATTAAATTTATTTCTTTTCGTGAAATAATATTTATTTCCTTGGAAACGATCGATTTTCAACGTTAATACATATATGTGTGTGTGTGTGTGTGTGTGTCTGTATGTTGTATTTATTTCGGTATTAGAATTTCGATCGAACTGTTATGCAGATCACCAAGACGTCATTGAGAAAGATTAGACTGTTTTCAATAGATAGACAAATATTTTAATAGTTTTTTTTTCCCATTGGTTATAGATGAACGAACTACCGTAAAACTCGATACCAGTTTACTTTAACCCAAAAGACCATCCCCAATCTACGACCTCAAAAACAAATCAGATATATTTTTTCAAGTAAGGTAGAAGCTAATTTAAAAAACAAAAACATTATTTCTATCTTTCACAGTTTTTTTCTTAATTATAATATAAACCAAAAAATATATAAAGAAAGCAGCTGTATTTTTAGGGATCACTTGGTACCTTTTTAGGATGCAAATTTGAGTACTACAAAAAAAAAAAAAAAAGAAAAAGGAAACGTTTAAGTAATTTAACGTTAATTTTTATTCAAAAGCAATATCTCGAATACTTAAAATATATATTTCTTAAAAAAAAACATGAATTATTGTACGAATGATGTGTTATTTTAAAAGAATTTCGAATACGAAAATAAAATTTATTCGGATATATTTCAAACAGTAAATATTTTTATCTTAAAATCAAATATATGAGTTATGCTACATACTATAAGAGTTTATATTTTATTATTAAACGTTTCATAGTGAGAAGAGGGTTAAAATGATCGGTAAAGAAGCTTAGCACGTGAGGGCTATAAATTAGAACTAAACTATAGTTATAACAATGTATCATATTGTATTCAATTTGAAAGTCTCTCGAGTATTTATCAGCATGTTAAAATATCGTACTTACGTTTGGTATGCTTCAGTCTTGACGACCTTGACTCGTTCTCGTAACACCTTAAAATGCATACACCTGTACGATATAAAGCATGAAAGACTTCGTTAATGAGCACTTTCGATTGTAGGGTAAGAAACAATAGAACAATATTGGTAATAATAAGAAGAAAATATGCACGAATTTGATCAATTTGCCAATAACATTAATAAAAAAAAAATATTTTAACAAATTAATAGACTTTAACAAAATAATTAAAATTATTGTCTTACCAAAGTAATCATAATTTTGTTTCGTTTATGATACGTCTTTTGGTATTCGTTGATTATCGATAACTGATGGAAACAGACAATAATCCTCTAACGTCTTTATTGGTATTTAAAGTAAATTAATATTTACATAAAAATAAATATCATAAGAAATTAAACACACACACACACACACACATGTGTTAATTCTCGAGAACTTTGCTCACACATTCGAAAAATTTATCATAACTCACGTAGAGTATGTTCTCAATTATCGATAAATATACTCAAATTCTCTTAAGTGTGTATTACATTTAAATTAAATTATAACAAATTCAATTCCAATTCTGAAATAAATTCAATTTCATTCTGTATTTTCGTTATCGATTAGGTTAGCATTTTTTTTCTCGTTCTCCTTTAGCTTGGTTAGTATTCAAAGCTTTGACGTAGGAATTATTGTTTTTCTTGTATTTTTTAGCGAAAGAATAAGAAAGAAAAAAAAAGAGAAGAAAAATTATAGCATAGGTAAGAAAGCTTATTAAGTTAATTAGAGGAAAACCTCGTTAATGAAAATGGGAGATGGGTTGGTAATTAATTCCGATAAGTTTTAAGAAAAGCGAGAAGGTTTGGAGAGAAAAACAAAATTCTGAAAGTCCTGGGAAGTGGTAGAGGAGTGTGCGATGAAACAGGATAGGTGGTAATGGGGGGAAGGAGAGAGGGGAAGGAGGAGGAGAAGAAACTGCTTGACTCATCAAAATAAAACGTTGATCATGTTGTAAGACCAGTGTCGATGCTTGTGTATACTCGTATACGTATATTCATATAAAAGTGTCATCTTGCCATTCGCGGAGGATAGTTGGACTCGAAGCTTCGAAAGAACATGATCGAGGTAAGAAAATCTCGAAGGATTGGGTTTTTTTTTTGGAGGAGGAGGAATTCTTTTAATCCAAGTCTCGAGACTCGTTTGTAAGAGATATGATAAAAATAAAAAAATAAAACGAAACGAAACGAAACGGAAAGAAAAAGTATTTCGATTAACCGAAAAGTGGTATAAAAATCTGTGCGTCATCGTTTATTATTATTATTATTATTATTATTGTTATTATTATTTTCTTCGATGTATACCCGAGTGAAAGGGAAAAGGACAAAACTGAATAATTTTAATTAGTAATTTTTTGGTTTGAAGTACATAAAGGATACGTTTTACAGTGATAAGTGTAATCAAAATGAAAATGTGTTGTATTTTGGAAAGATAGTTGAAAAAGTATTCGAATTTTATCGGTAATCAGTTTGTTATTCGTTGGTTCTTTCTTTTTATTTGTATTTTTGTTATTATTAATTCGTTCTATTGTTTAATCTTTCGCAAATTTAATCAGGGTCAAGTTCAAGAATGGAAGATAAATAAAATGGATTATAAAAAAAGTATATTTGAAATTTTTGTAAATGTTCTTTCTCTACCCGACGTGCAGTTGGATTAAAAATAAAAAAATTGTGATATTATTATTTGGATAATTTATATTTCGCTTTGATAGTTTGAAAAAAGAAGAAAAATTGTCGCGGATGTTGGAATCGTAAGAGGAGGAACGGTTTTGTGGTATTTTCTTTTTATTTAGCAAGGCATCTTATTTAGGTCAAGTGGAATGGAACAAGAATTTAACATTATATTGTAATACGTGTAAGCGTGGGTGAGAAGAGACATGATTTGAGTTATTTCAGACTTTTTAGATTTCTGTCACGTTAACGTACAATAAACATTTTACATGTATCTTCAACTCTTTCATTCGCGTGATACGTGAAAACAGGTCAAAGATAAAACCACACACACACACATTTCCTTTTTTTTTCTTCGTATTCGTTTCGTCGTAATCGTTATTTAAAATGAAGTTTTCTTCTTAACATTGGTTTATTGCTTTTCGATATCATTTGAAACTTGATTATTTTTATTGATTATTTCTATCTTCTTTCGCAGATTATTTTATTGTTCTTAGGCGTTTATGGTACGTTCGCCGTACCATACAAACCGCATACGGACAGGGAATTTCGTACGGTGGGCAATGACGCGGTCGATGACACCGAAATAGTTGATTCTCGTCTTCCAGGTTCGGCAAATTTAAATGAAAAATCTATACCCTTATCTCGACTTTACGCAGTTGTACCTGACAGTTTTTTACCTGGCAATGAGAATTTAGAAGAAAGGTCACAAATACGTATTGTTTTACCTGGTACGAAAAATTTGGATGAGAAAAGTATACCGGATTATGTGATAAGACGTATGGCCAATCCGACGAATCTTCGAGTTTCAAGTCATCCTGATTTTGAGGAAATTCCTATTCAGTGAAAAGGGTAATTATTTCTTTTTGCCCTTACAATTAATTACTTTGTATTAGATTGTCAATTATGAAATATGGAGCAAAAAAAAAACATAATTGAATTGAAATTTGCTCCATTTCATACTTGACAAACCTAATAGTTCATTCATTATTATTATTATAATTATTATTATTATTTTTTGTTCTATTTTATTTTCCTTATTTAATATTTATATTTTAGATAAATATAAAAACGAACCAGTATAAAGTTAATTAAATGTATTAATTATATATTTGTTTATAACAAAAATGCGGTATCGAGATGGACGAGAAGACGCTTCGAAAAAAAAATTAGAAAAAAATTAAAATCAAATAAGAAAACGTATAACGAATGATTGTTATTATTGTTTTCTAATATTGTACGATCTATCGTATTTTATAAAAATATTTAATAAATTTATGATTATCCGTTGGAATGCAAATTACATGAAACGAAAATGATTAAATGTTTTTTCTATACTTGGTACAATCTCGTCAGAATTTTTTGATTTGGTATACCATCAGAGTTGTTTCCTACGTGAGATTCCTACCTTATCTTCGTATAATTATTCACCATTGTATCAAAATTACTATAATATCAACCACCGATCGTTTATCGAGTTGATCAAAACTGTCAACAACATTGACGATATTTTAACAACGTGGCAGCACTTGCTAAAAATCAAAGAAATACATTTTTTACGCGGATTATTTTTGAATCGTTTTTTTTTCTGTCGAATAAAAAGCGTAGGATTATAAACAAAATTATTCTAACTGTCGTAATATTTCTTTCGAGTTCACAATATTTATTTATATCTTATAAAATTGATAGAAAAAGTAATTTAAAAAAAAAAGCTATAGAAAATAGTTGCATTGAAGTTATAAATAAAATCGAATAAAAATGCGTCAGATGTTAAAGACAATACCC
>JACGTP010000019.1:1303724-1364905 GCA_023678845.1 Mischocyttarus mexicanus | reverse complement strand
TTAAAGACAATTCCCCCCCCCCCCCCCACCCCTCCCAACGATGAAATTGAATACAAGCGAACGATTAACGATGAAATTATAGGAAGCTTAGTTGCATTTCTCTGGATTAGGGAAGCTTTAAACTGAAATTAATTGAACTTGGAATTCATATGTATTACACATATGTGTATATTTACATATACATATGTAAAGGAGACATATACACATAAGTTTTGATGTACATGGTGCTAGTGTATCTTATGAGCCGGGAAATGCAGATCGTGAAGTACGAAGGTAATGGATTTTCTCTTTTAGAGTGAAACGCGTTTTAATACCCATTCCATTGATCCCCCCTCCTACCTACCCACTCTTCTTCTTTCCTTCTCCTTTCTCTTCTTTTCTGTTTCTTTCTCTCTCTTTTTTCCGTGCAAGTTACTTTTACCTTTATTTCTTCTACTTCTTTCTCTTACTTACCCCATTTCCTTTCTTCTCTATTCTTCCTATTTTCCATTTTTTTCTTTTATTTTATTTTATTCTCTCTCTCTCTTTCTCACTCTAATTCTATCTTTCTCGAATGACAAAGCCATAACGAATTGAAGCAGCACAATTTGTTCTCTTAGATTCTTAGGAACAAGGAAATTCGATTAAACGGATTATAATCGATGTATTGTTATCCTTCTGTGTCGATAATCTTCCTTTGTAAAGATTAAAACGATCTTTGAAATTTTGTTCTAGGATTAATAATGTTTTTTCTTTGATTTCAAATCTTTTTTTTTTATTTTATGTAATTTTTTGGTGAAATAAAATCTATTTCTATTTTTTGTTAGATTGTAAGGTATAAAAATGTTGTATTTATTATTTTTTATCATTACGTATATAAGTATAGGTAGCCCTTCTACAACACGGCATTTTATAACACGGTTTCGCTCTAACACGATAAGAAAATTGCTAAAAATTTTGTACAGCACTGTACTTCGACAACCGTCTTAAAGATTCAGTGTAATTTTCCTTTTTGTACTGGCTCTGGGTCTCATACAACACGGAATTTTCTAGGAACCTATCTACCGTGTTAGAGGAGGGTTACTTGTATTATATATTTTATATCATTTGTTTGTCAAAGATTATTTGGAAGTAAGAAATAAAAGAAAGTATTATTAACCGTTTGAGTCCCAACCTAGCACATTTCGAGGATTGTTGACAACTGACAGCTCGTTTTACCAATTGTCGAAATTGTG
The DNA here is from genome assembly GCA_023678845.1 of Mischocyttarus mexicanus. Classification (NCBI taxonomy): domain Eukaryota; kingdom Metazoa; phylum Arthropoda; class Insecta; order Hymenoptera; family Vespidae; genus Mischocyttarus; species Mischocyttarus mexicanus. The sequence continues at coordinate 1,363,691 of JACGTP010000019.1, read as the reverse complement.
TGCTCAGATTTACTGTCGCAAGTACATCACACAGCTTCTTTTTAATGTAAATAGTATATTTTATTACAATAAGTAGAGTAATAGGTACTATAATAACCCAATAGAGAATCAGGTTACTTAACACATACATAAAACGCTATTTCTGAGATTGGGAATCATCGATATTAAATAAAATAAAGCGCTATCGCGCTGTTTGAGTCTTTCCATAATCATTTAAAGAATAACAATTGCACTGTTTGGGATTCTTCAACAGTGGTTTTTCAATACCCCCTTTAGGATTCAAATGGTTAATAGATTAAGTTCTGAGAGAATGAAATAAAATTACTACGAGAAAAATCGATGATAAAATGAAGAATATATCAAATTGCATTTTTTATCGTATCTTGAATTACTTTTCTTTCTTTTCTTTTTTGTATCTTTCAATTTGTATAAAGAGAAAGTACCTTGAAACATTTTGCGTTAGAAATGAGGGTAATACGCTTGGAATATTCTCAATAGCAATTAACTTAGGACGATTAATTATTGCGATCAGATTACGTAAAACGGTGAACGCATGTACTCGTGTGTGTGTGTGTGTGTGTGTGTGTATGTATGTATGTATTAACATATATATATACACATATGAATATTCGTATGTGTACGCGTACGTAGTATTACGTGTTTCACTTTTCATCGAACTGCTGCTTCGCGTACTCCGCGCCAACATATTTCTCGTTAATTACATCTCGGTGATTACTTTGCAGTAATGAGAAACAAATTTTGGCTACATCGTAGAACAAACAGACGATTTCGAATAGGAGAATAGGTATGTACGTGGTTAGCTTACTATCCAAATCTTTTATTTCGTTTTAATCGCGACAAATCTTTTGATCTTTTCATTTTGCATTTCAAATTTCTCATTAATCCTTTTATATATATATATATATATATTAACGTCATGCAACATTAAAATAATCGTATTCATAAAATCAGTACTTTTATTCAAATATTTAAAATATATATATTTTATTTCATATTTTTCTTTACCATCATAAAAATATCGTTATCAATTAATATCATATCTGTCGAGTTATATATTCATTATCAAAGTGCGATATAATTAATTACAAATAAATAAAATAAATAGAATAAATAAATTTTCTACTCTAGACTCTCCCTCTCTCTCTCTTTGGTAAGAGAAAAATTCTTTTTTTTATTTATAAAAAATAGGATTAATGTGGGAATTTTATTTGAATACATACTACGTGGGAAGAAGGAGAAATGGGAGGTATAAGTTCATTAAAGAATTTTATGAAATATTTAAAATAAAAATATATTTATACATTTTGATATAAAAATACATGTACTTATAATATTCATCGAGTTTAACCAATGGAAAATCATATTTCTTAGGGAAGAGAACATACTTGTAGTTGGGTAACCCAAAACGAGGAGAGTTAAAAACGAGGACATTTGCATATCCTCCGATAAATTACGAGTTTCATTTCAGGTCATGGTTATTTCCTGGTCCCGGAATTACGCGCTCGGTGGAATGAGTAAGTAAGTACACGCACCCTTCTCTCTCTCTCTCTCTCTCTCTCTCTCTCTCTCTCTCTCTCTCTCTCTCTTTCTCTCTCTTTTTTCTTTTTTACTAAAAAAAACGTTTCCAAAGTAAATTGCGATGGAAATTACATCGGGAGTGTTGGGTTACCTTCTTCGCTTCTTTTTCCCCCTTCTTTTCTCCTCTTCCATTAAAGTTTCACATCGTTTCTCTTACGTCTTATTAAGTACAAAGATAAGATATGTGAGAAGAAGGAAAGTAGGAAGGAATGAAGGATGACAAAAAAGAAAGAAAGAAAAAAAAAAGTAAAGTGGGTGGCGATTTTCGTTTAAACCGTATCCTCGACTATTTTCCTAATCTTTCTTACCAATTCTTTTTTTTTATACAGGAATTCTACCCACTGTGTTCCTCTTATTTTTGTCCTCTTTGAACGAGAGAGAAAGAAAGAGAATAAAAATAAAAATAAAAATAAAAAAGAAAAGTAAAAGAAATTTCGAATAGCCCAACAAGGAGCTTTTCCTTTTTCTCGTTGCCGACGGGTTTAAAAGTAGCTGGAAACGCGACGACCGGGACCAATTTTACGTTAAGCTGGAAAAAAGTTTCTCCGGAGAATGTAGTATTAACCAACCAACCAACCAACCATCGTACATTTTTGCAGTTGGCTTTTAACATTCGGTGGAAAAAAAAAAACAAATTAAAGAAACATTCATTCGACCAACACGCATGTCATAACGATCCTTGTACGATTCAGTGGCTGCTATTTCAGCAAGGATAAAAACTGACTGAATGAGAGAGAGAGAGAGAGAGAGAGAGAGAGTGCTTTTTAACAGACAACTACTACTCATCATCCCAAAGCATGAAACGAATTTTATAGGAAATTTATTATCACGATTTAAATTCACTACCAACTCTCGATTGTTTGTTTTATACCTAAATTATTTATTAATCCTTCCATTATTCCCTTCATTTTTCCTATTATTTTCACGTACACGTTCAACAGGACATTTGTGTGTTTTATTTTATTTTATTTATATTACTCCAACTCATTTATATATTTTCCAATTTTAATTTTATCCGATGTTGGATAGAATATTTTGTTCCTTCTTTTTTTTTTAATTATTAATTTATTTTTTTTTAATTATTTTCCAATACAATTTTCTATAATAGAATGATGCATTATATACAATAGTTATTGTTAATTAACTATTTCTCGTTGAATACTTCTCTTTATATTTTATCGAAAGATCATTGTGTTTCGTCGTAAAGCCACCTTAATTGCAAACTGTAGCAGCTACTGGAGGAATAATTGATGAAGTACCTAGCACGATTATCAGCATGTTCAGATAATTCCGCGGATTGTTATGAAAGCCAGGACGGAACAATGTCGATGATCGATCGCTTATGTTGCGTTGTACCGTTTACCACGCTACACGAATTGCAACATGAGCTAATGACGATACCGTCTAGTTTTCCCTCGATTATGCGATATACCGTAAATACCAAGGTGCATATTATCGCTAGGCGAAAGTAATAAATGACTATTTTGTTAATGTAAGTGGAATAGGAATACTCTATCATTATATCAATTATCTTTCTTATAAAAGAACGTATTCTTATCGGTTTCGTTTTTTATTTTTTTTTTTCAAATAAAAACATTTCTATTTAATTTTCATAAATAAATATGATTAATCTAAGTTATAGGTATATTTTAATATTATTTTTGTAAGTAAATATTTTAACCTTTTCGTAAACGAGAGTGGTTTATGGTATACAACTATTATATGGGTCATTAGGGGATTTTGTATGGATGACCCACGTATGGGTCAATAGTTACGAAAATGGTGTTAAACAAATGGATATTATTATATTTATTAATACAAAAATTTAATATTTAACTTTAATATTTAACATAATATATTTGAGAATATACTTATCATACATTAATAAAAAATACAGTCGACAAATATATAATATTTAAATTATCAATTACTTATATTTTACATATATTTTACAAACATACATTTATATATATATTATATATAAATATCATATATAAATATGATACATACGTTATTATAATATAACTAAGAATAGAGAATACTAAATAGAATTAGAATTAATTTAACAAAAATTACTTCTAAAATATTTATTTCGTATCTCCTCGAATTGCAAAAAAAAAAGAATTAATAACAACGGTATTACCATTTTAGATAAAAAAATTAAATAACAATGAAGAAATGATTTCGACGTATTAAAAAGTAAGTTGGTCTTCCGTGAAATATACCCATCAAAAAATAGTAATCGAATTTAGGTTCACATGATTGCGCATCTACGGTAAATACGCACGAATGCGTGTTACTTGAATGTATTATAGTTTGGCAACGTATAAAGAAACATGGTATCGAATGAAACATCTTTGTGACCGTGGTAATCAATGCTTTCATCTCACCCATGATAGGACAAAGTGCATTGTATCGATGGATTCAACAGCATGGTGGCGTTGAAGCTTGCAAACCTAAAAAGAATAGATCGCTTTAGATGCACACTCACTATACTAGTATACCGTTTTTTCTTTTTTTCGAAACTTCAACGCAATCGTTTGAATCACGCTGTTAAGCTATTCGCCATTGTATTCAACCATGCGAAGCTTCCAAGAGAGAAAAAAGGGGAATGAGGAAGGGGTAGGAGGAGGAAGGGAGAAGAATTCCTTTATATGGATCTTTTATCAAGTTATCGGTACTCTTTAACGTGGTTGTATAATACATATTTCTAGATTCGAATATTAATTTATTAACAATAATCAATATGGATGAGAAAGGATTTTATTTGATTATATTTTTTTCTCGATTCAACTCACTGGCAAAGAAACGAACATAACGTATTTTAGTTTTTGAACAATTTTAAACGTTAGTGTGTTTGGTGTATGTATCTTAAATGATAATTGAGATTGATTTAAAGAAATGTAATATTGTAATTTAAAAATAAGGAATAATGTAAGTTAAATATTATTTTTATATTAATTGTCCTGTAGATGATAATACATAAAAATATGAAAATTATATAAAAGGTATTAAAACCAGTTGTATATTATTATATTGTTCCTTCGGAAAGTCATATAAACAACAATCAATAAAAGAACTTTCATAGAGGAGACACTACGAGCCAGTCTAACGGTGAACTTCGAAGAAGACGGTAACGTGCAATTTATATATACGAAATTTGAACGTACTAACTGTATAATATATTTGTATTATTTATATTCAAACCAATACACACACTCAAACCATTACACACATAATTACACACACTCACACACACACACACATACACGAAGAGTCTCAAAGAGAAAGAGAATTGCTACGGAAAGCGAGTCATGGTTTGTTTATATTTTTTTTTCTTCACCTATAGAAATTGTCGACTAAGATAATCAGTTGATCTTGTAATGTCGTGAATACAAGACCGTGTTCTTATTTTCTTAATTTTCCATTCTAATTAAAAGTAATACATTTATTATCGTTTAAATTAAATAATAATAATTATCTTAGTAAATAAATTCTGTCAGTTTATGTGATGGTAGTAGTGCGTTAGAGGGTATTAGTTAAAATTAATGAAGTCTGATGAACGTGACGAGTTCTCCGAATTAACGTCAACGTCGGTAGTTGTGGAACATACGGGAGAAGTTTAGTTGCATCCCTGCATGGTGCATTGTGCAGTCGAAAGATTTTAAGGAGGTAAGCGTATTTAGGTAATATTCTAACATATTATCTTTTGTTTCAAATACTTGCAGAAATAAATATTTTAAGACATACTAATATACTAATATAAATAGTACAAAAAAGAAAATACATTTATAAAAAATCAGAACATGATACAAAATAAAGATTATAACATACTTTGAAGAATATTTCTCATGGTAAAAATTGATTCAGAAAATATATCAAAATGATGACAGTCAAGATTAACATTCAAGAACATTCTATTAAAAGAACTTTAGTACCCATAAGAGATGTGATGAGGTTCAATAAACAGTAATATATACAGGTAACCCTCCTCTAACACGGTAGATAGGTTCCTAGAAAATTCCGTGTGTGTGAAACCGTGTTGTATGAGACCCAGAGCCAGTACAAAAAAGAAGGTTTACACTGTATCTTTAAGACGGTAGGTTCGAAGTACAGTGCTGTACAAAGGTTTTAGCAATCTTCTTATCGTGTTAGAGCAAAACTGTGTTATAAGATGCCGTGTTGGAGGAGGGCTACCTATATATAAAGACAATAAATATATATATATATTTATATATCTTCGTATTGGTTGCGGAAAGGGTACAGGAAGTTTCTCTGCATGTCTCTGCATGTGCACCGTGCACAGTCGAGAGATTGTTAGGAGGAAAACGTTACAATGCACCGTATTATCAAGCTGCAAGCGTATTATACCCCCCAGTATGAGTTTCACCGAGTATACTTTGCTCACGCGTATACTAGTGCCGCGTTCTAAACCAGGCTTTGTACGCGTTTACGAGTTCCTCTCCTCGCATGCTATTAGCCTTCTTTCTTTCTATCCGTCGTCGTCTCACTCTCATATTCCTTACTTGACTTTTATTTTCCATTGAAAGGAACGTTTCGGCTCGCACTTTTTCAAAGAATCTAAAGTGCGTTCTCGTGAAACAGTATACGGATTGCAACTAAAAATCGGCCACAGTTACATTTTTTTTATTCGTCATATTTACACATATATACTCGTACATGATGTAATTGTCAATTTTTATCCTATATGGTATGAGAGAGAGCTAATCAAATTTGTGAATATTTTGTTCAAACGGGGTTAATCGATAATTATTTTGATTAATATTTCTTAATTGGATGATCAATTTTTTAGAATCGTTTATTCATCATCTCGATGATCTCTGTTGGTCGTAAAAATTAATCTCAATGTATAAATCTATGATTAAATACTTCTATATATATAAAATTTGTTCAAAAAAATAATATATATCTCTGTGATTTTGAATTAGTGTTTCTCTTGTGTATGAATCTTTTTATAATTTTGAGTATCGTATGCGACTAACGAGATCGTTACCGTGTGGTGTTTAAGATAATTATACGGGGGAGTAAAGAGGGAAAGGTAAAGAGAAAGAGAAATAGAAATAGAAAGAGAAATAGACAGAGAGTTTGGTAGAAAGACAAGTATGCATGCATGTATGTATGTATGTATGTATGTATGTATGTATATATGTATGCATGCATGCATGGATGTATTTCTCACGAGTATGCAAATGGATGTGACAGTCAAAGGGTTATTATGCATACGTAGGTATTTATGTGCATTCGCGTATTCAAGCTGAGAGTGGGCGGGCTATGATTGTGCTTGAACAATGGGGATCCACCGCTTTGTTTACCGAACAACTATTGACGCTTATGGGCTTTTCAGGTTGACAGAAAAAGGAGAAAATTTTGTCATTTCCACGCGACACGCAGCTATACTCTCTTTTCGAAAACGCAACCTCTCTCGCAAACATACATCGTAATATTTTCTACCGATAGCGTATCTTCTTCTCCTTCCTTCCCTTCTCTCCCTTCTCCCTTTCTTCTTCTTTTTTTATTCCACCACTTCGAACTTTTCTCTACGCGATACAACTTATTCGAGTATCGTTACATGTGTGTATATATATTCTACATATGTTACACTTATTTATAACCGTCTCTCGCGTGTCGTGTCAGGATAGATAGAACAAAAATTTCATTTCCGTGACTAATAGCAAGCAGAATATCTTTTTTTTTTCTTTTGTTAAACTTTATTAGTATTCTACTTCTTTACGAGAAAAAGTTTCTTTCAAATGATACGTCAAAGAATACTTTAGAATAATTTTGTATCTACCTCTAAAAGAAAGTTATATATATGGAATATATAGGAATAAAATTCAGTTAATTTCCCATTGGTATTGTTTAAATCAGGATATATGAATCTTTAAAGAACAGAAGGAGTTACCACTTCGGCAGTAGTATTCGCGTCAATTGTTTACGATAAATTGTCGTTTCCCCATCTGTCAATTTGAATGAAGCACAGAAACCATCTTTCCACGTTACAACCCTTCAAATCCTCCTCAAACTTACCCACCCACCCACTCTATTCCTCTCTCTCTCTCTCTCTTTCTTTCAGTTCCTCTTCACTTCGTCTAAAGGATTCAACACTCCATCGAATAACAGAAACGTAATACTTGTCGCATCGTTGAAGATTTTGCCGTACGACTTGGCGTAAGTCGTTCATTGTTCTGCGATACGTTTCCACTCGAGGAAAGTTAAATTTTCGTTATATCCATCTATATCTATCTATCTATATATATACATACATATATATATACTGAGTACTTCTATACCTTCGAGAGAGTTACCGATACTTTTGCTAACCAATTAAGTAAGTTTCCTCATTTAGTTAAACGTTTATAACTGTCTGAATATAACGCGCCTTGGCGTTAAATGTTCATATAAACCTGTTTCAAGCGTTTAAGTCATTATGTTCTTCTTTTTTTTTTTTTCTTTATCCTTTATCCTTTTGTTTTTTTTTTTCTTCCAAATAAATTTCGGTAACGCTAGTTTATCCATCATCATCCTCATCTTCAGGAATAAGTGAATAGAAAAGTTGGTGAAAAGTGATGGGTAGTGTAGAAGAAGGGAAGAAGATTAAAATGAAGAAGAAGAAGAAGAAGAAGAAGAAGAAGAGGATGCAGTTATGGTACATTGGTTGGTTCTATTTTTTTTTCCAACGACTTTTCGAAGTCTCGCGTTCACCGGCGGTTTACGGAAAACGTAAAATAAAATGCAACCTTCGGGTCTAAGAAGTTACGAGTTTTTCGTAACTATGCCGGGTGACGAAGGTAAGAAAGTCTAAAGATAAAAGAAAAGAAAGAAAGATAGAAAGAAAATAAATAATAAAAGGAAGGAAAGAAGGAAGGAAGGAAGGAAGGAAGGAAAAAGAAGAATAAGAAGCGAAAGGTTAGAAGTTAAAGGAGGTGAAGGGTGAAAGGTTTTTAAAGGTGAGAGAACCTTTTAGGAGATCTTAAAATGAGCTGACTCGGACTCATAAAGTTTTCCTTTATTCTTCTACTGGATTTGCAACTTGTAATAAAATGAAAATGAGCGTTACTCGATGAATAGGAATAACACTATTCCCCCTTTCCTTCTTTCTCCACCCCCCTTCACTCAGCTCATTCTTCTTACTTGTCTATGTTTGCATCGAACGAGTTAAATTACCATTGTTTCAAGAACTGTCAGACAATTTCCCCTTCGTTAAAGATTTTCGAGCATAAACAAATATACCAATGAGAGGAATCATTTAACGTAAATCAATCCAATTATTAAAATAAAAATTTGTTAATGAGTTTAATTAAAACTACCATTAGCTAATCAAACCTCTACCCTTCTTTTGTTTCCTCCTTTTTTATTTTTTACATTTCATATGTTATATAACTCGACGAACAAATTTTTGTTCAGCTCCTATTCCCCCTCACTCTTCCCCGATCATTACAGAAAAAATTCTATTAAAAAATCATGAATTTCATCGCGGAGGGTACGTTAATAGGAGAAAAGAGTCCACTTCGGAGGGTTGCCGAACCCTCCTTGACGAGGAAGAGGAGGATGTCCCGGTGCGAACGGAGCTCGGTCTCGTCGAGGACTCCTGGGTATAATAACGATAATAATTAAAAAAAAAACACACACATACACACGCACAGTGAGAGAGAAAGAGAGAGAGAGAGAGAAAAATGGGGAAGGTTTGAACTAAAAGGAAAAGTTTCTTCTTCTTTTTTTTGCAATTCCTCTTTTTTTCTTCGTGCAACAGAATGGCTGCATCGGGGGTGGGGTAGGGGGTAGCCAGAGGTTCAGGGTTTTCGGACTAAAAGTTAGTCGCCTAGAGCTTAGTCGGTTAATTTGCTTAACTAGCTCATTTCTCGCCATCCTGCACCTGCGTTCTGTTCCCTCTTTCTCTCCCCCTCTCCCCCCCCCTTCCATCCTACTCCTTTCCCTCTCTTTCTCCATTCTCATTGTTCCTTCTTTGTCCACCTGGGTCTACGTTTGCTACTTCTCCCTTTTCCGCATGGAGTTCCTCTACACTGCAAAAGCCTTGCTACACAAGCTGCGTAGTTTCACGTTTCGTATGATGAACCGCGTTTATATGTCATAATTAGACTCCCATGGTACGCTAGGAAAACGTCTCTACCTTCGTACTTCTAAGTGATAATGATTGCGTTAATAACGGTCACGCAACAACATGGATTATCCCATATACCGAAGTAACGTTAAAAACGTCCAACCTTTTTTTTGGGTCTTTTTTTTTTCTTTACTTCTTAACAGTTCCCTCCTTCCTTTTCTTTTTCTTTCGTGTTTTCGTGATTAAATTCCGATGGACGGTGGTGTGTATGTACGTGTGTGTGTGAGGGTTTTTGCTTGAAATTAAAATAATCTTGGTTTAAAGGTAATGACAGGTGGTTTTCGAGTCTTCATTCAATATTTTATCGATATTATTTTATATATTCTTCATACTTAGTTGATAAACAGAAAAAAATGAATATGTATTGTTTGTTCGTTTCTGGTTTTTATTTTTTTCTTGTTTTTTTTTTCGTAGAGTGAACGTTCAATCAACATCAAGAGGATGAAAGCAGTCTCCAGACATTTCTTTCAATTTTTCATTCGACCATTCTCTCTCTCTCTCTCTTGTGTCCTAGATGACGATATTTGCACGTTACTGTCTCCGAAACACTCTCGTTATGTTATTGAACGTACGTTGCGTCGCGTAGGAACGAAATAGTAATCGTAAAAAGTACGATAAAATTGTCGTATCTCTCCTACGACGTAGTCCAAGGGGCCCAAGGAAAATATTTGTAGTTTATACGTTCCTGGTCGGGATGGATTAACGTTTTTCCTCGTTCGGTTATATTCGCAAAATATGGATAAAATGATATCGATTACAACTGTATGAAATTTCATTTTCTTACGATCCCCATAGCACAAGTATATCTATTTATGTTCGCGATAGATCAAATGATAAAAAAAACTAGAAAAAATGATTATGTCTATGACCAAATTGGTATAAGTGAAAGTGAATTGAAAGTATTTGTTTTTAAAATTATTTTCATTACGATCTATGCTAGGTTTTGTTCTTCTTTTTTTTTTTGTCAATATTTTGCATATGCAATATTTGTTGCAGATGTAATTATAAAATTAAAACAAAGTGTAAAAAAGATATACGTTACTTGTAAAATTGTATCTTCTATTATTTGTTAACAATATAATTGTTTTGTTAACCAATCCAATAATCAACTCAATATTGAGTTGATGGAAAACAAATGTCAAATTTTCCCATTAAATTGTGACTAAAAGTTTGACATTTTTATTCCACCAACATAATATAATCAGTGTTCAATACGTCTATATTGGCATGTACGAAAATGAATTTTATTTTCAGATATTTTGTATAAAAATTTTGCTGTGGTAATTTATTTAAAAAATTTTTTAACGTTATAAATAATAGCTACTTTGGACATGATTTTTTCATGGGTATGAAAGTTAGATTAAAATAAAAAGTAGTATTAATTTATTGATATATGATTTCAAAGTTGCATGAGTTCCATAGAGGATAATAGAGAAAAGAATGAGAAAGGAAAGAAAGAAAAAAGGAGAGAGAGAAAGAGAGAGAGAAATAATCCTTATTACATCCTTCAGATCGAAATGGTGTAAGAGAATCATTACTTTTGATTCGTCGTTGGGGAATTCTTAGTCGGTAATATTTTACTTCTCAGTCGTATCTCGAAAGGAAAGAGAAAAAGAGAGAGAGAGAGAGAGGGAGGGAGGACATCGTAAAAAAAGTCATAAAAGGGTTCTTTTACCATGGGTCAAAGAAATGTACGGTTATTTCTCTGTTTGCGAGATGGTTTTCCCATAGATTTACAACATGTAACTAACTATATGGCGTTCATGTCTTTGACCACAGTTCGACGTTGAACATATCAATGAATCCACGAATATGCATACGTGAATGATTGAAAAGCCTATTAGCGGATTCGAGAATTGGATATCCTACCATTTCAGTATCACTTATTGACCATCATAGGATCACAAGGATTCGAAACCTTCTCAGTATCTCTAATACCATTTCATGTTGTTTTACGCATGATCGTCCTACACCGTTGTTAAATTCGATTAATACGCTTACCTTACTTTAACTCTTATCAGTCGACGATGGAAAAAGTAGACACTATCTGACTAACTATTACTCATACTTGTAAAATAAAATCCCTTTCTATAAAAAATTATTGAAAAAACGTCTTTTTTTTGGCCTTGCCAAAAATTGATTAAAACAAAAGGGTTTTTGTTTTTCTTTTCATAAGATATTATTATATTTGTTATAAAAGAATTTTTATTACCACAGTTTAATGATATTATTGGTAATACATTTAACAAATATAAAAACTCGATATAAAATATAATAAAATGATTTAAAACAAAAAATATGGATAAAATAGAGAAATGTCCTTTAAAGGTTGATGATAATAATCGGATCTGATAAAAACGATCGGTTAGGTATCCGATAGAAGTTTTCCCGTTTTATGGTTTTGATCGAACAAAAAAATTCGCAGAAGAGGAGGAGGAGGAGGACGACGACGAAGAATAAGAAGAATAAGAAGAATAAGAATAAGAAGAACGGTAAGGAAAAAAAAAAGTTCTCTTTTCTCGGTTCAACCGGTGTTACCCAGTTTGCACCTAAGAGAAAAAAGTGTGAACGATGGTGAATTCGCGTGTCTGCGTTCTTTACCTACCACTATAAAATGAACGGGATAAAGAACGGCTTTCATAGAAGAGATAGCTGCCTAGGATCGGAGAAAAACAAGATTCATAGTTTCTTTAGAAGAGTTACCTAATAAATTTACTATATGAATGTTATAATGTCGTTAAACCTCGTTTGTTACGAGCTTGGACATTGACATGATTAGGATGGAAATAAATTCATTTTTATTTCATTGTCATTTTCATTTTAGTATATTTTGTTAAATATTTAATATAAATAGTTGAACGTGGGTATGTGGTAGAATATACCTGCACGTCTAATGCATTCATTGGTTCAGATATTTGCCAAAATAGTTAGTCGCACGTAGGAAATAATTGCTTATCCGACTAATCCTAAAGGTTAAACCATAAATTTATGTATAGGGTGTCTTAAAGAAAAGTATCTACTTAAATTATTAGATCTAGTTATCTTTTTTGCTTTTTTTGTCTTTTTTTCTTTCTCAAAAGAAACTTTCGGAATACTTTTTCGTCATAAATTTACGAACCTCGAGGTAATCTCCTAAGAGAGTTGTTGTTTTCCTTCTAAACGAATTAACATTTTATTGTACCTGAAACTTAAAAAAACTGACTTCTTTGAAACTACTACTAAAAACAAATGAAGTAACGAAGGAAAAAAAAATTAAATAAATAAATTACCATTATAAAGAAAATTAAAATACTTTTCAAAATAATGCGGTTACTTAACTCTTATTACCAATTAAGATTTTTGAGAAGGAGGGTTTGAAATACACTTTTAATTAATTAATTAAAAATAAATGAATTTATCGCAAAGACTTGGTAGCTCTTTTCCGTTTCACTTAGCATGTTTTTAGGGTAAAATAATAAAACATTGTAATAATTCAGTTGAACATTTTTGATTAGGACACCCTGTATGTAGATGATCGAGTGAAATAGAGAGAAGTGGAGGATGGGTAGAAGAAGGGGGACGTAGAGATGAGATCTCTTGGAGATCGCGAAGGATTGTAGGAATGTCCAGGATTCTCGTACCAATAATCCAACACGAGAATCTAGTGGAAGGGTTAGGTAGAAGGACCAAAGCTCGCGTTGCTATAGCTGTGATTAGATTAGATTGCATCGGTAGTCCAAGCACCACCACGTCACACTGCCTATCTGGTTTATCGAGTGTATAATCCTCGCAACCAAGTAAACAGGGACCAGTAATTTTGCCAAGTGAAAATAATTATTCATAATTTGTCATAACATTTTCTTCTTTTAGAAATTTATTTTAAATAATATCCTTCACGACGTGAAAATATTTTCAATTAGACTTATTATCAAAAAAAATCCACGAGTTCAATTCTCAAATTACAAAGAAAAAATAGAATAGGTTAACACGTTGACCTAATCGGGACGATTAGAAGTGTTTGCACTTTCCTCCACACATTTCACATTTTTTAAATAAATTAATATCAAATCCTTTTTGACGTGAAAATATTTTAGAAGAAATAAAAATAGGTTAAGGTTAATACTTTTATTGGTAAATTAATTTCATATGTTTTCCTATAGACATTAAAAATTGTAAAATTCAATATAAAATAATGTCCTGGTATCGAGTAACCCCTTTATGACTTTAGTTGAAACTACAAACGTGAAGATCAACGAGTTTGATAAATTGTCTATTTTAATTAACAATAAATTTGGAATGATAACAAAATAATGTAACTAATTTCGTTTAGGTTAATCTAAGAATACGTGGGAATTCAAGTTAATGGTAGAAATACTTGTGGAAATCGCTATGGGACGGTTAGAATTAGAATTCTCTCTAAGACATGCACCATTAGGCATTTGTTGCCTTACGAGAGTAATTCAAGATGCAAGAAAAATAAAGAGAGAGAGAGAGAGAGAGAGAGAGAGAAATCCTGGAAGTCGTCGTGGGTTTACGCGATGCGTACGTGTTTGGAATTTTATGGGGGAAGATTCGCATGGTTTTTTCTTTCTTTTACTTTCTCATTCTTTCGCTAACTTCGTATTATATCTTCTTTTTTTTTTTTATTTTACTTATTTTTCTTTTTTCTTTTTTTCTCCCTAAGAAGAAGAGGAAAAACTAGTATACGTACTTCATTAAGCTCTTTCTCGTGATTATACTTTATAATGATAATGTCTCGAAAGTAATTGTAAAATTATACACCATGAGATATTTCATTAGAAAAAAAATAGCTTGCTTTTGTTATTTTATAAAATAGGAAAACTACACGGTGGAAGAATAAAACAAAATTTGTTTACTTTCAAGAACACATATCTTTCTACGATTATTTCTACGTTTAATCCGAAGTAGATATTCCGAATGTAAGAAAAAAAAAATACTTTTCTACTTACCTTTACATATTATATTAAATAAATGATAAAATATATAAGAATTTAATTAGATAGACAAATTTTAATAGCAACACAAGGTTAGTCAAAGTTGAAGTTTTAGGTAGGTTTTCGATAGGCGTTCCACCACCATTCCCTTTTGAGGATCTTCTCTTCCTTTATCCCGTTTATTCGTAGGGAATATTCCCAAGAGGGGAAACGAAAAGGAAAGAAGGTAGGAAGGAAGGTAGGAAGGTAGGAAGGAAGGAAGGAAGGAAGGAAGGGTAGCGAAGGTTTTAGAAGTCTGAAGGTTCTTGGTAGTAGTATTATGTACTTGCGTTATTCCTCGGGAAAGCAACTACCACCAGCCGCCTTTCCACGTTTCCAACCTCGTTCGTTTTCGTTCCTCTCTTTCTCTATTATGTAAATGGTAATACATTACGTTGTCACAGAGGGTGTGAAAGCTAACCAACGTAGTAGTGAGTGTGTGTATATATACGGGCATATGTACAAACTACACCAACACAAACAACGATTTTACCTACCTTTACTATTTCCATCTCGTTTATCTTACAACCTAAGTCAGAATATAGTAGAATCTTCCTGGTAAGTAGAATAGATCAATAATCGATAGGAAATGGTTAGAAGGAATAAAGATATTGTACCCAACGATTAAAGGTCATAGTTATCAATTTTCCGTTACTATATCGAAATGCTTTTGTAATTGGCGTAATAGGTGTGTTGTAAAAGGTTTCGAGGTTTTACATTAAATCCATTTATTATTTTTTTCTATAAAAGTTATCTTCTGCCAAGTGTTGCATCAAAGAAAGTTTCGATGTTCCTAAAAACAATGTGATACATATTTGTTGGTCAATACAAAAATGTTTATTTCTTAATTATTAATAATTAATCAGTTAACTGTGTCGCTCTGTTTTGAAAGTGTACATCTCTCGTACCTTTCGTGTGCCACGAAAATCGATCAATGACGAGTATAGTCGTCAAGGACAGAGTAAGTGTCGCTGTTAAAATATTGCATCAAAAAGATAGGTTTATTTTATAAAATTGCTTATTTTATTACTTATTTTGGTTAATTTTATTATTTATTTTGCCACTTCTCCATGAGGAGTATACTCGTCAAACACAGTTAACTGGTTAAGAGAAAAAGGTATTGGAATATTTATAATATCCTCCATAGTGCAGGATACTTAATTCGCGACATTAAATTATAATGTGTTTGTTATTTATTATTCTAAAGATATATTCTCTGACTAGATTTATTAGTATTCTACCATAAGCATTAAATGAACGTTGAGTAAGGGTACTTCAATGTGTCTTGATACCTAAGAGAAAGAAAGTTATCAGTAGTCGAGCTCTTCTACTCCATTTCACGTTTACACAAAATGTACTGTTAGCCGATTAATCAGACAAAAACTGCTTCTTCTGCCGTTTACGCGCTTGAAGTTTCTCTCTCGAAGAGCTTTCACTTGGAGCCTTTCGAGGGTTCGATAACGAGGGTACGACGACCACAACGACGACCACAACGACGACGACGATGATGACGACGACGACGACGACGACGACGACGACGGTGGTCGAGAAATAATCGTTGGTGGTTGGTGATACTTGGTGAGTAGTGGTATGGGGTGGTTAACAGAAGAGGTAGCAAACGAATGAGTGAATGAATGAGTAAGTGAGTGAGTGAAAGGGTGTATAGGCTGAGGGGATTTAGTTGAGCTCAGCAAACCTTTATAATTAGAGCGTGATTAATTTTCAATGTTTTTTCAAGTTCCGTACGGTTTAACGAGTACGATTATTATCCGCCACCCCTCTGTGTCGTGTTTCAAAGTGTTTCTTTGTTTGTTCTTTCCAATGGTTTATCGAATTTGTTGAGAGATAAAAAAAAACAAGTTTTCAAAGTACAGGTAACCTTCCTAAAACACGGCATCTTATAACACGGTTTCACTCTAACACGATAAGAAAATTGCTAAAACCTTTGTACAGCACTGTACTTCGAACCTACCGTCTTAAAGATACAGTGTAAATCTTCTTTTTTGTACTGGCTTTGGGTCTCATACAACATGGTTTCACACAACACGGAATTTTCTAGGAATCTATCTACCGTGTTGCAGGAGGGTTACTTTGGGTTGGTGGAAAAAAATTAATTCCTTCTTTTATGTTTTGTATTTTTTGATTCATTTGAAACAGAAACGGGAAATAGAGTCTTTGTTGGAATTAATTGTTAAAAGACAAGGAGAATACAGATATGTTGGTTCGAGAGAAGAAACATCTTTACTTAGGCTTTGCTTTTAGCTTTAATGCTTTCCTCGTTCCACGTTGTAATTGTTGAGAACACCATAAGCTATAGTTATGGTTAGTATATTCTCTCTCATCCTTTCTCTTTTCATACATACACGTCTTTCTATTTCTCTCAGTCTTTGTTTGAAAAGTTTAATTCGTTGAATCTTACAACGACACCCGGTCCACTTTTCATTGTCTTTTATATATAAAAAAAATTATTCTCAACAGAAAAAAAAAGAAATGACGAAAAATGAAAATTCATGAAAAAGTGAAAAAAAAATTAATAAAGACCCAGCCATTGGTTTGTCGCGAGGGAAAAGAAATTAAACGAACAATGAAAAAAGAAGAAAAATGGGGTTGAAAAAAAAAAGGGGGGTAGTGGTTGTTTCATTTGAAGAGGATAACGCGACGATTAGGACGATTTGCGAGAGAGAGAGAGAAAGAGTTAGGGAAACTAGCACGACCTTTAACCAAGTTTCTGTCTTCTTCTTCTTCTTCTTCTTCTTCTTGGAGAACAAAGGGCAACGCTTTTGGTCTTGCCAAAGTCGACCGAGAGAGGAGAGGAGAGGAGAACTCGACTCGAAGAAAAAAAAAAAATAGGGAAGAAGAAGAAAAAAGAAATGAAAAGAAATAAAAGGAAAAAAAGAGTACACTGTTCTTCCGTTGCTAAGCATGGACTACGACGACGACTACGACGACTGCACGTCCATTTAAATGACAAGTGCACATAAAAATGGCACTGCCAGCGGTTTCTTTCGGACTTAATTCCGCGAACAATATACCCCACAAGTTTAAGGGTCGACTAATTTTAAAGAGGATTTTTATAAAGTGCCACAAAAACTTTTTCCCTGTTAAAGATATTTTTTTTTCTTATTTCTCAGCTCGATTATTTGACGAATACGAAATCTTGCTGAAGCGGTGAAGAGGGGGGGGGGAAGAAAAAAAGGTTCTTCTTTTTTCCTCTCTCTCTCTTTCTCTAGGTTAATGTTCGTGCTCTAACGAAGACAATAAAAGTTTGTATTACCCGGTGAAGAAAAATATTACTAAAGTTTAAATAAGAAATTTCGATACACGATGAACGACGTTATCCACACACAGACGCACCCACACGAATAAATTAATATTACAAAATTAATTAAAGAACATGGAAGATTCTTTTTTTTTTTCTTTCTTTTTATTTCGTATTTGTTCTTTCATTATATTAAAGGAAGGAAAAAAATATATTCAAAAAAGATTTTAAACTGGTAGTTCGTTGGGTGAGTAAAGTTAACGTTGTGATGTAGATGACGAAGAAAGAAAATGAATAAAAGAAATAGAAGCAACGTTCTAGTTTTAATAGAATATCCTAATGATTATACGAGAGAAGAGAGTGTTGAAAACAATGAAGCAGAAAGGTAGATAACGAAAACAATGACAGAGGGTGTGTAGGAGAGGGGCTGAAGGCTGAGTAGAAAATTAGGAGGTGATTCTTGTGGCAAAGAAGAAATGAACTTCCAGGGCAACATTGTTGCTTTCCGGTTGGCTGACATAGACGACGACTATGACTATTGCTGCTTTTCAAAGAGAGAAAAAGAGGGAACCTGTATCGCGAGACATTTTTCTCATATTTTGTTTTTTATTTTGTTTTTTTTGTTTTCTCTTTTAAGTTTTCTTCTCATCTCGTCCCTCCTACTACTCCCGTCCTCGTAGATTGCGGTCTTATAAAATTACGCGGAACAACTCCTTGTCGGTGGAAAAGAGTAGTTTCTTCTCTCTTCAACCATTTCATCTTCAAGGAAAAGGGAAGGACCGCTTTGTCCTTTTTAATAACGGCATCGGGGAGGAGCAATGAGCTCGAGTGCATCCAGAAACTACGAAATTTCTGTTCTCGCTAAAGAGACCCCGAGGCGCCCACGGTTTCTTTTCTTTTTCCTTATTTCCTTTCTCTCTCTCTCTCTCTCTCTCTCTCTTTTACTCACTCACTCGTTCTCGTGTTCACCAATTTCCGTCCAAAACGTTCTCCGGGGTCTAACGAAAAAGTTCAAGCTTGCGTTCAATTACTTCGTTACTTGGTCGATTACTCGAACGTAAAAACGTGTGTGTGTGTGTGACTTGTCGGGACCACCGGTTAGAAAAGAATGTAATATTTATCCTTTTATATTAGGTGAACCAGAAATTAATGTCATTTCCAGAGATATCAACATTTGTTTATCATTTATCAGCTAATTAGAATCTATTTTTAAGTTGTGCAAATGGAAGAAAATAAATAACGACTCTATTTTCCGGTTCACCTAATATATATAAATTAGATTATTTTCCTTGCATTCTCTTTCTTTATTTTTATACATAATAAAAATGTCTATCTTTCTTCATTGATTTTCGTTTAATTTGTTTTCCTTTTATCTTTTGAAGGAAGTGTCTTAGAAATCGTTAATCAAGGAGGATGAACCATTGAAAATTTTAATCCTGGAAAATAAAAGAAGAACAACGAATGTGGAGAAAGACGGATTAAGGACTTTTATAAACAAAAAGAAAGAAACGACGAATGCAACTTCTTACTAGAATGACTAAAAAAAGAAGGATGGAGTGGGTGATGAGGGGTGGGGGGGGGGGGAGAAGAGGAGTGTCTCTACCGTAAACTGTGTATAGAAACCGTTCGTTAATTTTACCGCGTCAATTAATTTCTTCCCTCGCGAGCGTTGGCGTGTTCGATCCTGGTGAAGGATCCTGGATTTAAGGGCCGACTTAAGGCCCTCCTCCTGCTCTCCCCCTGCTCCACCCACCTTTTCCTACGCTAGGCCGGAATATTACAAGAAGAGAATCATCGCTTTTACAAGCCTCCGTGCAAACTAGGGTCTGTGTGTTTTACTCCCTTTAGTCAGGAATAGGACGTTCTAGAATACCAGACTAGCTTAACGTTTGATGCAGAAAGAGAGAAAGAGAGTGAGAGAGAAAGAGAGAGAGAGAGAGAAGAGAATGAATGAGAGCTGTGCAACACCAATACAAGCGAAGATTTCTCGTTTCTCAGTGAGTGAGTTTAATATCCGTGAGCTGCGGTTCTTGATAACAGCAGCGTACGCTTATCCTCTTTCATCTTGGTCTTCCTACCTACCTACCTGCATATCTACCACCCCACTTTCTCCCCCCCCCCCCCTTCTCATTCCCGTTATTCTCTGTTACTCCCCCCACCTCTCTCTTTCTCTCTCTTATTTCTCTTAAACTCCTCGATTTTACTCGGCGTTATATATTTTTGGTATACACAATTATTAATAACCGTGCTCGAAAATGAATGAAATTTCAAAGATGAAAACTTAGATATTTCTCTCTTAACGTTTACAGATAACGGAATTGAATGTAAGGGGTAAAATCTTGGTTATCTATCTTTTGTTGCTTCTGCTTTTGGGTTATTATCGACATACCATCGAGAACTTAATACATCGTTGAATAGCGTTGTTCAACCAAGGAACTTGGAAATTCTAGTCCACGAATAATAACGAATTATACAGATCTCTCTCTCTCTCTCTCTCTGATTCTCTGATTCTCTGTTTCTCTGTCTCTCTTGAACAGAAGGATATTCCTGAATTCAAGGATTCAGGTACGTAGGCTCTTGCTTAGAGATTACCTACTCGTTGCGTTACACTTGTCCCTCTGTTCCTAACCCCCTTGTTAACCGTACGTTGAGTACGTTACTCGAAACATTCCTCCGTGAATTCGAGTGGCCAATCATCATCGCAATCACCTCCACCCTCCACCCCCTACTTAGATACTCTCTCTTGCAGCTTATAAACGGGAATTTCTCTATGAAGTTTGATTCATTTGTTTTCATCGAATTATTTATCCTTTTATTCTAAGATTTAAAATTATTAGTTTCTTTTTTACTGTTTAATAAACAGAAAAAGGTTTATTTTTAATAAAATTACATTTCATTATTATTATTATTATTAACAAAAGCAATTGCTTCTTTTTATATAATTTTTTTTCTTTTGAAAAATATCGTAGATCGATATACAATCGTTGGTAACAATCGATCTTAACCATTTTTGTATTTACCTTCTTATATCTTAACGATTATCGAAAATCGTCGATTTGATTCTTCCCTTTGTGCCTTCTTCCCTTTGGAGATAAAACGGTATTACGACTGTTACACTTACAGGCTTTTAGTCGGATCTCGAGGAGTATTCTCTCGAAATTGGAGATCTTCAAAATTGCCGGACGCCTTTATCGTGATCTTAAGACTTCCTAAGTTTTAAAGCCTTCGCGGAGTATAGGAAGATCTAGGTCGGAAGGAAGGATAAAATCGAAAAAGTTGACCCTTCACCTTGTGACCTCGTAACGATCTATATTCTTCCTATGATTTTATAATTGAAATAAATTTAATCGTTAAATAAATTTTTAATGTGTAATAAATAAATGAATAACATAAAAAAAAAGAAATACTTTATGTTAATCGAATGAAGGATAATATTGGGTTGGGGTGGAAAAAAAATTTCGGATTTTCCCCATTGAATTGTGGCCAAAGATCCGATATTTTTTATCAACCCCAACCTAATATTATTGTTATCTCATAATTATTCATGACAAGTATCTCGAATAAAGTTTTGTTCAAAAAGTATTTGATAAACGCAAGATCGCGATTAGAGCAACGATGATGGGAGGGGTTGGGGAGGGGAAAGAGGTGTAGCATAATATTGTGTTAGCAGAACTAAGCAGACTGCGCCAAGTTGGTGTTGTTTCTAGCCGCAGTGACTGCGGCAAACACCGTTCCTCCTTTTCTCAACTGAACGAGAAACTAAAAGGAGTAATGGCATGTGTGTATGTGTGGTGTGGGAGGGGAGTGGGTGGGGGCGTTCGTCCTGGCGAAGGACGCCAACGAAAAATGATACGAAAGGACACGAAATTGCCGAGTGTGCTTTGGCCTTCGGGTGCAATCAGCACCCTTTGGTCTGATACCTGTCTGCGTGCACGGTTTTCCAACTTTGTTGAAATCTCTGGTACGACCTTGACCTCGACCTTTAGTTAGCTCAACCAATCGATTGTATCCTTCCGCAATGTATGTATCCTGTAGAGAAATTATCACGCGTCTTTGAAGCGAATTATTCCTAATTTTATTTCGACAAAACATGGGATGCGATTTAAGAGCCACCAACAACGTTGACAGGATTCTTCAATCATTTTACCAAAGAAAACCTACAACCTTTGGCACACTTTTTCCCCGTGAAATTTTGTTACGAATAATTGTAGAGGTGTAGTCTACCCAGTGATCGTTTTCCTCCAACACGTTCAACGGTTTGATGTAAACCTTTAGAGGAAAATCGATAAAGGTTCAACAAAGGCTCGAACTTTCTCTCGTGTTCACGAAACGTACTCCGTGTTCGTTTCTCTTTCTTACGTCAGACGATTTTGATGATTATATGCACACGTAACAGTGTACAGGGTGTCTCGTTCCAAACGTTATTTCTTAATTATCTTTTGTGTTTCATTGAAATCTCTTTTTTAAATCGAATTTAGTTTCTTTCGAAAGAATATATCTGCGTATATTATAATATACATTACATTTGTTTGTTAATCGTAAAAATTACTACATTCTTTTTATCTGGTTATAAAAAATATTACGCGACGAATCTATATCTATATACTTTTTCAAGGTCATTCATAAATTTTAAATTCAAGAAACACGACGGCGTACCCGTTTAAATATGGACCACACGATTCGTATTGCAGAGTTAAGCGAATTTTTATTTATCTCTAATTCGAACAAACGTGATCAAATATTTTCTATTAGGTGTATAACTATTAGATAATATACTTCATAAATATTTCAACATTCTTCTCCCCTTTCCTCACGCTTCCTTCCTCCACCACCTTATTTTACCAACCGAAATAAAGATGACAAATAAGTCTGGGAAAGTTTTCAATGACAAAAATTGTCAGAAGATTTTCTACGAACGACTAGCTACACAATTTCATGAGAAATTTAACTTTTGTGCGAAGTTGGTTGGTTGGTTGGTTGGATGGTTGCATGGTTGGTTGGTTAGTTGGTTGCTTCGGTTAAAAGATAGAGAAACCGTTGGACTTTTCAGGGTTTCTGCCGTTGACGTTTAAGAGAAACGACGTTGGCAATCCTTCGAGATATCCTTTTCCCTTTTACCCTTAAGTTCGTTTTTCCTTTGCGAGAGGATGAGAAAGTATTTACCACTCCTTCTTTCAACTCCACCCTCCTTCTCACCCCTCCCAACCCATACACTTCTATACGCGCTTCAGGTAGATGGATTTTCTTTCGGAGCTTTGCGATCCTTTGTGTACGACCATCATTTTCCTTTTTGTTCTGAACATTGCATTCTATTTCTTTTTTTATATTTTCTCTTTTTAAATTGGTATTTTAAGAGACACCTCGACAATGAATATTTCTCATTCATACGCGTTAGAAAAAAATCAAATGAACATTATCGAACATCGAACGAGACACGTTCGACGTGCGTTTGGCCCTTTTCAATCGTTTTGAGATGAAAGAAGCGAGTGCTAGGAGGAAGAGGGGGAGGAAAGGGGGATGAAGAGAGAGAGAAAGGGAGGAGAAATTCGACGCGTCGCGTGTCACACTGGAAAATGCTGACACGCGAACACTGTTCGAGGGTATTCTATTCAAACTACGGCTAACTTTGTTACGGCGTCGAGTCATTTTAATCGGCAACAGCTTTACTCGCATTTTTGGCTCGGGAAATCGAAAAGGGGGGACGTGGGGATAACCATTGTTATTGCCACGTACAAACTGACTGTACCATTTTCTAAGCCTGCTATAAAAAGGAATATACGATTTCAAAAATAATACGAAAACTTTTATTCAACACTTTGCAAGTATTTCGACACTCGTCTTATTCTGATTGCGAGTAGGAAATTTAGACAGAAATTGTTATACGATAAAAAGGTTCATATTTTAATCATTCAATCATTTTAAATAATGTTTCGTATTAAACAAATAGAGTAGAAATATATTTGATATGTTGGTCTTAAGAAACAATTGTGTCCATTAATTAACCGTTTGAGTCACAGGGGATATTGAAAAAACACTGTCGAAGAATCCCAAACAACGCAACCGTGAGTTTTATAAATGAATACGAAAAGGCCTAAGCAGCGCGATAACGTTTTGTTTTATTTTATACCAATGAATCTCACTCAATTGGAGCAATAGGAAGGGCACCCTGCAAGTGTTAGGTAACGTAATTCTCTATTGGATTATTATAGTATTATTCTACTTATTGTAAAATGTACTATTTACAATAAAAAGAAACTGTGTGATATACTATCGTCAGTAAATTTGAGCGGACAATTTCGACAATCGGTAAGGCACTGTCAGTTGACCACAATGTTCGAAATGTGCTAGGTTTTCTCGACATAAAATCTCGAAATGCTGAAATGCGAAATTCGAAATCTCGAAATGCTTGTATGAAAACTGTATATCATAGGTAGTTGTAGGTATTTTTTAGGGCAAAACAAAAAAAGGAAGAAGTATATTGAGTTAAAGAGAATTCACAGTTCAATTAAGAAAAAACTTTTTTAATAACTTTGACTTATTTCTGTGTAATTTGAATATTGATAGATCAAATTTACTCTATTTTTTGAAATATCTAATCGATGTCGTATTATGTGAATAAATGTGGGTATTGGAATGAAATTGATATCGAATATGGTTTCAGTATCTAAAAATACATAAGATTTAGATAAATTTGTTTAAAAAATTTGTACAAATATTGTTTTGTTGGCCTGTGGAGTAGGACGTTAGTTCTAAATAATTTTAGATTTCGTTTGATCGATGAATCGAAAAGTTCTCGTTAAAATTGTGTATCGAAAGATGGTGAAAATAAAAAATCGTATCATACAATAGTAGTTGTAGTAGTAGTAGTAGTAGAAGTAGTAGTAGGTAATACAGTAACCAAACGTCGTCAATAGCACGCGTCGATGAATTTGTGCTCGACGTAGCGGAAGTATCGAGAATTTTTCGAATGGTCGAAAAAAGCTTTCTCGTCGGACGGACGAGTAGGCGCATTGTGTTACGATGAAATGCCATGAAATCCATCATGGATAAAGCGTTATTATGTGAAAATATCCTCTCTCTCTCTCTCTCTCTCTTTCTCCTTCCTTTTTTCTTTTCTTCTTTTCTCCCTCTACTGACTAAGCGCCGGAAAAAAGGATAAGCGTGTGCCACGTTTCCTTTTCCCTACCCCTCCTTTTTTTTTCGTTCTACGTCCTCGTCCTCGTCCTTGTCACCGTCACCGTCGTCGTACGTCGAATCCCTCTGACGACGAGTGAAACCAGATAAAAAGTTTCCCTTTTCAGGGATTTCTAGAAACAAACTAAGTGGAACGGGGAAGGAATTCGTCCTATGGAATGGAAAAAAAAAAAATAATAAAAATAAAATAAAATGCGCATCCTTGTGATTTCGTCAGTTTCGTTACGCTCGTTGAACGTTATCGAATTTTAGGGCGTTGCTAACACCATTCCTCTTCTTCCTTCTTCTTTTTTTCTTTTATTTTCCCCTCTCTCTCAATCTGCCCCCCCCACCTTCCGTGAATGCATACGTGCGTGTACGTGTGTTTCTTGTTTTTTTTGTTTTTTTTTTCCTTTTTTATTTTTAGATTTTATTTCTCTCTTTCTCTTTATCCCTTTTTTACGTTCCCCTAAACCTTGCGGTGTACGCTTATCTTTTTTCTCTCGTACCCCTATCACCATCCCCCCTATCAACCTCAACCACCTACTACTACCCACCACCTCTGTAACTCATTCCCTTTCGTTCTTTTTTGTTCGTTTTGATGCGGAAAACCGCGTCGGTGGTCGCAGGACGAGTTGCGATTTTATCGAATTGGATATGGTGGTTGTTTATCGTTGGATATCATTCCCATATGTCGAGTCGCGTTAAGTTCTTTCAAGATTGAAACGTATTACTAATTCTTTTTTTTTTTTTTAAATTCATTCGATAGTTTAATAACAAATTGTACAAAAATGATTTCGAAGTTGCTAAATATGATTTTATAATTAGAAATACGTATATATTTCATTTATTTATTAATAGATTTAAATGGAGTGGAATTAAAATTGTCGTATTTAATAATGTTGACAATTATATATATATATATGTATATATGGAATAAAATAAATGATACAATAAAATTTAAGGGGAAAAAAAGAAGAAGTTGAATAAAGTTGGTTTCGCGAAAGGTTTGGGACCCTATAGGAAAAGAGGAAATTGATTTGTCGTGTTATGTAAATGGTATTATCTACTTAAGCCGAAATCGAATAAGAAAAGTAGGCAAGAGTAGGGCATTATAGATTGGAAGATTTGGTCGAATACGCGTTTTAAATCGATTTGCTTCGCATGCATACATGCATGCATGCATGCATGGATGCTATGGGGGTAAGCACATTGCTTTCTTCCTTCCTTCCTTCCTTCCTTTCTACCCTTCCACTTCCCTTCTTTTCCCATACCCTTTTTTACTTCGTATTCGCTTATAAGTAAGTAGTTTAATCGTTTGAAATCGTTTCGACGTAATCAAAAATTCCCTATGCAAGAGTCGCGAAAATAATTTTTCTTCCGGATAAGTGCACGGATAACGTGGATTAACTTTTCAACCTTTTTTTTTTCGAAAAACAAATTCTTTCCACTTTCACGTTGCACGGTAAGCGCGATCTCGCAACGACAATGACAACGAGAACGAGAAGGACGAGTTGAGAGTAATAACCATTGTCGTAAAGGGAAATAATAATAATTTCTGGTTAAAGCGAATGATAAACTTTATCATGTTCGAGAATCCGTTGTCAGCATTTCCACGTGCGCGTTTTACACCTAGTTACGGTACGTGCGAAGGAAGCTTTCCTCATCCTGTGCGTGTTATCGGAGAACCTTCCGCCTCAAACTCTCGCGTCTAGGAGTCTCGAAAAGTTATCCGAAGGTAATGGCGGAGATAAGTCTTGTTGGCTGGAGAATCGAGGGGTTGAGGGCTCGGGGTAGGTGAAAAACGGGGGATGAGTCGGGGAGGGGGGAGGGGGAGGGGGAGGAAGAACGTTCAACCCTGGATGATCGAAACTTCCTCACCGGTGGTGTTTGTGTGTGTGTATGTGTGTGTAAGCTTCGAATCCAGTCAAGCTGGAAAACGTACAACACACTTTCTACAAACGCCAATTCTTCTGCTTTTTTTTTTTATCAAACATCATTTTTTATTATGAGAGAGAGAAAAAAAAAGAAGACGACGTTCGAGTTGTCGTATTGCAATCGTAGTTGTCGTAGTGGTTATTATTATTATTGTTGTTGTTGTTGTTGTTATTGGGGAAAGGGATAGAAGACGTTTTCGTCAAATCCATCACTCATTTCTCATTTTCTTCGTGCATCAACAAGTGACACAGACTCGAGGAATAAGAAAGGTGCTTTCGATCGAAGTTAGATAAGTATGTGATAATAATAGTGAGTATAGATTAAAATGGTTAAGGATCGTTTATGACTTTTATTGAAAATCCGTCGATTACCTTTTTTCCTCCCGTTTCGGTTTATTTTTCTCACGTTGATCGCATTTTCTATTATAATGGGGGTTTATTTTTTCATTCCTTCTACCTCGAAAGCAACTCATTTGATTATAGTAGACGTGTGTATATAGTTATATTCGATCAATCATTGATAGATCTACTTTTTTTCAGTTAGTCGATATAACTTTAACATGAAAAGTTTTTTATCGCTTATTTACTTGCAACGTGGGAAGCGTGCATATGTATGCACTATGCATCGATGAAACTACCCTGCAAAGGAAGGAACGAGAGAGAAAGAGAAAAATAAAGAGAAGGAAAGAGAGAGAGAGAGAGAGAGAGAGAGAAGTTAGGAAGAAAGGGCTAACGTGGGAGAAGCTAATAGAGTTGCGTGGGTGAGTGTTGGCGTGTCGGTAGCGTGCTATGGTAAAATCAAATAAACTTGCTCGTCCGGGTGTTTCAATAAGAAAGACATTCCATGAATATCTAATTAAAATTTGATCACGCGGACTTTTGCAACGAATCTTATATAATCAAAAACGTGATCTAGTAACATCGAGAGAGAGAGAAAAACATATTAGGAATGATAATATTGAAATAAGTATACTTCTGTTATAGTATTAATACATTGATATTTAGACGTATGGAATAGGTAAAGAAGGGACCGTATAAGGGGACGGAAATTAGGGTATAATACCAAAGGGAAACGATCATTGGTGCTTATCATTCTATTAATTCAAAGACCTGGGTTAGTGTAGATGGTAAACGTTAGGTAAACGCTAGTCCACCTAGTCCATTCTAGCGGTTAGGTAATTCTGCTACGGGTAAATTGTGTTAGATTAATCGCAATAGAAGGAGAAGGAGTAGTAGGAGGTGAAGGTGAAAGAGGGGAACGGAGTATCGGGTATTTACAGCAGGATAGTTCGTAGATGAGAACTACGGAAGCCAGAAGAGAGAGAGAGAGAGAGGGTGGGATAGATGGGGGGAGAGGATGGATGGATAAGTTACAGGACGACAGAGTCATGCGTATCTCGCACGCGGCTCGTGTGCACGGAACGCGTGTGGCCGGCCTGCTGGCCAACCATACCACCGAACCATACCAGCTTTATCGGCGTCAGCTTTCGGTTAGGCGTCGAGCCAGACCGAGTTTGCTGTGTTGAGCTTGCTTTGCTAGTGCGACGAGTAGTTATAGTAACCAGTACAAGAGTGAGAGAGACCTTTACTCACATCCTCTTTCTCTGTCTTTCTCTCTCTCTCTCTCTCTCTCTCTCTCTTAGTTGGTAGACTCGAGCTCCTTCCTTCGGCCTTTAGCAAATGCATACCCTGTAAATTGCCTGGCATTTAATTACCATGAGTAGGCAGACTCTGCACGCTAAAGCCAAGAGCTC
The DNA here is from genome assembly GCA_023678845.1 of Mischocyttarus mexicanus. Taxonomy (NCBI): domain Eukaryota; kingdom Metazoa; phylum Arthropoda; class Insecta; order Hymenoptera; family Vespidae; genus Mischocyttarus; species Mischocyttarus mexicanus. The sequence continues at coordinate 1,334,856 of JACGTP010000019.1, read as the reverse complement.
ACCTCATCCTCCCCTTTTCTCTTTCCCTTCCTCCTACTCCTCTTCCTCCTCCTCTTCCTCTTCCTTCTTCATCTCTCTTCACCTTCTTTGCCTTTCTTCCTACTGTTAGTCCTTCTCTCTCTCTCTCTTTCTCGCTCTCTGTTTGTTCCTTTTCCATGATACACTCCACCAACAAACGACCACCAACATCACACAACCACTACTACCAACTACAACTACTACTCACGATATCTTCCTTCGCGTTTACAGTACTGCTGCTGTGTGCCTGCGAAGTACCGCTAAATTAAACACCTGCTTCAGTCAAACAGTGTCTTCTATCTCTGCACTGGCTACTCTCTGCAGATCTCTTGCTACTAAACTTGCATTCTCATACTCTTCTTCTTCTTCTTCTTCTTCTTCTTCTTACTATTATTCTTCTTATTCTTCGTCGTCGTATACTTTTTCTTATGTTTCTTAGTCTTGTTCTTATTCCCACACAGTCTGTCTGTCTGTTACTACCAGTTCTCCAAACGGCACGCATTTTTGTCTTCTTTTTCTTTATTATACTTTTTTGTTCATTTTCCTTTTCTCCAACTCCACCACCACTACTACTACTACTACTCACTCTTCTTCCTCTTTGTCACCGTTCTTCGGTCTCTCTACGTTCTACGTTCTCATTTTCTTCCCCACTTACTCCCCCAAGTCACCCCTCAATCTCCTCCACCTATCTTCTCGCTGTCTTCTCTATCCTCAGCGCGTTAGGTTCGCTTAATTGGACGGGTACTCACAGAATCTCTTACTTTCTTTTCCTTTTATCTTCTACCTTTTACTTTTTTTTTTCTTTCTTATTCCAGTGGCACACATTTTGCCAAAGCAACGAAGAAAGATAACGTTGGGAGTACCGGATTCCCCAAAGACTATTTCCAGATGGTATCTTAAGACTTATTTTCTCCAAGTTTTTTCTTTAACTGTCTCGGAGAAGTAGCCTGGAAGTTTTTATTAGAGACGATAGTTTTCTTTCCTTCTATCTTTTTTTTTGCTTGTTCTTTTTGTTAGATATCAGTGGTCTTACGCATTGTGCATTTCCAAATAATCTCTTTCTCTTTTCCCTCTTTTTCTCTCTTTCACTCATATCTCATTTCGATATTACATTTTCTACGAAACAATAAACGGAAATTTCGTACGATTTTTGTACTAATTAAATGAATTATAACGTATTAATGAATTAATTCATAAGGAAATACTTTATCGATATTTCAAGTTAGTTATCTTGTCGATAATACGAAACCTAATTGACACCTGACAATAATTCTTTTATCCTATTTCATTGTCACATATACTCGATTACAATTATAATTTATATTTTAGTATTTTATCGACACTTTGACTAATCGAGAATAACGTTTCCTCATAGATTTATATCCGAAATTCTATCTTTATCTATCTATCTATCTCTTTTTTTCTCTCTGAAGTTGTCAGTTTTGAAATTACCACATCGATGTAAATTTATTCCCCTCGGTTACGTACGTATACTATTCAAGAATTTTGAACGATTTTTAATTACTGAACGAGTCTTCAATATTTAACGTTACAACTTTTGCAATGTTTTACACGATTTAAACTGTTAATGGCTTCATATAATACTTTTCTCTTCTATACTCAATTTGTTTTAAAAATACTCTCCTCTCTCAACAGTTAGTGAAAGAGAGAGAGAAAGAGAGAAATAGAAAGAGTGATACGATAATGCATATGAATTATAACGACAACTATAAATTTTGTTATTTTTCTTTCCGAGAACTGATTTACCTGTATATAATTTTTGTTTCTGTTTTTTTTTTTTATCGTTGTTGTTGTTGTTGGTTGTTGGTTGCTGTTTCAAACCAACCCGATTTAAATCTTCGATATTAATAGCGAGTCCATTAACTCTCTCATCCCGTTTACCTCCCCCGTCCCCATTTCCCGTCACCCCGTCCTTGTCCTTTACTCCTTCCACAAAAACGGGGTCGAATTGTATAGCTGCTAATTAAACGCGACTGCATAATGGTTTACTACTATATTCGTAACCAATGGCGACACCGTGAGCATTCCCTCTCACAATTCGCGTTTCCACTTTTTTTTTCTTTTTTTTTTTTGGTTTTCTCAGCCCCCCTCCTGTTTAAACTCAGTTTTCATAGGTTAACAAAAGGGTCAGAACATTTCGTTCGGTTTACGCCCTCGACGAAATTTCAACTAATTACAAACTGACCAACTTGGAATTAGGAGTGAGAGGAAGAGAGAGAGAGAGAAACGTTAGCGTTCGTTGTATAAATTATTTTACCAATATCTCGGAATTATTGACTAAACACGAGGGAAAATGTTCCGAGTGGATGGAAATTTCATACGAGCCATATGGTGGTAGTTGTAGTATTATAGTCATTTGAAGGTACGCAAATACTCGCGTTTCCTATAAACAACTTTTGCGAATTATTCGATTTAGAAGTTAGAGAAAATTGTAATCCTACTTATAAATGAAAAATTCTCTATTATTACAGAAAGTAAATATTAGGTTGTTCGGAAAGTGATTTCGTTTTTTTTTTTCCCAATAGAAAACCTAATTGTATTTTTTCACAGCCAATTTCAAACTCAACTCAAACTACAATTCTATAGGAAAATTTGACATTTTTTTCTCCACCAATCGAATATTTAGTACGAGTTATTATTTTTTTTATCTCGATCTTATACACACATTAGAATATTAATTTTATCGCCCAACTCGCATTTATCGTATTCTTTCATTCTTTCGTAAATAGGAGAAGAAAATAAAAAAAAACAGATCCATTTCTCGTCTATACGCACAGCAACTTTTGTCGGATAGTTTAGGCGCATCGAACGTATGCACAGTGACATAAATTCGATACGGAAAGCTTCCATCCCGCTATGCGTTTTAATTTATCCCCCACCCACCCTTTACGAGAGTTAGCAAAAGAGGAGGAGGAGGATGAGGAGGAGGGTTGAGACATTTCGGGTGGCTCTTTGGGGGTGTTTTTGATTTGTTAGCTCCCGTGAGATACTTGACGGAGAAACAGAGAAACAGGGAGGGAGTAAGAGAGAGAGAAAGAGATAGAGAGAGATAGAAAGTAGGAAAATGAAGACAAAGAATTAAACGACGGTGAGATAGAGTACGAAAAAGAAAGAAAGAAAGGGAGAGAGAAAGAGAGAGAGAGGAAAAGAGAAAAAAGTATCATAAAAAATAAGAAAGTGAGAGTAATGGAAAGAGAGAAAACGAGAGAAAAAGAGAGAGAGAGAAAGAGGGGAAAGAGTAGGAGGTTTGTGAACGACGAAGACGACGACGAAGACGACGAGAACGAGGCCGACGATGACGTTAGCTAGGAACGAGGAAAGATGATAAGAGTAAGAGAGATAGAGAAGGACGAAATGTTGGAAGAGAGGGAAAGAGAGAGAGAGAGGAGCAAAGTTGGGTAACCGCACATTATGTGATTTCTATAGGGAACGAGCTAACTTCGCGATTGAATTGTCCCGGCGACAATGGCAATCTGCCAGAGCACTCGACGTTTTCTCCAGGTATTTTCAACGATTTCGTTACGTTCTACATCCTTCGTTTCGTCAAAAGAAAATTTTTCCGTTACTAGGTACGACCTACCTACTTATCCTTATTTTCCCCTACCATTCCTCAATTCTTCTCTCTTTTACTTTACCGATCAATCGATTTATTTCTTTTTTTTTTGTCCACGTACAAAAATACATATGTATATATTTATATATAAATGCATATACGTGTATATCGTTTTATTGGACAATTTGGTCTGATAGAGTGAAGTCGATACTTTAGAAAAATAAAAAGAATTGATCGTTTATAGAACATATACATATATATATGTGAACTTCTTAAGACCACTTCTGAATTTCGTAAACCTATTTTTTTCATAAACATAAATGTGGATAAGTAAGGTATTCGTAAAATAACTTGAGGAAGGAATATAAGTATAAATGTGAGTTTATTTCATTATAACAGCAAAAGTAACGGTCAACTATATTCCCCCTTCTATATTCATATATGCACGTTTCTTGGAAAAATAAAAGATTAACAGTTCTTTGCAATAATACGCAAAACGGTCACTCGATCGGCATACATATATGTATACGCTCTATTCGAAATACTTCAGCAAAAATAAAATTTTAATGAAAGAAATAAGATATTCTGTAATATTTAATATGTATATATATTGTAATTAGGTTTATTACAAATTTCAGATACATCAAACAATTATTTTGTAATAATTTTTAATCGAATATAATCCACATACACGTACATATGCTTATTAATTATCTAAATATAAAGAAATACAATTAAAAATCAATCATTAGAAATAGAAAACAGCTGTTCAAAAGTAGGTCACTGTTGAGAAAAATAGGTCAGCGATACAAAAGTAGGTCAGTTGTACAAAAACATAGTAATGATCCCATACCGTATTGAATATATTGAGAGAAAGATAGGCGAAGGTGTACGTCCGAGTCAAACGAGCTCAACGATGAATTCTAGGAAATTCGTTAAATATGAAATACACATAGAAAAACATTTCTTTATTACTGGCTTAGTCGAGAGTTCAATGTTTTGTTTACGTTCGTTTCTCTCCGTCACTTCTCGGCCGGGGTCGGCAACCGAACGTTGTCATTTCGTCGTTAGATTTGTATTTGACCTTCGTGTATGTTCGGTACTTGTCGAGTGTATTCGTAACTAATTTTTATAATAATCGTTAGTCTTCTTCGAGCATCGGAAGGAATAACAAGGATATTATTTAAAGTATATAATTTATTTCGCGTCGCGTGTGAGTGTTTTCTTCCTATGCAAGTGAAATGGATACGTACGCGAGTGTGTGTAGTGCTGAAAAGTGATATGTGCATACATGGATAGAGTGCAATTATGGATATGGTTATGGCAGCATTGGATACAAGGAAAAACTACATCTGAAGTAAGCTGACCGTAATTTTTGAACCTTTTTGATATTTGATCGCGAGTGATAGGATTTTCAATAAAAGACACTATTAATGCGTTCATAATTAACACGAATTTTATTTTTTATTTCTTAACTTAATTCGTAATTCTTTTTGAACGGTTCGAGGAGGTGTGGGACCAGAAAAAAAAGAAGGAAATTACATTATTACACATAACTTATAAAATTGAAATTTGGTTATTAAATAATGATGTATAATCAATTACATCTCGGTAAATGATCGTTCCCTTCCTTTATTTATATTTTTAACACTCGAATATTTCTTATAATATACAAACGTGTCTCAATTTATTGCTTAAATACATACACATATTCAAGCATTTGTAGTTCTTTATTTCATATCAGGCATCATTTGGTGTTGTAGCGTATTATATTACTTTATTATTTTATTTTTTTAATTTTTATTATATTACTTTATCTGTTAATAACATTATTACTATCTGTTAATTATTTAAAAAGAGAATTTGGAAAGCATAGGCTTTTTATTTCTTTGTTTTCAGGTAAGATTTGTTTATAAAAAAGGTCAACGTTTAAACGTGCAGAAAATTTCTAAATAGTTAACGAATAAACTTTGTTTTCAGAACAACACATTGGTTTATTCGACCTAATAATACTAATAATAAATTTTCTTATATATATATATAATAATAAATATAAATATAATAATATATATACAGTTATCATTATTTGTATCGCAGTTAAAACGAGCATACCTTCTGTACAAACAGCTTGCTACCACTACGTTTCTAATCTACTCGATGCATATTCATTAACCGCTTCATTAATCCTACTCTTTGTGTTAGCCTACAGACGTTAATCGTGCGAACATAGTTTATGCAGTCCCCTGGAAATAGGACTAGAAAAAAAAGAACTATTCATCGGTGTACGAGCTGCTACCGTACCCTTATTATGAATTGCATTACACATACATTTATTTAGATCCCGTATGGGATATATATTTTTTTAAATTACTTTTTTGTGTTACACATTTATTTATCTGATTTATTGTTTTCAAATATAAATATATATGAGCATTCAATTAGAGCAGTATAGTCATTTATTACGATAAAGGATCATCCTCGCGTTAGTGGAGAAAATATATGTTAGGTTCAAGTTATTTAGATTGAATAGAAGATATTTTTTTTTTTTAATTATCTCCGTACACATGTTTATATTTATCTGATATTTATTTATTTTTAGATACACTAATCTAATCATTTTTAAAAATGTAATCATTTATTTCGCTGTAAGAACGCGTACTCTCGGTTAATAGAAAAATTATTTCAAGTTCATGGACCTTTTGTTTCCAATTTAACCTTATTCAGATAAAATAAAATAAAATATACACACATTAGAAATAATTTTTATAACGATTACTATAAATTTATTACTTTTTTTTACTTCTACGAGTATATACAGTAAATCGAAGTATAAGTAATTAATTTAGATAAATTCGATTTGGAGGTTTATATAAATAGGGTAAATCATTTAAGGATCATCATATAAGGATCAATTTAGTATTTTATAAAATGTGTTTCATATTCGAATGTAATTCAAAATATTCGACGAGTAGTAGGTTTGCGTTATCACGTGCATCGTTTCCGTCTTCTTCCTAAAGGTAAATCGAAGTTTCTACAGCTCGAGGCGAGCCCTTAAGGTTCCCGAATGTTAGCAGCAGACCGAAAAGGATGAATCGTATCTTCCTTGCCGACATCCTCGACGTTCTTATCCTTCGTCATCGATTCTCCTTCTCTCTCTCTTTCTCTCTTTCTCCTTCTCACTTATCTTTTTTCTTCTTCTTCTTTTGGAGGATCACAGAGATGAAAAGATCGTCTATCATCATACCCATCGTAACCGTTATTCAAATACATTCGATACGTATTTGATTTTAAATGGAATTTAGGGTTTTTTCTTCTTTTTTTTTTTCATTGAATAAAAAAATTTGACTTCTTTTTTTTTTATAATATTCTGCCTTGTTCTTACTTTCTTTCCCTTTAAGTTTGAGTTAGAGTTTAGAGTTTAGAGTTTAGAGTTTAGTTTCTTGACTACTTTTTCGTCTATCTCATGTCAGAAGAATGGTGCTCTGCGTGCGAAGAACAAATATGTTCTTCAGTAGGATAGGAGGACCGTTCTCGCTTGTTGCAAAGTTGGTGGTGGTGGTGGTCAATGGCGAGCTTAGTTTGCCGAGCTCTCGAGAAATACCGGGTCGCAATTTCGCGTAACGAAAAACAAATAGTCGACGTCCATCGAGCCCGTCGGCACAACGCCTGGCGCGTGCTGACATGAGAGAAAATGAGCGTACCGGCGAGACCTGCCTTTTCTGTTAAAGTCCTATACGTTTATGTGTGTGTATGTGTGTTCTCCTATGCATGCATCTGTACGAGAAAGATAGAGAGAAAGAGAGAAAAATAAATGAATAAAGTAAGTTACATGAGACAATTTTTAGCACAAAATGTGTACACCTAATCGAATATTAAATTCTCACATTCTAATAATATTTATTATGTGTCTGTGTGTATGTGTTTGTAAGAGAAACAGAGAGAGAGAGAAAGAGATAAATAAATGAGTAAATTTATAGGAGAAAATTTTTAAATTCTTAAATTTTGAGCACTAAAATGTGCATACCTAATCGAATATTAAATTTTCAAATTTCAAAAATATTTGTGTCTGTGTTTTTGCGTAAATGTGTGTGTACAAGAAAGAGATAGAGAGAAAAATAAATGAATAAAAATTTGTAGAGCACAAAATGTGCATACGTAATCAAATATTCAATTTTTGTATGCAGAAAATATTTGTTACGTGTCCTCTGTGTTCATGCGTATGTGTCTCTCCGTGTATGAGAAACAGTAAGTAAGATTAAAGATGGAAATTTTAGATTGAAAATAAACCTTTCTATAACGTATAAATGAAAATAAAAATAGAAAAACGAAACGAGGGGGGTGGGGTAATTTGATACTTAAAAATTGCTTAAAACATTTAGTTGGATATTTGATCAATTCGATGGATGTTATTGAAGAGAGAATGTAGTTGACTAGGCAGAAAAGAAAAGTACGAAGAATGATTATCGAGATTCACCTACGTGACTCTTATGGGTCTTACTATCCGAATTAATAAAACTAGATCATACAAAAAAGTGAACTGCCTTTCACACGGAAAAGAGGGTAACCGATATTTTTCTCTTTTGTTTTAAACTACAAATTACTTTCGCGTATTTGGATAAAAGATTCCGAGAAATTTCAAATTAATTGAAACAGATTCAATAAAAATATAATCATTCTTTACTTAACACAAAATATGTTTAAAAATATTTGATTGGTGAAGAACAAATGTCGAATTTTTGGTCACAACTCAATAGGAAAATCCGACATTTGTTTTACCACCAATTCAATATTTAAACGAAATTCAGGTTAAAATACTTTTAGCTTGATCAGTCTTCCATCGTAATTTTCGATCACGTTACATTAGACTTGATTTGACCGACTTGAAAAATATGTGTTTCATTCTAACTGGGAAGTTCAATTTAGTAGAGATCCCTGAAACGAGTGTAACATAGGTGGAACCATAGGTGAGAGCATACCATAAATGGGTAGATCTGTAATCTATTTGCTTGGCATTTGTATAGCCCATTCTTGTTGGTACGATGACGACAACAATTTACGCTTTTAATTTCGAAGAGATATAGAACTGGACATTATTGTACCGATCTTTCTCTCTCTCTCTCGATCGTTAATCTCATCGATCAATCGTGCCTAGAGTCAGGATATAAAATCATTTCAGGGTTTAAAATCGATAGAAACGTGTTACCTATTTCATATTTCACATTGAGAGAGAGTAATAGAGAGAGTAATAGAGAGAGAGAGAGTGAGAGAGAGAGAGACTGTCACGGGCGACACGTTTTACAATCGACGGAGGTTCTCTACTTGATTTATTTTACTACAATCGAGGAAAAATTTTCTACTCTCTCTCTCTCTCTCTCTCTCTCTTTCCATCGTCGTAGTCGTCGTCATCGTCGTTGTCGTTGTTACAACGTTCGAGCTTTTTTTTTTCCATCCTCCAACTATATCTACTCTACGTATGCCACGTGCATATATGCATGAACGTATGCGCGTACCCCTACGCATGAACGAACACGCGACACGATTATAAATAGAAAACGATGGCTTTTCAATTTTCATTCTGTGCGTGGCGTGGCACGCTTGTCGAACTAGAAATCGAAAAATCGAATAGGTATTGGCTACCACCCCATACATACTCCCTCTTCTCTCTCTCTCTTCTATCGGGTAATTTCATTCGTTCCTGAATCAGTGTCAGAATTTAGAAACAAATTTAACGTTAAAGGGTATTTACTTTTTACGAGTATTACTTGTCTTTCAATTTGTGTCTATCATTCAGAGCATTTATCAAAATTTTTAATATTACAATCAGTTAGAAAATTCAAAATACAGTTTTAAGTTTTCACTTCAATCAGTAATCCTCATGACTGCCTCCGATTTTTGTTTCGTTTACATTTTTAAATATATCAATTCGTTTAAATTATTTTACGACAAGTGTGTACGATAATTACACCTTTGATAATAAGATAGTTGTGGATAGATTTTTTATTAAAAGTGTTTTTTTTTCCCCTCCCACATGGAAATATTTTCTCTTTTGTTCTTCAATTCGGGTTAAAACCAAAAATATAAAAAAATATTTGTCTACGGTACTTGTAGGATCGATATCCATTAAAGTGGTAGGTGTAAACAATTTATCGGTTTATCTATAAAAAGAACAAAAAAAAAGGAAAAAATATATATATCGAAAGTAAGCGATTAAAAAAAAAAAAAGTTCGAACAAAATTGACCTCGCGTTTAAAGTGGATACGAGAGAAAAAAACAAAATACATGAATATCTAATCACTCGACTGAATGTAGGATAATTAAAGCTGATGAAAATTACGAAAAGTCTTTATGAATGATGTTCTCGTATCGGATAAAAAAAAAAAATAAAAAGAAAGAAAAAGTCTTTTCCAATCACTAAATAAAGAATAATTTAAGCTGATAATATTCTTCCGTAGTGTTTTATCCACTACAAATGATATGTTTTATGTTATTTTATATTACTTTTTCCATTACTGATAGACAGATGGTATTCTGTCAATACACATCTATCTGCTCGAAAACGGATTATGTTTTATTATCCAGTCGGTCTGCTTTCACAATCAGCTTGAAACAAGAATAACAACCGGGAGGAGAGTAGCAACAACTCTGTTTCACGTTTCAGTGATCATCCGACTATGGAGGGAAACCGTAATAATAATCAACAGGGCAGAATAGTCACGTGAGATATCTACCTAGATGGATAACTGCTGGAACATGCAATTCGTGAATTATTAATAAACATTAAAATAATATTGTTGATGGATACAAAGATAGAAGAATATTGTCTTACTTTAAAAAACATTAATAGAGGTGATAGGGTATACCTGGTGAATAAGAAACGCATTATTTAGAAATTTTTTTCAGAGATATGGGTTAAAGTAAATATATTGAAATATTTTGTATAATACAAAGCATTGATCGAACTAACATTCTGTAATTTTTTTGTACAAAAATATCGAGAAATCAGCTAGTTACGAATAATTGGAAGATAATTTAAAACACTTTGATAGCTAGGCCGAATTTACTTCTTTTGCTTGAGATGCCACGATAGTATTTTACGATTCAAGATTTCATAGAAATTGTTTGAGAAATTATGTTCAAAAAATGCGACACTTTGCGTAGGTGACAGGACTTCTCGTTTAATTTGATTGACGCGTTGCCTGACATCTCAATTTGGTAATAACCATCGATTGTTCTCATTGATTAATGATGGATCACGACACGTCTCGTGGATGTTGATCATGGGTTGACTGTGATGTCATCTCTGGCATGCTATTTTCCTATTGCTTAAATGTCTCATTATCCTGGCGTGGAATATGTTAATTGACGGAAAAGTCTCTGTCCTGCGCGAACGTTTTTCCTCTAACGGTGCGAGAAGCTTTTCATTCTAATTTCCTCAGTAGGCGAAGTAAGATGTATTTTGATCTATCTCTGCAAGTGATTTTTCTAAAGCTAAGATTTCTCAGTTTTTTCTATATCTCATACTATCTCTGTTCTATATTCGTCATCTTCTATTATTTCTTCTTCCCTTGCCACGGCTGTAGAAGTACAGTGCTGTACAAAGGTTTTTGCAATTTTCTTATCGTGTTATAAGAGGGTTTCCTTAATTTACGAATCGTGTTGAAGCGAAACCGTGTTAGAGGATATCGTGTTGTAGGAAGGCTACTTGTATATTCTAATTAGCGATAATGTTTTAAATCCGTCAGCTGTAAATTTTCATTGAAGTTTTTTTTTGATGAACCGTGACCGGTTATACACGACCAACATGACAGTCAAAATGTTAAACAAAGAAAAAGAAATGGTCACTTCTCTATTTCTTTTGATCCTTTTTTTGTTTTATTCCTCTTTCTTTTCTCTCTCTCTCTCTTTTTTTCGTTCTTGTTGAAGTACGACACCACCGGGAGAACCAATCGGAAATGCCGCAGAAAGTAAGATGGGTTTCTTCGCGTGCATGACACTCGTAGTGGCACTTTGTTTTTCTTGTACGTGCTTCCTAGGAAGCCAGTAGTTCTCGCCACATCTAAGGGGTGTCAACGAGGCACGAGGAAAAATATTTTCGTCCGACTCTCTCTCCTTCTACCTTTGGGTTTACGGAAAGAAAGAATAAGAAGAAGAAAGAAAAAAAAAAGTAGTAGAGAGGCTTGAAGATATAAAAGGAGAAATACTGGGTAAGAAAAAGAAAAGCTGGGACTTGTTGGTGGTGGGATAGGGGGAGGGGGTGCGGAAGGGGAGGGTTGAAACGTCATGAAGCGTAAAAACTTTTTCTAGGAGTCACTCGCATCGACTCTCTACTTCATCTTTTTCTACTTTCTTCTTCGTTTTCTTCTTTTATCTATTTTTTTTGGTTTTTATATTCTTTTCTTTTCTTTCTAACTTTCCGGCAGAGAGGAATCGCGTCGGAGGAGTTCCAACACGCACCGATCGAAAGAAAAACAGGGAAAAACGAAGGAAGGGAGGTGGGGAATGTATTTTACAGTTACATAAGAGTACATTAATAAGGATTATGGGGGTTTATTTATTTAGAAAAAAAAATAAAGAAAAAAATTGCACAAATTTGTCGAATAATATTACGCGTACGATATGAATCTAGAGAAAATTTGATTTTTAAAATACTCGGTCAACTAGTATAAAGATATTTTCTTTTCAATAAAACTTGTGTCAGGGGTTCGGCAAGATTAAGGGGTAGCCGGTAGACACTTTTTGCGATCATAGCAAAGAAAGGTCTACTTCAGGGAAGCAACCCTGCCCACGCGAGCCATGATTCTTCCCCCTTCCCTTTCCACCCATTTCCTCCATTTTTCTAACAACTGGGAAGAATCATGTCCTCAACCTCTTGTCCTACCCATAATCCCATAATCTCATCAGGACTTCGTCATAATTGCGTTCAAAAAAAAAGTTAATAGATTTATTAACAAAATTTTAATAGTTTTAACTATAAAATATTTATATTAATATTTATATTACTATTTGGTTGCCAATTATGAAATGGAGCAAAAAATGGACATAATTCAGTAGAAATTTGCTCCATTTAATACTTGACAATATAATATAAAATTTATATAATTATAAAATAAATTATATAAATATTTATATAACTATATTTTTTAACTTTATATATATATGAGGTATTTTATTTAATTTAATTGATATAATTATTTATATATAACAAAAGATAAAAAACCGAAATAACGCGTTTATTTACTTTATTACTATCTTAAATATTTAATATACGATAGAGGTAAATTAATAATGAAAAATAAGTATTTGTCGTAAATGAAAGGTTTGGTAGATCTAAAAGTCAGATCAATTAATTTTAACTTCAACTTTGGGAAAAAAAAGGTAAAATAGATACGTCCGACTTATATGTATGATTAATATTTTAGTAAGAATTCCCGTCGTAAGATAGCTATATTTTGAGTTAGTAAAACGGTACGTTCAAAGACAGAAGGAGTAGGGGTGATAAAGAAGGAAGGAGTGAGCAGGGAAAGAGGAGGAGGTAGTAGAATGACAAGGAAAAGAATGAGAAGTACGTGGGTAGTGCACGGCTTGGAGAAATGATCTACTCGAGAGGGAAAAAAAAGAGAAAAGAAAAAGAGACCGACCGAGAGAGAGAGAGAGAGAAAGGGGGTGTGAGGGTGTGGGAGAGGGTTAAAAGAGAGTCCACATATTCATGAAAGCAACGTTTTATATTATCTCCGGTATATTTCCGTGTGTCAAGAAGTACTGGTGCAGTCGTAGCTACCTACATCCCAAACTCCCTTACCCCTACCCCACCCCATGACGTTTCTTTCTTCCCCATTTCAACACCCTTTTTTCTCTTCAATCCTCTACTACCACCACCCTTTCATCCGTTCTCATACTCTTTCTTTCCTCACTCTCTTTCTCTCTTTCTCTGAACCCGTGTCTTTCGCTGGACACGCAAATACCGAGTGCTTCCATGAATTTTCGATAATCCAAATTGGATTCTCATATTGGTGGCATCGGTCCACCGATTCACCTTATCTTCCTTTATTTTTTTTTTTGCTTCATCTGTCCTCCCTCTCTCTCTCTCTTTTTCTAATATTTTTCCTCCTTCGTATCTAGTGAAATTGTTTTCCCTAGAAAGTTACGAAATTCGTGTTCGAAGAAAAAGAGGAATATCAGGGTTTGCTCTTCTTCCCCCTTCCACTCCTCTCTCAATGTCATTTTTTTTATCTTTTAACCATTTTTCTTTATTTCCTCATTCTTCCCAGCTCTCGATCATTCCTATTTACTTGCCATCCTCCCTTCGAAATTCTTCCGTTTGTTTCTGTATGTTTTTTTCTCTTTCTTCATTGATTTCTCTTTATTTTTCGGAGAAAAGATTCGTCGTCCGAAGACACGGAAAATACGGATTCCAGAATCGTTTCGATAAGCACGTAAGAAACATAAACCACGAAAAGAAAGTGAATAAAGAGAGAAGCGGTTTGCTATGCTCCGGAATGCATGTATGCATGGACGTACATATGTATATGTATGTATGCATGTATGTATGTATGTATGTATGTATGTATGTATGTATGTATTTATGTATGTATGTATGTATGAATGTATTTGTATGCGAGTGTTTGAATTTGGTGAAATTGAAAAGTTCGACCAATGGTTTGTGGCAAGCGTGACCAGTGTTTTTTTACATTCTCGTTTTTTCGTAATTCAATTATTATTGTTCGTTAAAAAAGAGAGAGGGAGAGAGAGAGAACAAAAAAAAAATGTAAAAGTAAAAAACATTAAAAAAAAAGAAAAAAAAGAAGAAAAATATAGAAACGAAGTTCGTGAAAAAAAAAACAAAAAAAAAATTACATTTTTTGTGTACGCATTTGTGTGTACGTGGATTTAATTGAGTTTATCGAAAATGAATTAGTTTTGTTGGTGTGTGTTGGTTTATCGTAATAAATTTTCTTTAAACATCTTCGATAATTTGCATCACTCGATAAATGGGGATGTAATATGATATCCGTAAGATATGTTATATCGTACGGTATCGTATTAATTTTCCTTGAAGCTGTATACATGCCATCTAAACATATTCAGTTACGTAGTAGATAATTACACTCGTTTAATATTGCGTTTCGATTTCATACGATAGATTTAATCTTTTTATTTTACTTCATTCACTTATCTATTTTTTTCTTTCTTTATTTCTTTCTTTGAAAGTAACGTTAGGATTGATAATTACTTTTTTATTCTTAGAGTAATATCCAGTAACATCTATGCTACAAAAATAATAGTCGTTTAAATGATTTTTTTGCTCTCTCTATACCATGGGTACTGCAAATTTAAAAGCTATCTTCTCTTACTTATACCATTTTCTAAGATCCTCGACACAAACATTGCATACCTTGTGAGGAATCCAGCACTAGTCTTGATTACTGATTGCTACATCAAAATATACTAAGTAAAATTTTTTACAAAGTCTGTAATATTCCTTTGATGTTTTTTAATTACAAAATTACCACATATAAAGCAAAATACGTCCAGTGAATTTTTACAAGCACGTATAAACATTTTTATTTATGAATAAAAAGTATATACGTTAAATACTGCAATATAAGATTATATTTACTGAAAGAAAACAAACAGTTATCTAGTTTATCAGAATAACCAATCTAAAAACATTTTACTTTACTTCCAACTTCATAATATTAGAATATATTACCTACAGAAAAATATTTAAATAGTTAAAAATATTTCTTACACATTTTTGGCTTAATATTAAAATATGAAAAATTGGTGTGTGATACGACTATTTTTTTCTCTGGAATTAGTACACTGAATTACACAGAAATTAGTTAAAATTATTGAAAAAGTTTTTTCATCGTTGGCTTGTGTAATTATTATATTACAGATATTTCGTTTTATAAATCTTTTTTTTTTCATGCATGCTAAATATAATAAGAGTAAAGAGTTTTATTTTATTTTTAATCGTGAATTATTGCAAACATTTTGTTTTATAAATTTAACTCCGTGACACGTAAATTAATTAAACATCTAATAAGAATGAAATAAACAAATTATTGCATATGTTTTTAATTTATTTTGTTTTATTTTTGTTTCTTTGCAGGATTTATGTTTCTCATTGATGATTATTGTCGTATGTACATTATCATTGATAAATTTCCTCTATACGTATTTCCGAGTAATTAGAGCATTTCAATTAACATTTTCTAACATGAAGGCATCTTTAGGAGGATAGAAAGTTGTATCATGATTTCTATCGCTATCTCTCTCTCTCTCTCTCTTTCTGTGTGTGTATTTGTATGTGTGTATATATTTCTCTCTCTTTCTATTCGCTTATTGCATGTCCATGCAATTTCATATTGCGAGGGTGGAAACGGTGGAGGGGAATCCTTCTCTCTACGATTCTCGTCGACGTTCGTACTCGTCTAGTTAATCGATTTTCTCGATTCTGCTTTCATCCTAAACGAAATTGGATTAAAGTGATTATTTAGTATACGATCGATTTTACGAACGGGCGTAAAGTCAATTTCGTTTATTTATCTGGTACACGTATCAACTTGAATATATATGGTTTTAGATTTATGTTAGATATATTTGTTATTAATCTCTTCAGAGATTAACTTGAACGGTGAAAGGTCTGTGTGTGCGTGTTTGTGTATGAGAGATAAAGAGAAAGAGAAAGAATGAAAGAATGAAAGAATGAAAGAAAGAAAGAAAAAAAAAATTAAGTTTAGAAAAATCGTAGAAAATTCATGCAAAGAATCCAACGTGATGTTACGGTGTCATTTACCTGTAAATGGATTTAATCCAATAATTTAATTGTGGAACGAAACTCGATTTACAATCCAATTATTCGTATCTATGCCGTGTGTTTTAACAGTTCGATTTATATGTGGAGAGACTGGGTCGATATGGTTGACCATAATCTCTGATGCGAGTTATGCATGTCAGTTGTCGTCGTCGTCCGTCGTGAGTACGTAACACATTGGATATCTACGACAATGATTTCAAACTAAAATGAGGACATTGCGTATATCTTAACGATTGATAGAACTTAGTAGATCCGATTATTATTATTATTATTATTATTATTATTATTATTTTTCTTTTATTTTAGGCTAGAACAATAGGACATCTTATTTCTTAAAAAAAAGAAAAAATAAACATCACGAGAATAAAGGACGTTCTGTTATTAACAATAGGGAAAAGAGGATGAAGAGGGTGGAGGGACGAATTGATTTAGGAATTCACGCTAAATACACGTGAATTGGAATCGGGCATTGCGTTTACTTGTCATTACGTTCTCGTTCCTCTCATTATCCAAAGTAGATGAGGAAAACCGGAACGATTCCGGCCATTCAAGATTTCTCTTTACGAGGGTAAAACGATAGTACGAGACTAGATGGGGAACTAGAGAACAAATGCCGGGAGTAGCGAAATAGAGGTAAATCCTCAATTCTCCTACGAAATCTCGAGAATAACTCTCATACACCCTTTTATATCTAACCAACTACGTATAAACACATTCACATATATATATGTGTATATTCACATATTGTATGTGAATATATATATTCACACACAAATATGTAATATATAAATGATATGTATTAGTAGATATGTTAATGTATTGTAGGTAAAAATATATTCTATGTGTAAGCACATATGTATAACTGTGTGTTTATATATATATGTATAATTGTGTGTGTGTATGAATATATATGTATAATTTTGTGTGTATGTATATTTATATATATATATAGATAGGTGGGGAAAAGTAGAGAGTATCGGAAGCACATGTACCATCATATTTCACATACGGAGAGGATGCAACGTTTCTGTATCTGGTAATGGTTCGTTATCGAGGATTAGTCCCTTTCTACCCTCCTCCTTTTGCCCTTTCCACGTGTTTGAACTCATGTTGTATGTATGTTCCTATGTATTGGATGTTAAGCTCTTTCTCTTTCAGCTGTGGTCAGCAGCTGCACTGATGACACGGAACACAGAGGAAAAGGGTGCCGGACTCATCGTCTACCACCCGTTCTATCCTCTCCATTAAATTTATAATTGAGTTTTACACTCTTCCCTCTCCCCTCCCATCTCCTCCCTCCTCCAATTCCTCCCCCTTCCTTCCCTATTTTGATCGTTTTACCCAGCCAGAAATGATTTCCCTATTCGAAAATTTCGATCGAACGATTCCAAAGCCGATTCCCGAACTACCGGTTTTAAGAAGTCAAACTATCTGTTATATGTGATTTTAGGTGGTTTGTTTTATTTTTTTTTTACTTTACGTATGATAGAATGCACGTCAGCTTACATTTACTTAATTTTTTCGTTTTTGTTATTCGTGTAATGATTGTTTGGAGTTTTCTTTTTTCCTTTCATTTTTATTTTTATTTTTATCTAGTTAAAATGTATATAATGGAAAACTTTAAGGGTGTTTCTCATTTATTCTTTAGAAAATATATATGATTTGTGTGTATGTATGTATGTATGTAACAAAAATAACGACATCATTACGTCATTGTAACTTCAATTGATTTATGCTTTGTTAAACTTTCAGAGGTTCTTAAAATTCTATTGTAAAACACAGAGAGTGCTACAATAATAACGAGTATATTCACGTGTCTCATCAAAGGGAAAAGAGAAATGCAGTAAAATTAGAAACCAAGGGCAAGTGTATGCAATAGAAAGTGTCAGACGAGATGCGTGGAAGGGGTGAAGTTGGTGAGGTTGCGACGGGGAGAGAGGGAGGAGGGATGCTTGGAGAAAAAAAAGAATAAATTACGACGATACCACCAATATATTATCTTCTCAACGATTTTATCGGCTTTTCTCTTTCCCAATAAGCTTTTTTAATATTATTCCTTCCAAGTATTATTTCAATAAAGAAATTCGTTCGCTTTCCCCCTTCTTCTATTTATTTATTTATTTTGTATTTTTTATTTTCTTTTGCGTAACTCAACGTTCATTAATAATTCCATTTCGACAAAAGAAAAATAAAAAAAAGAAAATGAAAACAAGATATCGAATAATAGTCAATTAGCAAAGTTGGTTGAAGAAACTTGAAGGAAAAAGAGAGAGAGAGAGAGAGAGAGAAAAGAAAAAAAAAAGAATCACACTCAGTTTATTCTGCAATCAAATTGATTTGATAGATCTCGACGAGAGAAGGAATCGAATCGAGTGCTAATATTTGACGATAATGGTTAATGCATACTGCGTTTGTATCGTAGTACAACGAAAAAAAAAAAAAAAGAAAAAAAAACAGAGAAGAAAATTGTTGAAATATCGGAAATATTATACTAAGCGTAGATATATTTTATATATCTCGGAATTTATTATACTCTCGTAAGCCCCTGGATCACCAACAAACCCCGAATGAGTGAATGAGTGAATGAGTGAATGAGCGAGCGAGAAGAGAGCAGTCGTAGTAGGGAACGTGTTTTAGCGAATTGAAAAGGTAGGTATGTATATACATTGTTGGTACAATGTGTCAATAGTCCTCACAATGGGGGGAGGGGAAAGGGTGAGTGGGAAGGAGATTAGCGGGGGTGGGAAACAAGTGATTATTCCGATTATTATCGGAGATGGTGCGCGCGCCACACGTCAATATACACGTCACACATGCTCGGCTTTTAGTATTCCGACAAATTGCCCGTTGAAACGTGAGCCCTCGATTGAAAATGAAACATCAGACCCTAGACTTTATGAATAAATTCCGATACACGTTTTCTATGTATGAATGTCGTCGCTAGCACTGTTTATTTTATCAACATTTTATTATAATTTAAGATAATTTAAGATAATTTAAGATAATTCTTTTTTCCAGTTTTAGGATCAGTTTTGTTGTTTACCTTATATCTGCTTAAATTTGTATACATTTTTTATTAACATTTTGTTTATATAACAATCATTTTTAGGATTAAATATTTACAATATCTTATGCTTTTTAATAATTTTTATAAGGGTCGCTTGTATAAATATTATTATTATTGTTTTATAGTAAAACAATTGGATTTTAACTTAATATTTGTAATATAATATCGTTACGTGTGTGTGTGTGCATAATTAATATTTTACATTTCAAATTAGAAATCTGTGCAAACGTTAATATCATTGTTCTTTCCAATTTTTGGGTTTAACTTTAATCGATAGTTATAATTTAGTTTTGTATTAAATATAATCCAAACGTGTTTACTCATTTTCTATTGGAAATAATGCAATGAAATGAAATGAAATTCCTTATTATTCTGAGAATAATAGGAAAGTGCATAATTGTCTTTGACGTCGTTGACAAGATTCGAGTATCGACGACCTTAATTCGAGAAACTCGCATATAGCATTGTGCATGCTTAGTTCATATTTACCTAACGACAAGTGCATTGTATCGTGCTTGGGAAATTGCTAACATTGTTTTCAAACCCTAATTTCCATTTTCGTTTATGATAGTAGGCAACCTGGCAGACGATCTCTAGCATACGTTCAAACAGTATAAAAGGGGTGTTGTTCCTTTCTTCCTTCCTTCCTTCGTTCGTTCATTCGTTCGTTCGCTTTAAGCTTGTAGTATAGTAGAAAGACGATAAAGGAAAAAAGATAATAATGAAAACGATTATGGGTTGATATTCCTCGAGAATATCGTTATTGCTATCTCAATGAAATCCATCATGTTCGTTCATTCGTTCGTTCCTACATTCGTTCGTTCGTTCGCCATTATTACGCTTTAACAATTTCCACAGGCAGATATTTCAACCGATTCGGCAGGACGGAAGACACGTCGACAGTTGAAATTAATCGGATAAACTTTTCCAACGTGTATGTGTGTATGTGTGTATGTGTGTTTATACATGCACGTGTTTTGTGTCTATGGTCGAAAACGGACGCACGCATGCGATGACCGAGAAAAGAGGAATTCCAGAAGAACGCTTGACACACACGAATATCGTTAGGAACATATCATGGATTATTTATTTTCCGGCTCGTTACAATATTCTCAGATTTATAGTAATTAATAAAAAAAAAAAACCCACGCGAATCGGTTACGAAGTACTCTAGTGGCTAACGTATAGAATCTATTTATTAATTTTTTTGTCACTGCGTTAATAAAGAATTCACTTTACTTTTAAAACGAAAGTAAAAGGTTTCGTTTGTTTTTTTTTAGTCGGTTGAAAGGGAAGTCAAAACTTTTCAATGCACTCGGAGTATCTCTTTTTTAATTTGTATTATCATTGTGCGTTTATTGTATTATTAAGTTATCGGGAACTTCTGCATGGTCCAGAAATATACTCTCGGTAATTGAATTTTGCGGCCGAAACAATTTCATACAAATATGTGTACGTGCATGTGTGTGTATATATATATATATATCTAAATATATATGCTTATACTTATATTAACGTTTATTTAATACAGGAATATTATACTCACATATATATATGTTTAAATTTAGTTTCTTGTTAATTGCAATGAAACATTCATCGTGGACAATTCTTGCAATTCGATCTACGGGAATCGATATTATCTCATTCTCTCGCATTACATCTCATTGTTATGTGTATGTGTGTGTGTGTGTGTGAGAGAGAGAGAGAGAAACAGAGAGAGAGAGAAAATGGGTATCCGTTTTTGGTGGTTAGCGTAAGCACGATCTCGTATCGATTTGTTCGAGGACACGAACCACGCGGTCGCGCTTGTTAACATAACGACGTTTATAGGGTGATTATATTCTAATGTGCGATTAGCAAATGCAGATGAGTCTCGTTGGTGTTACTACCATTGGGAACAGTTACCGTACACTCGCTAATGTTTTTTGTCAAAATGCTATCAAAATAAACCCCTGACGCAAAAGTAAGAGTAAAGGAATTTCAATAGAAAAAAGGAAAGAAATTAAAAGGAAAAAGAAATAAAAAATTGGTAAGAATGGAAGGAAGGGTAAAGGGGTAAAGGGGGGAGGAGAAGAAGGTGAAGGAAGAAAGCTGGCCGATGAGAAAAGTTTATAAGAGCTCACCGTAACGACTCGCGAGCGTTTCCGCGTGAAAGTGGAACCACCACCATGCGAAATTATAGTTGCAAATTAGAAGTGTGTACTCTGCAAACACGACCGTGCTCACCCGTGAAATTTAATGGAAATTAAATTGTGTTCCTACGTCTAGTTGTCTTTTTCTACATCCTCTTTCCTTCTTTTTCTTTCTCCCTTCACCTCCCCAATCCCACCATCACCACCACCACCACCACCACTACCACCAGCACCAGCACCAGGAGTACCAGTAGCACCAAAACCAACGTGACTTCTCTTTTTCATTTCCCTTTTCCATTCTTCCAACAAACCATTGGACCTTTCTTATCGCGTTTCTTCCTCGTTTTCACATTTGCGAAATGTCAAGTATATACATCACTTACATGTTTAACTTTACCTTGAAATATAATTAGAAATATAATAATCTCTTAGTTTAATCTTATTTATTAAATGTTACGTAAATATAAGATAGAGAGATTAGTTAGATAGAAAGTATTCATGTTTCCGAGTGATATTACCAAATATTAAGATTAATAAACGCGTTTTTATTAGTATTTTTATCTTTTCTTATATTTCGTTGGTATTAATGACAAGGAAGAAGAAAGTGATTAAGCTAGAAAATGATCGATCGATCTGTTGCGTTATTTAAATAACATAATTTTTGTATCCTCGATAAAGAAATGGATCGATAAATTTCAACTTACTCCTATGATAGGTTTTTATTCGTTTCGTTTCGTTTTAATGTAACAAATGTTTCAAAACTCGATGTTACATTTTATGCTGATTAGGTGTAGTTTCTCTTTGTTCTTTTTTTTTTTTGCCCTCTTTCTATTTTGAGGTATATTCTCCCCGAGTACATTATTTTAGTTTAGTAAATTTGAACGAGTTCGTTTCGCCATCGGTGCGATCCATCTTTTACTCTTCACCCTCCTCTCTTTCTACTTTTAGTTTGACTTTTTTTTTCCCCTTCAACGAAATGATACTCCGGGATGAGTGGGGAACGTGAGGTCATTAATCAAGAAATCAATTAATCAAAAAAATTGATCGAAAGAGACGCTAGAAAGTTCTATCCCTTTTCATCCCTTCATCCCGTCCAGCCCCTTTCCACAAGCGCATCACGTCCCTTCGATCTATTTCGCGCGTCCGACACGACAGCAAAGCTAAGTGCAACGAAAAGGAAAGAAAATCTGGGTTAGATTGGAACGAAATAGAGTGAGAGAGAGTGAGACGGAAGGGTGAGTTGGGAATGGGAGGGGATGTAGAACGTTAATGGTGCCTCGTGGGGGTAAACCAAATAAAAACGAACAACGTGGCACGCGACGTTCATGACGAATCGCAACGATGATCATTCTTCACTTCGCGTTAACTTGTTCGTGGAATGTATGACGTATATTTTGAACGTGACATTTTAAAAAAAAATTTGTAATAATAGGATCTTTTAAATTAGGGTTGTCCAATTCTCATTCATGCAAGCTATTCTACATTAAATCCAAAACTTTTCCTTCTCTCAAAGTACGAATTGGCTTGCCTAGAAACAAGTTTTACGTCGAAGCTCGTATCTTTTTTGTTGTTGTTGGACAAAATAAATCCTACATGAGGTGTATATTATATCATTTAAAATTGTTTTCTATATGATTGAAAAAAAAGGCTCTTATGTTGCATTAACAGTAATTGTCACTTGTCGTAATTCCTTCTGTGACTTTTATTTGAATTTTGTAAAAAAACTTTAACACGAGTCCTCTCTTTTTCAGGTATCCATTTGTATGTTTTATATGATTTATTAACTTATTTTCGTTTATAAATAATTTATAGCATTGAATGTGGTAATTAAGAAAAAATTTGTTTCTTGAAATATGAGTTAATTCGTTGTACGGGAGGTTGGACAGCCCTGTTTTAATGGGGTTTTCAGATTACGTGAGTGGACCGTCTCTATTGTGAACTGCGTGACTATTTGAACAACGAGTACTCGAGCTTATCAACGATACCATTGATTACATCGATATACATACACACACATACATACATAGATACATACATACATACAAATACATAGACTTTTATTTCTGTTTCTTCTTCTTCTTCCTCTTCTTCTTCGCTATAGCAATCGATCTGATTAGAACTACCAGGTCACGGATCGATATTTTCGCGTGAGTTTTCCAGACAATCAGCCATGAGATAGCACACACCTTGACATATTTTATATGCGTACAAGCCAAACCCATTTACTATTATACCGTTCATTGGTCTCTTCGACCGAGTTTATTATCACCCCACGTTTATATATATTTTCGTCTATTTCTTTCCTCCACTTCCATTTTTATTTTCTTTTTTTTTTATTTCTTTACCTTCGTTCTTCATCGTCCGTGTGTTTCTTTTTTCGATTGGTATCAAACCACGCCACACTTTGACTACAAAATCGTTAGTTTCGCAGCTCCTAGTTGCCTCTTTGCGATGAATCAACAATTTTCCTTGTCCGATTCGAGCACCTATGCGATTAATCTTGAACACGTCCGAACGATCGAATGCAAATATTCTCTCGTATAAATTTTATTTTTTATCGCAATTACTTTTATTTGTTTGTATTATTTGCAATAATACGAAAAATATGAAATAGCTCAATTATCGTTGTAAGATTTAATAATTCATTTAGATTTAATAATTATCGTTGCCATCATTAAATTAAGATTTGGTAATTATCGTTGGAAGAAAAAAATCCCTCTCCCTCCAACAGGGGGAAGGGTGGAGGGGATTGAAAAACAAATATCTTTCTTTTTTCTTCTCCTCTCGTTAGAGAGACTTCGATAATATTTTTTCTTTTTATTATTTTTTCTTTCTCTCTCTCTTTCTCTCTTTAAGTTTCTATCACGTCGGGCTCAACTGTTTTTGACAATGACCGATCGAGAACACGGACTACTTACTTACTTAACTTACTTTCTGTGGAGATCGTTCATTGATTGTTTGCCGTATTAAAACCATTCAACAAACTCTCGCCAACATTTTGCTCATTTGTCTTCGTTGCACGGTTCCTGGTTAGGTTGGTTGGTTGGTTGGTTGGTTGGTTGGTTGGTTGGTTGGTATGCAATTCAATTTATGAAGCTTCATTTCTAAAAGGGAAATGATAAGTAAAGAAAATATTGTTTCAATATATTTAAACGAAGTAAAAAGTTTCTTCGTATTTTGATACAGGCAAGTTTAACAAATTATTATTATATCTCTTCCCTTGTATTACAGTTATACTTTTCTAATGATTTTAAAACTATCTTATAGTAGGAAATGCTTCTGTTGCTGTTGCTGAATACTTTTACCTATAATACTATACCGTTACTCTCTGTGTAAGATTTTCAATTACCGAAATGACAAGTAAACACAATTAATTTCAATATATTAAATAAAGTCAAAAGAAGAAATAAAAGTAGAGTTCTCTTCGTATTTTTTTAATACCATACAAAAGTTATTAAACAAATCTTGTTTCGATATCTTCTTGTTCTACTTGTCGTATTTTTCTTTTCTTCTTCAAATAGTTTCAAATTATATTTCCTATGGTAGACGTTTAGATTTTTTAATTTCATCTCTGTTAAGATGTTATACGCAGTTGCAAGGCCAAAAAAAGACGGTTTTTCAATATTTTTTTATAGAAAAGGATTTTATTTTATAAATACAAGTAATAGTTAGTCAGATAGCGTCTAATTTTAAGTTACTAATGACACTTAAATTATTAAAAAATATTGATGTATATTTCGCCTGTAGACGATCTCCCAAAGGTCTTCCAAAAAAAGACGTTTGACAGTAATCATGATATTTCTTGTTTGGATTATTTTAAAGTCAAAAATAGGTCAGATTCTTTTAGTGGATAGATCAATCTTGGGATTAACACTAAAGAATAGATAAAATATAAATTTTTGATAAAATAACGACTATGCCAAAAAAAAATCTGAATTTTCGACTAAAATTTTCTGCTAAAAATTGTTTAAAAAAATAGAAATAATTATTAGAAATCTTATTACTTCGTTCAATCTTGTAAAGTATGAAATGGAGCAAAAAATGCACACAATCGAATTGAAATCTGCTCAATTTCATACTTGATAACCTAATACATTCTGAAAATGCAAAAAAGAAAATCAATTTTTTGAAAACTCTAATTGCTTATAATCCCTTTTAATTGTATGTTGCTCGGTTAAAAATATATATTTTTTGTAAGATTTTTATAACAGAGGGAAAATTAGTTATCGAGAAAATAGTGAAAAGAAGAAGAGAAAAGAAGAAGGAAAAAATAAAAAATGAAATTACTTTACGAACAAGTCAATATCATTGATAGAAAATGATTGGTTAAATGTGAACGATAAATGGTGACATGGCTCTTAAAGTTCATTGATTTTCATCTACCAATTCTATCGATTATTATTAATGAGAATTACGTTGCGGAATCATTGAGCGGAAACGACAGGATACGTCTCGTTTTCGATACGATTGAAACTTTGTCGATTTCCAAGCGTGGTATCTATACACCATACACTATTCGTTCTCCTGGCTTATAATATATATATATATATATATGCGAATTAGTCGAAAACGGGATTAAAGTGTTTCGTATCGTGGTGGTGCTGCAGCGTGAATTGGCTTGTATCGAGAGATGCCTGTAACTCCCACGAGAATAGGTACGCGTTATCATTATATCGACGTTTACCTTCGTTCACATTGCAAAACGAAACTGCGATTTGTGTCTAGATTGTTACTCCTTCTCTCTTTTCCCATTATATATATATATGTCTTTCTTTTTCTTTTTTTCTTTTAGGATCTTTTATCTTTATCGTACTTTTACTACCATTTATCGATTAACCATTTTATTTCTATCAACGATGAAACTCTGCTACGGACGTTCTCGTCACGGCAGCTTTTACCAACTTCGATCGATAGAAAAAAGAATAAAAAGAAGAAATAAAAAATAAAAAAAAAATAAACTAGGGAGATAGGATGTTCCATCTTTTGAGAATTAACGCGATTAATGAGATAAAGTGATATAAATGTGATCAAATTTGTCTCTTTTCTTCCCTCTTTTCTTCTCTATTATTCCACTTTTTGTTTCTATCATTCGTGATCCTTGATTTTTCCTCGTTTTGTCAATGAGATGTCGTAAATATCGTATACGATATCTCTTATACTTTGTGAGATAATATTTATTCAGTTATATAGGGGGAGGGAAGAAAATAAAGGTAGTTTTAAAATAGGAAGAAAATTTGTTAAACGTTTTGTTTTCTTTATATTTATATATTGATTTCTTTCGGATTCGTTTAATTTTTTTTTCGCGTTGCATACTTTCAAATTTATATAATATTGTACTGTAATCTTTACTCGTTGATAGATAATTAAATACTGAGTAATTTAATAAACATATTAACCTTTTAGATACGACTGAATTCTGCGTGTGACTATTTCCCTAGACGGTAGAGTCTGATGGGAACGATGCATAAACGATACAATATTGCAAAGTGTGACGGGCAATGATGTTCTGTGTACAAGTACATTCAAATGAAGTATTTGATGATTAAATCATAATTTTTGTTTTAAATATATTACACATAGTTTAATACACATAGTTTACATATAGTTTTGTTTAGTTAGTGACGCCTCGTTCAAAGATAAAATCCGTGAAAGATGACAGTGATCGTTTAGAAAGATGACATAAACGAAAGCCACTATAGTGGCCCGTTGTTCCTAAAAAGGTTAACAGAGTGTGCTATTATTTCGATATTAGCATGGAACAGTTTTTCTTTGTTCTATAAAACTATCTTCGACAATTGTGGCTTATTTTCAGCGAACTGCATATTCTGAGCTCGTAATGTTTCGATATAAAAAATCACGGAGAAAAAATTGTACATGGGATCATTGAGAAAATAAATATAACACACCTGGGTTATCTTTTTGACGAGGAGTATACGTATATTGTTTTTAAAAAAAATACCTACGAATTATTTTTCTTTCCTGCGGTTTGTTTTCATCTGTCGAACTGTGACAAGAAGAACCGACAACACAGGCAGCTGAGGATTATAAACTACGCGATATTTAAATAATCTCAACTCGAACAGAAGGACGGATACAAAATAGATAAAGAATAAATTAATTTGGTGTGACTTCTGTCATGGTATAATCATCAATTTGGCGAGCAGAAAAATGATCGATTTTTCTCATATCGTTTGTCAATTTAATTTGACAGTCGGTAGAAAAATATTCCTAAACCGTATTCGAATAAAAATTCTACCGTGTACTACATTATATTATATTATATTATATTTATTTATTTATTTATTTATTAAAATTAATTTGGAAAAGATTTTGAGATTCCCAAAGGTAATAATGTCCAGTCTAAAAAAAAGTTGATACATTCTTGAAGAAATAGGATGATGTGATGAATGATACAACCGATCCTCGTAGACGGGAAGTTTTACGAGGAAAACACGGGATATATCTTGTATCTCATACGTGACACACAGCTGTCTCGTTTCGCCTTGGCTTCACTTTTCTAGGGGACATTTTTATGCCATCACCTTTCCTTACGTTTCTATCTTTCTACTCATCTCTTCTCTGAACGATTTCACGAGCATCCTTCCACGTGTCGACTTTTCCACGTGGTTTTTTTTCTTACCTTTTATTTCTTTTTTTTCCCCCTACCTTTTGATAAATATCATGGAAGTTTTTCTCGAATTCTTATCGTGATCTCGTACCTCCTTCCTCTCACTCACCCTTTCCCACTGTCTCGCCATCCCGTATGAAATATTAGAAACAATTTTCGAGTATAGAAATGAGATAGCGTGAAATAAGATCATTTGACAAGAAAAAGGAAGAATTAACTTTCGATATTTTTTATTATAAATTGTTAGTTTGTCTTTTATGCACATAGTGTTTTTATATTTGTTATTAAAATTTGATACAAAATTTGACACTCGATCTAAACGTTATGAAATATTTTCACGTATAACGAAAGTTCGCGTAAAATAGAAACACGATAAGAAAACAATAAACATTTAATAATTTATATTTAAATATTTTTATAATAAATTCATAATGTTCTTATTTATTTATATTTTTTTTAAATAGAAACAATGTAAATATGATATGCCATGAAAGAGATCGAAAATACAAAATGAATAATAAAATAATAAATATATATTTCATAATTTAAAGTTTAATTGACTTATGATATATCTGAAACTTTGGTGACGTTCAATGGGAATGAATTTTTAGCGGTTAAAAAAAAAGGGTTAGGGGGTATATACATGTGCACTTGTTAGAGAAAGAGAGTGAGAAACACAGAGGGTAAGGGAAAAAGAAAGAAAAAAAAGGGGGTGCCGGTCGTGTAATACTTGACTTTATTTACGAGAGGGTGCGCCTGGTAGGAGGAAGTAGAAGGAAAGGCTTGAAACCTCCGCGTGACGTTGAAACCACTGCGTTTACGCGACTACAAATCCCTTACTCCTTTTTTTTTTTTTTTACTCTTTTCTGTCTGTCTGTCCTTCTTTCTCTCTATCTTTCTCTCTTTGTTTCACTCATTCACTGACTCTCACTCTTTCCGCGTGCACTGTCCGATGGAACACGAACCCTTAATCAGATTAGCCCGATCGACCCTTCTTTTTTCATTCTTTTTCATTCTCTTTTTTTTTCCCGCGCCTAACATTTTCTATCGCGATTACGAATTCGTGACTGTGTTGTAGACAAAATCTATTCGATTAACCGTACCTAATAATACATTCCTATTTTATTTTATTTTTTTTTTTATCTTATTAATTATTAAACTATCTCAAATTTATTATCGACAATCTCATCGGTAAGATAAGAAGAAAGGAAAAAAAAGAAAAGAAATAGAGTAGAAACTCGTTAAGAAAAATACGTCTTTAGAATTACGGGGTGATTTGTAAAATCGTATTTATGGTAAACTCCCCGGTGTGATGGTTGCGTACACCCAGTTTACGCGTGCGTTTGGTGGTCGATGGAAAACGCGTGAGATTAGCCTAGGTCGCATGACGTACAACCATTCGTCGTGAATTTAACAGGGAAACGAGGAGGAGGAGGAGGAGGAGGTGGTGGTGGTGGAGTAGGGGCAAGGGGGATGGATCGGGGGTAGGAACCATCGTGTCGTTTCCGCGAGATCGACGTGTCGCTTAACCTCTGTAACCAGAAATGCCTTATGCATATGATAACGAGAATTTCGAACGTTCGGTCATTATAATTCGATTGTATGTCTCGGGGAAAAATAACAAAAAAAAAACACACACACACACACAAACAAACACAAACAAGTACAAACATATCGCTAACTCCCACTAGGGAAATGAACTTTTGAACTTTTTTTTTTCGAACCAAAAAAAGAATCATACACACGGAGTAGAGACACAGAGAGAGGTAGCAGGGAGAAAAAAAAAGAGAGTAGAAAGAAAATATGAGACGGGGTAGGTGGGTGGGTTGGTAATTTATCGTCATCGTTAAAATGAAAATCGATTGTAATGGAGGGGAACAAAAAATATATGAACAACAACAACAACAACAACAACAATAACAACAACAACAACAACAATCGTTATCGTATCCCTTTTATAATGTTCGATTTATCATCGACACCTGAACGTACATTAAACTTGCAAACGATAGAGATTCAAATCATTTATAAATGTCTACTCTACTCGCAACGGCCGATGCGTGACCTACTAGTACACATACCATTAAAAGAGAGAGAGAGAGAGAGAGAAAGACTGGATTTATACGGGATAATAATTCTTGGTAGATACTTTTAACTGGGATAGGGATTGGCGTTGGGACGATGATGGTGTACACACCATACATCGATAGCGAACAAAAAAAAAGATACTCGTATCCAAAAGTCATTTCATGGTACGAAAAAAGGGGTGCCATAAAGAAATATAGAAAAATATTCCTATCAACCAAGTGCTGTGGTGTGGCTTTGTGGCAACCCTTCTCCCTTCATTTCACCCTCCCACCCACCAATATTCCACTAACTTTCATTTTCCTCTTCTATCATACGAATTCGCTAAACCAGTTGAGAAATTCGGTTAAGTTCGGTCGAGTTCAGTTGAATACGGTGCTCAGCTATACCGGAATCGTTTTTAAACGACGATAAAAAAAAAAAATAAGAAATATAGCTTATTCGTCTCATGAAATTTTTCTTTCTTACGTACGAGTAATCATTCCCACTTCTTCTTCTTCTTTTTCTTCTTCTTCTGCGGTTAAAGTCACACAAAGTATCGACCATCTCGGGCCAAATTTTCTTCTTTTTTTCTTTTTTCTTACTTGCTCCTAGCATTCTCTCGCATTTTCTATTTTTAAAACGTTTTTCCCACTTACTCTCTCTCTACACACACACATACACACATGCACATTTCTCATCTCGAGCTACATTCTCTAGCATTCTCCAAGAGTCAGCCGCTAATAAAGTGCTTTCTCTGTCCACCAGTTTCATTTCTATTCTGAACTCCTATCCTCTTTCACCAGTCTTCTCTTCGACTCTCTTT
>JACGTP010000019.1:1279320-1302375 GCA_023678845.1 Mischocyttarus mexicanus | reverse complement strand
TTTTTAAACGACGATAAAAAAAAAAAATAAGAAATATAGCTTATTCGTCTCATGAAATTTTTCTTTCTTACGTACGAGTAATCATTCCCACTTCTTCTTCTTCTTTTTCTTCTTCTTCTGCGGTTAAAGTCACACAAAGTATCGACCATCTCGGGCCAAATTTTCTTCTTTTTTTCTTTTTTCTTACTTGCTCCTAGCATTCTCTCGCATTTTCTATTTTTAAAACGTTTTTCCCACTTACTCTCTCTCTACACACACACATACACACATGCACATTTCTCATCTCGAGCTACATTCTCTAGCATTCTCCAAGAGTCAGCCGCTAATAAAGTGCTTTCTCTGTCCACCAGTTTCATTTCTATTCTGAACTCCTATCCTCTTTCACCAGTCTTCTCTTCGACTCTCTTTTATCCCCTATTCTCTCTTATTCCCTTTAATGAAATACCACTACTATTTTCAAGTTTCATGTCATTCATGTGCATTTATGTTCATTGTTCGTTTTATGTATACGATATATATATTAGGATGATGGAAAAAAAATGTCGGATTTTTGGCCACAATATTCAATGAAGGAAATTCGACATTTTTTTTCCACCAATCCAATATATGTATACATATATATACTAAGTATTTATATAGTGTATAAGCAGATAGAAGAGAGAATTCCGAGGATTCTCGGGAGCGTTTACCAGAACACCGTTTGGCTAGTTTCGTCCGGAAATTGCCTATCAGACATGTTAATTCCGATGTTGGCGTATATGTCCCGATCCAATATTTAGCAGTACTGGCCAATGGCCGAGAAACACATTAATGCAGATTGTCACTATTCTAGCTTGAAACATTGGGCTTTCCCTCCCAGATGAAACTATATATGTTTCTCTGTCTCTCTCTCACTCTCTCTATCCTTGTCTCTCATTCATTCAATCTCTGTCGTATCGTGCCTTTGCCACCTGTCAATTGATTCACTCGAAAACGGGGGAAGTGTAACAACGCGGGGGGAGGGGATATCCAGTGGAAAATCATCGATACATCTTCTCTTTTTTTTTCTTCCTTTCATTCACGTCGTTGTTGTTGTTGTATGTTTTCTTCCCCCTTCCCCCTCTGACACTTCATCCTGGTTCTTTAGTTTTAGTTCCTCAAACATGCTTGATACCAACCTACTCGTCGTTTTCACTAGACGCGTTAGGTGTCGTTTCAATATGGTTATACGGTTATAAATCCATGGGATTTACAGCGGTATAAAAGTCGCGAGAAATTCTCTTGGTTGCCCCGAGCTGTATGTAGTAAAATATCAGCGTTGACTTTTCTACTGTAGTATTTCGGTGCCGTAAGTAACACGTAGATATTATATATCTATATAAGTATATATATATAAGTATATACGTAGAAGGTATCTGCTTTTACATATGTACAAGACACATGTTTGGACTTTAATGAATTTTTCCCTGCTTGGTGAGGGGGAGGAGTCTCGGATACGCGATCGATTTGTCTTTTCTTGTATCTCGTATTTTTCTAACGTTGGATTACCTACTACGAGAATATTTAAGCCATTCCCATTTTTCTTCCAATCCTCCTAACTCAACCTTCCACCCACCAACCCCTCCTCCCCTCCTACTCCCAACAACTCCTTAACCTCTATTCAATTGATGAAAAATATATACACGCTGAGGACCTTAAAGATAATATATTTATTTCCTCTCCCCCCGAGTGTCTCTTATTATAGATTTGATTTACCAACTCGAAGAAGACGTGTTACAAAGGACATTGGTATAATAATTCATAGACGTGTAGAGTTTCTAGAGAGCAAGGATACGATACGGTGTAATCTTAGGGTTAGATCCCAATGTTGATCACTCACGTATTATAGAGTTCGATCGATGCCGATGTATCAACGGTTCCTATCACGAACAATATTCAATGGTCCTCTCAGAGAAATTCACTCTCTCTCTCTCTCTCTTTCTCTCTCTTCTATTCCTTGTCTGTATTATAGAACAGTGTAGCAAAGAGGACGATAGTGTAGTAGTAGTAGTAGCAGTAGTAGTAGCTTGGCCCGTCTTCCTTTGCTCTGTGAAATCGGGCGTCAAGCGAAGCATAGAAGCACGCGCGTCGGTCGAGATTATGCGAATCACGAGGAGCGATTGTCACCTCTGTTTAAGCAAATGCGTTCCTCTCTAGCTCGTGTCGCTATCGCGTTGAGAATATACACCTGTACGATTATGTGTGTACGTAGATAGGTATATGTATTGTCTATGTATATTATCTGCTAGGTGCATATATACGGTGTAAAGTGTATGTCACTTCTCTGTATATGTTTATATGTGCCTTCTTCGCCTGTATGCTATCTCTCTCTCTCTCTCTCTCTCTCTCTCTATATATATATATATATACATGTATGTGTGTGTAGGTGTTCATTGCGTATCTCTGTCTTCGGGTATTACATAGAATATACGGAAGAGGTAGCAGACGCGAGTTCTCAACAAGAGAGCCAGCAGCCCGTTCTGTATTCTGGGTTAGTATACACGCGGCTGGCGTACACTCTAATTCAATGAATTTCATATCTTTGTTATACAGAGAACAACGCGTTGCACTATCGCGTAACCGTATGCATTGCTATACCACCCGTTGGTGGATGTCCGTACTCGTTAGGTCTTTCACTTCGTCGACAACGACGACGACGACGACGAAGAACGAACGAACGAACGAACGAATAAACGAATGAACGAACGAAGGATACAACACATATAAAGCCTTTATTATTCTTTCCTCTAAATTTTTACCACCTCCTCCACCTCCACCTCTACCTACTACACCTCATACTTTTACTCATCCTGCTTTAACTCTCTTATTCTTTTCTACGCTTTTTTTCTCTTTGCGTATATGCATCTATGCTTCTTTTTTTTTTCTTTCTTTTTTTGTCTGTTTTATTATTTTCTTCTTTTTTATTTTATTTTTATTTCATGAATTTATCATCTTCTTTCTCCAGTTATTTTTCTTTTTCTTTCTTTTTGTAAATACATTGTTAACTATTGTGATATGTGTTCATGCTCGTTTGTTGCTTTATATTCGTTGATAGAATTTTTGAAAGATTCCATTTTTTCTTTTTTCTTTTAATTGGAATTAGGATTGTTTTTTTTATGTACGCGATATTAGATAATGTACGATATTGGTTTTCTTTTGTATTACATTTTGCTTTTTCATTATTATCTTTGTTACAATTTACAATATGCAATATTATTTTCGTATCAATTTTTAATTCTCTGTATCTTTTCTTCTTTACTTTCATTTCATTCGTAGATGTATTTATTTTTTGTATAGCATTTATAGCATTATCATCATTATTATTATTATTATTATTTTAATATTTATTGTATGCATAAATATATATAATTTTCGAAAGATCCTTAATAGAATTATTATCAATTCAACCAGTGGACAGTAGATAATAATGTACAATATTATTTCTCGTAAATTTCTACCCCGGTTCTTTCCTTTTTTTTTATATACATTTTTATATACATTCTCTTTTCGCATACATTTTCTCTTTTAAACGTAGTATTATTATTATTATTATTATTTTTTCCTCTTTTTACATTATTATCATTATTACAATTTTCATTGCAGTGTCGTATAATTATTATAAATATTGAAAGACATCTTTAATAGAATTATTATTAATTCCATACACGCAACTCTCTCTCTCTCTCTCTCTCTCTCTCAATGTTAAAAGGGAATCATATGCAAAACATTAATTTTACTTTCGTAGAACTCAATTCATATTAAAACTCATTTCGCGCGAATACGTTATTTGTCTTTCTCTTCATTCGAAGCTTTCGCACGGATAATCTGGATTTCACAGTACCACTCGTTTTCGAGAATGAAACGAGAAACTATGACGGGGTGAAAAAGAAAAACGGGAATGAGAAAAAGAGGGGAAAGATTCTCTTCCCCGTTCCTCATCTCCCAACCCCCTTCTTTCCACATCCCCACCCATTTCACCCCCGTCTAATAAATTTCAGTTTATTCTTTCACCGCACCCACGCACCTAGTAGTGTGCACGAACTTGCTGGGGCAGATATAACCGTACAGAAAAAGTACTATTTATTTGTTATATACTAAATACTTCTTTATAAAGGGTACAAAAATATGAACAGCTTTAATACAATATACGTTTGGGCTTGAGTCTCGTTGACACGCGATCGATAGATCGATCGATGGATCGATAGAAACGGTATTACTACCGCATCCGTTCGTAAAATTCGTATCGTTTAAAACAGGTAAAAAAAACTTTGGTACTCCTCGGGTAGTTGACATTAAGCTTCTTAACCCTTTGCAGACGATCGTTCATCGCATATAAGAGTCTTTCGTAAACCATCAATTTGGCCGAGCAACTCGTATGTTCATTTGGCTAAAACAACTGACACAGTCGACAAACACATATATGTGTTCTTATTACCGAGGAACTTATATTGTAAACATTTTAACTTTGTCCATTCTATCATTGCTTTCTTATAATGAGATGCAGGTTCGTATGCGTTTAAGATATTGATATCTTAACATAAAAGTATGAAGAATATCCACGGTATGCTGCGTACCGCTGGAAAGAAGCCGATGTTCCTCTATTCGATGGAAATGCATATAAACCCAGTTGGTCAGTATGGTGGGGATTAGTCTTGGGATTAGTTGTAGAGTATGGAGTTTTAGGGATCAGTTTTAGTTAGTTTATGTTAGTGGTTAGTCGAAAGTCTTATGTTAGATTCTCTTTAGAAACACTTCTTATGCACCTTATGTATCTTATAGAAAAGGGTTATTACAATTATTAAATCTTTATGATATCAAAAGTTGAAGAACGAGATAGAAGTAATTGTTTACAATTATCAGAAGTAGGATTGTAACTTGATGTCAGGAATTTTTTACAATATTGAATAATATTTGCTATTAGAAATTATTTTCAATGTTTGTTATAATCTTGAATCCGTATTAGATCCTGACTTCTTATAATTCTATTTTCTGGTTTTGAATTAATGGGAGTTTTTTCGTAAAATAAAATTAAATAAAATAAAATATGCACTCGGTAATAACAATTGAAAGGATAAAAGACGCTTGGTTGTAGATTACAGTTTGCTTTGTACCGTCCTGTCCGCAAAGGGTTAACAAGGAATTTTAATCGATGAAAAATGTATTAAAGTATTATATTTATTATATATATATATATATGTATATGTATGTATATACGACTTTGTATTCAGTCATGTTGAAAACGCATGCGCATATGTTACGAACGATCGATTATCTAAATATCGTTCGGACTCGTTTTACCTTATGGTGTAACATTTACGATCGCGCAATGGCGCGGAAAACAAAGCTTGACTACTAGAATGTAACAAAAGCGGGATAGTGCATTTTTTCCGCCCTTTTTTTCTTTTTTTTTTTTCACCGTGAACATAAAAAAACCAGAGGGAGAGAGAGAAAGAGAGAGAGGAATAGAAGTAGGTGGAAGAAATAAAAAAAAATCCCCCGAACGATTGTGTCCAATACGAAAACAGAAGTTTCAATGGGCAATCGTCCAATTCGAGCTTACGCTATCACGGTTTTGTTTCCCCTTCCACTTCCTTCCCCCCCGTTCCTGGTATTTCGTGTTTTCTATGAACATCATCAGCTAATCATTTTCTTCTTGTTCATTCGTATCATTAAAAAAATATTTGATTGGATATTTCTTTTATTCTCTTAGTACGAAATTTAAATCGTTCGCGGGTATTTTTATTGGAAAATAAAAAAAATAAAAAGAGATTAAATCTTTTAAATAGCGCAAAGGGTTTAAACGTGAGTAATTTATTCTAATTTCTCAAAGATACGAGAAGTTCGTCTTAATGTTTCGAATAGAAAAAAGAAAAAAAGATAAAAATAAACTAGATGGGAGTTGTATTTTAAAGATTATACCGGAGTTAGGGTTGTTTGAAACTCTGCAAAGCTTATCGTCATAGTTGTTGTTGTGTTGTGCGTCGTTGTAGAAAACGCGAATACCAGAACAGTTCTGTTCTGTTCTCTACTTCTGGCACCCCCGTAGACTCCATTAATGGTCGGCTAATTGCCAGAATGTAAATAAATATCCCCGGAACGGCCCTGAGCCAAGCACCATCTGCGGGGGTGGACGGGGGTTTAAAGAGGAGGGGAAAGGTTGAAGGGGTTGGTTGGAGGTGACGTCTATGAGGATATACTACCTTCGGACATGCATACCTACTTCGATAAATCGCGACCTATCGTAACTCGTTTAATAATCTTTACGACGTGGGGATACTTCTTTCCAATATTTACCAATCATTTGTGCTATCGTTTTAATTTTTTCTATAATTTTTCCTACAGATTTGTACGCAAGGAGGAAACCGGGCTAAAGTTGACGTAGTTCTTTACTTTTCAATATGCATATTTAATTTAATTTAATTTAATTTAATTTATTTGAAATGAATTATTTAAACAGTTGCATATCGTTGCGAATTGATAAAAGTGAATTTACAATATTTATCAATCATTCCTGCTATTATTTTTAGTTTATCTTTTCTTTCGTAAATTCGCCCGGTCGAGTACTTTGATTTATTTTAATTTCAATTATTTGGACGTAAACATAGAGTTTTGTAGTTTAATAAATAGCAAAATAAATTTGAAACATTTGACACTGATCGAGCTATGTGTTTAAACAGTTTGTAAATAATTACACTGTATCAACTAACTCTTCCCCTCAGTCTCACTTAAAGTTCGAGGATCAGAAGTTGACCCTTTAACAGAATCGCAAGTAATTAGTTGAAATGGCGCGTCCCGACTTCTACTCGAAGTAACTTAATCTCTCTTCTAGGCTTCTGACATTAAGTTTAAGTCCTATAGAAAAGCTATTTCCAGTTGGGAAACCATTACCAAAAGATATTTCGTAAATATACAATTTCTTACTAAATGTTACGATTCGAATATCAATTCTAAATCGTTGTAAGATTAAATACTTTAATTTTCTTAATTTATCATAAAAATCAAATAAAAAATAAAAAAGAATACACATTTTTTCCCCTGTTATATTAAAATTCGTTCTTTTGAAAAATTTAAATATTTCACACATTTCTTCCACATATACCTCGTTTTATTTCTCATTTTCGATAAACCGTTTTTTACCCCTGTTTCATAATACTTTATTCGCACGGATAGTTTCAGTGGATGATAGTTCGTTCAGTTTCAAAGCGAATCGTCGTAAAACCGAACCGAACCGAACTGAGCCGAGTAAAATTGGAAGAGTTCTAAAAAGAGGATGAAGAATTGGGGATGACGATGGGTCAAGGGTGCTGCAGACTGAAGGCAGCTGTGTAAACTAGCGCGAATATCCGAGTTTAATCAGTTAATAAGCTTTTCTAGAACACATAATTCTTTTTTTCTTCTTTTTTTTCCCTCCAAAAGGATTTCAAAGAAGCACGAATCTACTTCTTTCTCGTGTAATGAAAAAAAAAAAAAAGAGAAATTAAACATTTCTATAAAACGTTTGAGAATTAGAACATTTTTGCGAGTTTGATAATGGAAGACTATACACGGTTCTATCCTAAAATCGTTCCACTTTTCTTGATTTATTTTCTTTTTGTTTTTACATCGTGTTACTCCGGTTGTTGGCTTATTCACGTTTCTTATTTTGTAAAAATGTCACGAAGGGGAAATATCGGGCAGGAATTTAATCGTTTCACCTTTTTCCGACACGATAAGAATACGCGTTTACATGTGTGCAAGTGTACGTTTTCTTTATATATGTGTGTATCTATGTGCATACCATTTGAAACATGAAACGAAAACGATATTGTGAAACACGTTGTGTTAATTTTAAAGGAAGAATCATAAAGTAAAGTAGAAGTTTGTTTTATTAATTTGTATCTATGATAGTAACACACGTTGATGATGATACTACTACTGGTAGATTAATTATTCATCATAATGACATAAAATGTTGTTGTTTTCTATTATATTTCAAATGTTACATCTTGTAACGTATCTATGTATGTATATATATATAAATATATTTCATAAAGTGCGTATTATGGTTGTACCGGATGGTTACTATTATGAGTATCAAATATTTGTGTGCTTATGTGATGGAGTAGCTTAAAAGGAAATATACGATCCATTAATAGATTTCGTTTCGGGATGGATGGTGGTCCGAGTTATCGGTTATTCGTCGAGATCAAAATGATTAATTCGAATGTATATCCTCGTGGTAATATCGATTCCATTTTCGTATGTAGATCGTATTACAAGGAGTACGTGATAAATATCGTTACGTTATTAGTTACCCTAATGGTAAGACACATATACATATATATATATATATATATATATATAATATACACAGAGAAAATCGTCATCGAGATAACATTTTATTCATGACTTTTGAGTTAAACAGTTAATTGCAAATCTTTAATTACGTTCATGGTACGATGAATATTTTATACATTATTTATATAAAAGTGGTTTTAAATTACTCACAGTATGGAAAATAGAAGATACTTTATCGTGATCGTCTATTACCATACAATTACTCTCAAAAATTATACGTAAAAAAGTATTATTATCTCGTAATTGAAAATCAAACGTATTATTAATCGGTTAAGAAAAATGTTAAATTTTTTCTAGGAAGAAATATTTCTGTCAAAAAAAAAACAGAAAAAACATTTATTACTTTATATTCGCGACACTTTTTTTACCCAACTACCCTGAAAATAATCGTCCCTTCGTCTGTCCGTTCTATCCAGTTTGTTAGATGAAATAAAATGTTGGGGCGTGTATGAAACGAGCCGGTTAATTAGTCGCGAAACGAACATATCCTTATCCTTATATCCATTAAAACGATTATAACGGTTTAACAGGAAAACTCTCGTATATCAACTTAATGATAATGAAATTTGCTCTCTCGCGGTACTGCTGTTGGTGGTGGTAGTGTGGTAGTGGTGGTGGTGTTGGTGGCGGTAGTGGTGGTGGTTTCGACCAACGAAATAATGGCCTTCCTTCCGCGAGACTAAATCTAAAGTTACGTAAACGTTATCGTAGCGACATTAACGTAATTTATATTTCTTCCTGTTTCTACGATAGCCTTTGCAAACTTCGATTTTCTCGGATGAGATGTTACCCCAGAGTCAATTAAGCTGGTAGCAGTAGTAGTAGTAGCAGTAGAAAGAGAAAGAGGCCGAGGGTGGTGGGGGTGGTAGTGGGAGGTGGTTCAGAGAAAGGTAAGGTGTTTAGGGGATGAGTAAAGTAACGTCGGAAAGGATAAATCGAGGAAAGACGACTTTTCGTAGATACTACCTACGAAACAAAATCTCTTGAACGAGCTGGAGGAGAAGGTCGAAGAAACAGAAAAGGTAAAAGAAAAAAACAGGGTTAGGGGGGCTTGGGGGGAGGCTTGGAGGAAAGGGGAAAATTACGTGCTGCTTGCAAGCTTTAAATTGAGGAGTAGCTACTTACGTAATTACGGCGCCTCTAGTTATTCTTTCATCCAAGACGTTAATGGGTTAAAAGCTTCCCATCGTGATAAAAGTGACATGAAAATCCGTCTATGCTCGAACGAAGATACCCCTCGAAAGACAGAAAAAGGAAGAGGGAGAGAGAGAGAGAGAGAAAGAAAATAAAGGGTAGAAAAGAAAAAGGAAAAATACATTATTACCATCTAGGGGTTGGGGGAGGGATGGAGTGGGAAGAAAAGAAGCTTTTTTCTTCTTTACAAAACGACGTTCTCGAACGCGTTTGCTTGGATGCAAGTGAAATTATTCAATTTCGTGTATGGTTATACTTACCTCTTGAAAGATATTATCAATATACCTATGGAGAATAGATACGGTTGCTATAACAGAAGTTTTAAGTACGTTCGTAACTGTTAGTGATCAATCATATTATATTATACATTCAAATATACATAGAGACATATATATTTAACTGTCCCATCTAGTTTTATCTTCGTAGATTAAACTAACTTTTGCGAGCAATAACTGTCTATGCATGCATGCATGTACGAATGAATGAATGAATGAATGAATGAATGAATGTACGTACGTATAAACGAATGAATGTATTAATGCGCGTGTTTGTATGTGTCTCTATATTGTTAGTTCGTTTTATCGTAGCGTTCGAATTGCTTCGGTTTGCAAAGTCCTCGAAATTTAAACTTGAAGTTTCGAAAGGAAGAGGAGGAGGAGGAGGTGGAGGAGGAGGATAAGGATGAGGAGAGGTGGTTTGCAAGCGGCGGCACGGTAGCAGAATGAGCCGCACAATGATGGAACGTCGAGTGCACCTGCACTTACGTTAATACGGCCGCGTCGAAGTTGGACAAAGAAGAAGAAGAAGAAGAAGAAGAAGAAGTAGTAGTGGTAGTGGTAGTAGTAGTGGTAAGAGCAGTAGTAGTAGAAGAAGAAGAAGAAGAAGAAGAAGAAGAAGAAGAGAATGGGATGGTGGAGGAGGAGGAAGAGGACGGATGAGGCTTGGCGAGGCTTGGAACAAGGCTTTGGAAAACGAAGTATGGGATGGAAGGGGGTGGTTGGTTGGTTGGAAAACGTGGGGTTGGGAAGAGACGACACGGTGGCGCCTATGCCATCGCTTAAATGCCATCGATCTAATACGCGTGCCATTAAATGAACCCTCCTTACTTCTATAACCCCTTGCAACCGATGTTCTACAATTTACTTAAATATGCTTTTATTCTACTCGTAATAATAATTATTAAGTTAGTTGATTGCGCTTAGGTTAAATTATGCTTCAAACTTTGGATTTTCTAACCTTCGTGTTATTTCGTTATCGTGTCGTTGGGATTTATTTAAAAAAAAAAAATGTAATTATGCCGTTTGTATATATATTTTATATAAGTTTTTCTAGAGGGGAGTTTTAAAGAGAGAGAGAGAGAAGAAAAAAGAAAAAAAAACTAAAGTAATAATTTAGATTTATTTGAACTAATGTAGATTAGAAAAGGGTACGCGAATTACTATGAAAGGGTTAAATGGGTCTTGCGGTGAAAAAGGGGTCGAGGTTTAACAGTGTTCTTGCATTGGTGTGTACCGTTAGTTAAAATAATACTGACAATAATTATAATAACAGGAGTCATAATAATAATAATAATAATAATAATAATAATAATAACAGTAAGTATGATAATGGTTTTAGTAATAGTAATGGATAGAGAGAAGAAGGTTGAGAAGGATGACATTGAGTGGAACGCAACATTTCTGAAAAGTAACTTTTAATATTACGAATGCGCTTCGCATTTATTTATTGTTTAGTTGTTTTCTCTTACTACTTGGATTCTTGGTTGAAGAGAATCGAGATAAAGGCCTGTTAACTACTGTTGATCGTTACAAGCCCAGGAATTAAGTTTTCCAATTATTCCACAGTAGGCATCCCCTTTCCCCTAGTTCCCTCTCCCCAGTCCTTTATACGAACTTCTCGAGCAAACGTTGAAGATCTTCCTCTTACAGAAGTGAATCGTTTCGAAGTCTAGTCAAAGGGATAAAGATAAACTCACCAATTCGTATTCCTCTAATGTTTGTAAATCACCTCGGTTTAAAGTGGCTTTAAATACGTTTCATAGATGTGAGACTGAATAAGAAAGAAAGAGAGAGTGAGGAAAGAATAATGCATTTTGTGAATTTGCAGCATTTATGGTTGAAATTTTATGGCATTAGGTATACGGAAAATCATTTGATTATGCGAACGCCCCTCCTCCTCTCAAATGCGGCTTGCGTAAGATGTAAAATAAATAAAATGATAATTTATTACAGGAGAATTGTGAAGGAGGTAGGGAGTGGGGGGAGAGAAGCATGTTCGTTTCGCGTGTTTTCTAAACTTACTTTTCTCTTTTTTTTTTTTTTTTTTACACTGGAAACTTCAAATTAACGACTCTAACTCGAAATTATTCTCTTTGCGGTATATTCGACCAATGGTGGTGAACGTAACAACTTTTCTCTCTCTCTCTTTTTTAATTTTATTTTTTTTTCCTTCGCCGTTCTATTTGCAACTATAAAACAGTTGGTAATTATTTTTATTTTGTATTTTTAATTTTTGTATTTTTGTGACTTACAATTAGGCGTACTTCTTTCTCTCTGTCACTGGGAACGAAGAAGTGAGGAAGAAGGGATGGAATAGGGTTGAGCGGATGGAATAGGGGAGAAAGGAGAAGGTGAAAAAGAAAGAAAGAAAGAAAAAAAAATGGTTCGTAACGCAACCGCGAAACTGGTTGGGGGGTAGTAAGGACTTTGCGGCAGGCAGGACGTGACGTCAGCGAATGCAAATTTTGTCTTTTATTGCAGGTCCGCAGACCGGTTGATATTCTCCTCGGGTATTTTCTTTTTCTACTTCTTCTTCTACTTTTTCCTTTTTTTTTTTTTTTTTTCTCAGAAAGAAACCGAGGTACGCCTTCGGAGGTGAAAATTTGGGACATCGCGAAACGTGAAAGGTTTGAAAATTCGGTTTTACTTTTTTTTCTTGTTCAAGAACGCATTTCGTTTAAATAAAAATAGGCAAGAAGAAGAAAAATAAAAATAAATAAATAAATAAAAAACTTTTAGAAGAATGCAAATTAACGAACACTTATAAAACCTGCAACTTTCTTTTTAAACATATTTCAATTGTAATTGTATAGTTTTTAGAAATTTAAGATTAGGTCGTGAAAGGATATACTTGAACTATAGTTATCCGGTTGTTTTTAATAAATTGCACGTACACGTACTACGTGAAATAAAGAAATACCAAGTGGAAGAAGAAAAGGAGTTTATAATCGAATTATTCGAACGCGAAATGAAAGCGGCTAGAATAACTTTGTATCCCAGGTATTCCAAACGCGTTATCATCCAAAAGCGTGAGAAAGAGAGAGAGAAAGAGAGAGAGAAAGAGAGAGAAAGAGCTTGGTTGCTTTCATTCGATTGTCTCTGATACGTCTATCTCTTTCACTTTGTGCTAGCAAACTATAGTTAAATAAACGTAGTGAACGTCTAGTCCAATGATGATAGTTTCTTTTTTCCTATCAAACTTATGGTTAGTATTCTATTTATTTTTCTATCTCTTATGGTCACTTTTGAATATATTAAACGTCAGATGGTATAAATTATTATATCGTTTCTTATGAATTTTATTTAATTTAGATAAATTCCCATATACATGTTTTTAAAATCGTTCTATTTTTATTCATTCGATTTTATGAATCAACTTTATCAATATTTTCAAGACCGTATACAAGTGCTACGATATACGAAATTGACATAGTAATTGATACAGTAATACTATATTCTGTTATTAGATTTTTTTTTCTCTCAGTCTCTCCCATTTTTCTCTGTTTTGAACGAATTTCTAAAATAGAAAATAATTTAAGAGGTTATATGCAGTTAGAGTTTTCCAAAAATCGATTTCTGTTTTATTTTTATTGCATTTTCGGAATGTACATGTATTTGAGTATATTCTCTGAAAATTTCAAACCAATGTGGTAAATATTTTCGGAGATATGCCTATATTTGTGTAAGGACGCTTCAAAGCGTTAGAGTGTTAATCTAATCCAATATAATTTGTACGTAACATAAATATAAAAATAAATACTACCGCATATTATCGTTAATAAAATATAAAATAGCGTATAATCCCATAAAATAAAAAAGTTCTTACACCGTATACAACATTCGGTAGAAATTTTTGGT
This sequence comes from Mischocyttarus mexicanus, assembly GCA_023678845.1. NCBI lineage: Eukaryota > Metazoa > Arthropoda > Insecta > Hymenoptera > Vespidae > Mischocyttarus > Mischocyttarus mexicanus. Next base: position 1,288,690 of record JACGTP010000019.1, on the reverse strand, counting down.
TTGAAATAAATCCGAGTAAATGAGGAGAGAACTATAAAAAAAAGAAAAAAAAAAAGAAAACAAAAAAGTAATGTCGAATAGATAACGAGCTAGAAATATAAACTCTGTAATAGTCAAACATAACCGGCAATATAAGCCAGATGAAAATCCAAATTGGTTATTAACGTCGATAGGAAACTCGTAAAAAAATTTTATGCTATTATTATACGTTTAACAATGTTTTTTCTTTCTTCCTTCCTTTTTTCTTTTTTTTTTTTTGATCGTAAAAATAAAATAAATAAAATATTAACCCACCTCTATCTCCAATTTTTCGATGGTGGATGGATGGATGGATGGAAGGAAGGAAAGATTTGTTCAGTGATATATATCCACTTAAAATCGTACATACGATATACCAACTGGAAAAAAGTAAATCTAAAGTCCGAAACGAGCAGATCATAGTAGGAGGATGCTGAGAAAATAGGTCGTGTATGAAAAAGTGAAAAGAATGAAATAGAAAAGAGAGAGAAAGAGAGAGAGGGGGGATAAAAATGTCAGAGTATTTGTCGATCGTTCTCGTCTCGTTCGATCCATATTTTAAAGGTAAAAAAAAAAAGGGAAAAAAAACACAAAGCACGAAAAAAGAGAACGAATGAGCGTGCGCGCGTGTGTGTGTGTGTGTGAGAGAGAGAGAAAGAGAGAGAGAGACAAAAAATAACAAGAAGGAAGATATATAAAGAACTTTTCTAATAGCGCATATAGAACCCGCGCGTACCGGATCCGTGCTTCGAAAAAATAAGCTGACGAAGTTGGCCGAACCATTCTTCCTCTCTCTCTCTCTCTCTCTCTCTCTTTCTCTCTATTTTATTTTTTTTTATCACAACCCGACTGCGCGGAATGAGATCAAAGGTGTCGTTCGTCGTTACAATAATTTCATTCGAAAGCATCGACAGAATCGTTTTTCATCTACCACCACCACTACTACCACCACTACCATCACCACCATCAGAAACAGTAGCAGTGGTAGCAGTTCGGCGGAGCGTTCTTTTGACGGTCGTTTTCATATTCACTCGTATCCGTTGGTCTATCCGTTGGTTCATCCGTTCGATTCGTACGTTCGTTTGTCCGTTCCTATTTAGGTGTGTGTATACTCTATCTATGATATATATATATATATATACATACACTATATACATACACTATATATATATATATATATATACACAATTTACGTATGTTTTATATACGCGTAATAAAGTATGCGAAACATAATCGATGATTCTATCATGGGTTGACGTTGATCGACTTTACCTACATCTTTTCACGTGTCTATCTTCGTTTTACTTCTTTTTTTTTTCTTCTTCTCTTATCTTCTTCATTTTATACATTCCAAGTTTTACGTTACACTCTACGTTATTTTTCTCTATTTTTATTTTTATTTTTATTACTACAGCCACTATTACTTTTATTATTATTATTATCATATTATCATATTAATATTTATAAATAAGTAAAGATTAGTTAGAAAAACTATAATTATCATTAAATTATTATCACAAAATCATAAAAATAATTATCATATGTTGCATTAGGATTACGATTATACTTACATTATCATATATATATTGATTAAATGTTATATTTTTTTTTTAAACTTCTTTAAATTCTTAAAATAATTTTCTTACAATCTCCATTTCTAGAAATCCTGATCAAAATATAATTCAACTTTTGACCCAATTATATCAATCTAAACTCTGAACCGTCTAAAAATTTCTTCATACCAACTACTTACAAACTCTACCTACTAAATATCCAACTCTAAATATCTGATTACTCCAGAGAGAACTTTGGTATGTAACATAAACGAGCTCGATGTTTCTCGTTAAATCAGTTCTATCTAAATCTATAATTAAATTAAATCGAGAAATATATAGAATATTAATTAATAGCTTAACAAAAGATCGGGGTAATTGATTTGCGTAAATCAAGGAATAAAGAATCTTACTTTATCTCTTGGTTGGTAATAACGGAAAAAAAAACAAAAAAAAAAAAAAAAAAGATAAAGCACTCTATTTCACAAACTTTCTCGTCTTACTTTTCTCCAGTTTTTATGATCTTCGACTTATCTATCATTCTTCCTCTGACTCTCTCTCTCTCTCTTTCTCAAGGAAGTAAAATTCGGTATTAAAAATCTCGAAGATAACGACGAATATAAGTAAGATTCTCATAAATAATTCCATAATAAGATTTTGATCTGAAATGAGGGGGAAGGATGCTTCACAAAGAGGCTTCTTATTACTATTAAAATCACGATTTCCTCTCTCTCTCTTTCTGTCTCTATAAACTCTAAGGATAGTCTAGAAGAATTTCAAGTAAAAGATCGAACTCGTGGAAAAGGAGGAAGGGGTGTGGGCGGGGGTTTAGAAGGAAGGCCGAAAGATTGTTGTTTCGTCTATGGAAAAGAAGATGATTCTAAGAAAGAAAATGAGAAGAACAGGCTAAGGAGAAGATTGTGAGATGATGATAGTAAAAGTAGAAAGAGGGATTGGAAATAAGGAAAGAGAATGGGGATGATAGGGGGATGATAGTAGTAGTAGTAACTTCCAATACTAGTAGTAGTAGTAGTAGTTGTAGAAAAGAGAACACGATTGCGGTGGTGGATATCGACGATGAGTTAACGGTTCTTTGTACTCCATCTTTCTTTCTCTTTTTCTTCACCCCCCTTTCTCCCTCCCACCCTCCACCTCATCCCGTTCCTTCTCTCTTTTTCCTCTGAACATCGTCGACTAGATTGTCCTACTGTCAATAGCAGAATAATTGAAAGACGCGCGCTTAATTAGTACCCCCGACGGTCCTCCCTGTTCGTTCATTCGTTCGTTCATTCGTTCATTCGTTTCTGTCGAGAGGAGAGATTATTTCGTCTTGGCAAGGGAATCGAATCAGGAGGTCGTTCGTTGGGAAAATCCTCGAGCGGAAAATTTGGAAAAGGTTTGGCCGATATTAGGAGAATGACGGATGAATGGGAGGAAGACTGAGTTGTCGAATCGAAGAAAGAAGACCTGTTACTAAAAATAAGAGAAAAAAAAAAATATATATATATATATATATATATATATGTGTAAACGAAGTTGATCACGGTTCGTTCAATATAAATTTGCCGTGCAGTGTGTAATGAGAGTAAAGAAGTTAAGAGAGAGAGAGAGAGAGAGAGAGAGAGGGAGAATAGGCAGTTATGTTAGAATATTGAAATAGATAGGCTGTTAGAGATAATCAGATGAAAGTACTGATATAAGATTAGTGAAACGAATAAATAGCATTAAATGTTGTTTCTTTTTTCAGGTAAGATGTTTAGTTAGTTAAATTGTAAATTCTTGTAAGTTATTATTAATTAATCTTTTTTATTTGTTAATGAGAATTATAAAGAAAGAATAAAAATACTTTTTTCAGAGCAACACATTTTGTTATTCTTATTCGAGAAATAAATAGAAATTTAAAAAAAAGTTTTATAACACATTATATACACTTTTATATATATATATATAAATAAATAAAATAAACCTAGTTTCAACACTATCGTTCCATAGAAGGGTAATACGAGTGGTAGGTTTGTAACTGTGGACTACGTGAAACGTGCTTAGAATACTCAATGTCAATCCACACGATACAAACGTCTAACCATCTACACAGATCTTTATTCTCATTCTAATTCTCTCTCTTTCTCTCTCTCTCTCTCTCTCTCTCAAACTCTCTGTCTCTATCCCTTTCTTTCATTCTTTCTTTTATCACTATTTCTTTTCTCGGTGTTTTTCTTTTATATTTCGATCCGATTCGTCCATCCTAGGTCTTGAAACTTTTCCCCTTTCTCATTCTCCATTCGTTTTCACCGTACCTCTCTTTCTCTCTCTCTCTCTTTTTTACCAGCCCACTCCCAGCCTATCAAAACGTCCCTCGGTATCGTCTTTTTCGTCCGGGTCTTTGGTAATTTCATTAACGAAATTTTATCTGGCACGTCCGTCCGTCTATCCGTCCGTTCGTCCCTCCGTCCGTCACGTTTTCGGATTTAAAATGCATTCAAATGAATTACTCCACTGTGTTAGGTACCTTTCCGGATGAAATCGAAATCCGTCTAACCGGGGGATGGTTTTCGTTTTTTTCTTTTTCATCCCGAATTTCGTTAATCTTTTTATCTTTTTTTTATGTGCGTCTCTCTCTCTCTCTGTTTTTTTCCCTCTTATTTTTTTATTTTAAAGCTTTCGGAATCATGTCATTTATCGTAATTGACGATAAAATAAGCATTAGGGAATAGAGAAAAAAGAGAAAGAGAGAGAAATATTTTATTTCTTTTTTGTATTCTTATCGCACGGTTGCTTAATCAGTCGTATTCCTGATTTACAAATTGACGTTGGAGTTTCTTCATAGGTAAATCGACTAGGTGGTCGTTTCGAATATTAGAAATATTCCATCGTCGAATAAGAAAAATTGTCTGATTTTTATATCAAATCTGTCCTTTAATCTACTTAGAAAAACTCGTATAAAAAATGATATAACAGAAAGTGGCACCTCTTTGCTCATTCTGTGATCCTATTACAGATCCAATTATTCAGGAAAGATTTTTAATTCGTCCATAAATCGAATTTTGTATCAGGAGAACATGATATACCAGAAGGTTGCACAATTTTACGTGTCACCTCTTCGGTCATCCTGTTATCCTATTACAAATCCAAGTTTTGAGGAAAAATTTTTGGGTTTTCCATAAGTCGAATTTTGTATCAGGAGAACATGATATACTAGGAGGTTGCACAATTTTACGTGCCATCTCTTTGACCATCCTGTGATCCTATTACAAATCCTTTTTTTGGGGGGAAAAAATTTTTGGCTAGTCCATAAAATGAAATTTGTATCAGAAGAACATGATATACCAAGAGGTATTATGATTTTTCACGTGCTACCTCTTTGCCCATCCTGTGATCCTGTTACAAATCCTGTTTTTTTGGAAAAAATTTTTGGTTCGTCCATAAAATGAAATTTGTATCAGGAGAACATGATATACCAGATGGTATCATGATTTCGCATGCCACTTGTTCAGTCATCCTATGATCCTGTTACAAATCCAATTTTTGGGGAAAAATTTTCGGAAAGTCCATAAGTCGAATCGTGTATTAGGAAAATATGATATAACAAGAGGTAGCACATTTTCGCATCCTAACTCTTCGCTTATTCTGTAATCCTGTTACAAATCTAATTTTACTGAAAAAATTTGTGGTCGAAGCAACATTCATTTTAAGCCGAAAATCAGGCTAATTCGACTGGACTAATATAAAATTGTTTGTTAATATATAAAACAGTACGATTACATTTTTACTCGACTATATTTTCTCACATCAACACTTGTAGTTTTTTTTCAATATCCCGTATAGTTGGTTTTAGTTTTATACGAGTTTACATACCGGAATTGGTATCTACTTTACTTTTTCGATAAACAAGGCAAACTTTTTTCTTCTATCATCTTTTTCTTTTTCTTTTTCTGTTCTCCATAAGCTACGTGAAAAGCAATATGGTTGGGGGTATAAGCACGTTCGCGGTATAAAAGAGCTATGCACATCTTTAATTAGGACACCGTCGAGTCCACTGAGAGAAAAGAAGAAGGAAAAAAAAATCACTCGCCAAGGTGGTATCTCGTTTCTTCACCTCTCAGGTGTTCTATATTTTCTTTTTTAAAGAATATGGAGGGACCGGTCATCCTCAATTGAACTTTTTCAACGTGCGAAAGAAAAGGGTGTGCTCGCTCGCTCGTTCGCTAGTTCGCTTGGGAAAATAACGTTTTACTTTTCACAAACCACGTCGTCGTCGTTATCTTCTTCTTAATCTTTTCCAAGCGTAGCTTTCGTTAAGAGAAGTGTGAGGTATCTAAAAACGATGATGAAAAGATAAGAGGAGGAGATGGTAATCGGTGGGGTGAACGTTGGAAAATGATAGTCGATATATATGCTGGTTTTATCATTTATTCCATATTTTTTTTCTGTATGCAGATGTTATTATTATTTAATATTTCTAATCTATTATCGAAAAGTTTTATCGTATTTTTTATCATAAAAGAAAGACTTTCAGTACAAATAATAATATAATTTAAATATATCTTCTTTGATAATTATAACAGTGGATTATAAGTCGAAAAGTAAAATTTATTTTATACGACTTATTATTATTATTATATACAGGTAACCCTCCTCTAACACGGTAGATAGTTCCCTAGAAAATTCCGTATTGTATGAGTCCCAGAGCCAGTACAAAAAGAGCGAAACCGTGTTATAAGATGCTGTATTGTAGGAGGGCTACCTGTATATATATATAACATATATTTAATTTATAATTATAAAATTATTTATGAAATAGATTATTTATAAAATCATTTCTTTATTGACTTACCTCACGGTAGAAATTATTGGCACATTAATGATTTTCTTACTTTGAACTATTTTTCTTTTTACAAATTATCAATACTTACATTTCCCTATCTTTCGAATATAAAATGACTTTCCGGTATTTCTATAATAAATAGGAATGCGCATAAAATGAATCATGTTCGGTTGTTAAGAAGAGTGTCCATTAAAAAAGGTAATTGGCGAGGAAAAGTATCACGCCTTACGTGGCTCCAGTTATTCTGATTTTATTTTTCTCTTCTCCCTACCTCCTTACCCTTCTCTCTCTCTCTCTCTTTCTCTACTAGTTCGAAATCAGATAAGGTCTTGGCACTTGGAACTTCCGGTCTAGCTTCTTGGAAGGGGCCTCCGTAAATATTCACGAGTTAGGTGAGCATAAAGCGTACGTATCCTCGCGTTAATGATTGCACATGACGTGGGGTAGAAACGATCGGTCGTGCGAGTCAAAGAGAGAAAGAATAAGAAGAGGAAGAAGAAGAAGAGAAGGAGGTGGGAGGTGTGGGTAGGAAGGGTAGGGAGACGCATTTGAAAAGGGGTTGTTTAATGCGACGTGCACCGAGGGCGTTAGTAGGAACGGACACACACATGCACACTTATGTTTTTGCATACACGAAGGATACACATAGAAAAATACACGCATGTACGTATGGATAAACACACTCATACTATTTTCTCAAACGTAACGCCAACAACTTATCTCGTCTACCATCGAGCTAGGCTACCCCGTTTATGAAGGAAAACGTGCGAGCACCCATCATTTTCCTTTAATATTTATATATATCTTAAGGAATTTCAAACTCGTTTAATTGCTCTATTAACTTTATTAGCTCATAAATTCGATCACGTAAAATATGTCGAGGAATAACAAAATAAATATTTTAATATACGCGAACGTATTAACTCATTTAAAATGATGACATCGTCAAATCGGAATGACAATTAATATTATAAGAAAAATAAGAATTTTTTCTGGGTCGGTGGGTGAGGCTAAAGATTAAGACGGCGGGGCCAGGGAGTGTGTGCGGGGCCTAAGAAGCAGGGTGGAGGTGAAATGGTAGATGGGATATGTGAGCTATTAGATGGTTGGGTAGGTGGATAGGTGAGTGAATGGGTAGTTAGGTAGATAATTGTTGGTGATCTATTGTCGTCGTCGTGCGAAGATGAGGATAGACAGTGAAAGAAATAAAGAAATGAAAAAAGAGATGAGATGAAACAAAAAATAGAGGAGAAAAATGTCTTCTCTTTCTTCCCCGAATATACGGGCAATTATTTTGCCGTAACCCTTTTTTAAACATAGAGAATGAGAGAACTGTTGCTGATAACATAACGCACTACCTACTTTTACTAGTCCTAAAACTTATCTCTCTTTCTCTTTCTTTCTCTCTTTTTCTCTCTGTTTCTTGATTTAATCTACTTTGGCATCCTCTTATTATTTCATTTCTATTTTATCTCGTCGCGTTAGTATTTTCTTTTTTTATTTTTTACACTTTTTTCGGTCAATATTTTGTTGTAAAGTAAATATAGTCCTGGATAAGCGTGAATATTTTGCAAGATATAAATAATAATTTAGCGATGTTTTTTCTCTTTTTTTTTTTATATAAATATGTCGTCGATATTTATAAAAGTAATACCGTCCCGTTTTCGGGCGTTGAATATTCATTAGGTGTTACATACTTATTTATTTTGTTTTCAATATTGATAGTCTGTATTAAATATCGATGGTATGTGTTTTTAATCGGTATAATATATACTGTGATCTTTTAATATTACCAATATGTTTTATTGTATAATAATAATAATAATAATAATAATAATCATTTATTTAAATATACCGAATATAAAAGTGTTTGTTTTTTCATAAAAAAAATTCTAATCCAATTAATGGCAGTTTCGGGTATTTATGCGAGCTGTTTAAATATAAATGATAATTCTTTAATATTTATATTTTAAACAAGAGTAGTGTCAGATTTATGATAGGATTGCGCATAGACAGACATTTTTCATTTTAAAATCCCGACTATTTATTTATTTATTTATTATAGAATACTGATACCCTAATAAATACTATCTACAATTGTTTGTTGTTTTTTATTATTTATATTACTATTTATTTTTTTGTCTATCCTTCTCGGATAAATTGAACACAATGAGTTGAAATAATGTTAGAGCGATACGTCAAAAGCAGCTAGCCAAAGGCCAAGAAGGGTTAGGAAAGAGGAAGGTTGAGGAGGAAGGGTGGTGATGGTGGAATGTGTATAAACGCAGGCATGGGAGGGTGGGGGAGGTGATCCTAGGTAAGGGTAAAGAACTGACTGGAATGTATTCAAACCGAACGCTCATTAGCACGCTAATTGCTCTCTTGATTTCACGGGGGAGCTTTAGACGTAAAATTCGGAGCTATACGGCACGACGTTTCGATTTAATTAAAAGTTTTCCTTAGCCACCCCCTTTTGCTACCCCATCCACCCGACCCCACCCACTTCTCTACTTTTCCCTTCCTCCTACCAACGAGGCAGACAATTGGATTCAACGAGCGCGATTACCTTTACCGTGATATGCTAACGCGCGGTTGTCACCATAGCTCGAGGAGTCTCTCCCCTCCTACCTCTTGACACCCTTCCAACCATCCCTTACCATTCCTTATCCTCTGCTACTATTTCTATCTCTTTCTCTTTCTCTATCTCGAGTAACGTCACGCGTCGTTAGATCGTTTCCCAAACCACCGAGACACGATCGTCGTTAAAGTTAACCAATCCTCCCTCCTTCACCATCCTCTTTTGCTTTCCCATAGAAATGTTTCCTATCAAAGTAAGTTTTAATCCATGATGATTTGATCGTAACTTAAAATAAATATGTACTTTATGTTTTTTCCTTTTCTTTCTCGTATAAAAATACTCTGTTTTTATTATTATAATAATAATCGTACGGGATTAGGTGGGTGGATAAGTGGT
>JACGTP010000019.1:1253290-1277624 GCA_023678845.1 Mischocyttarus mexicanus | reverse complement strand
CAGCTTGACGTTCGACCGTCTTTCATCGAAACCTCCAATCTGTTGTCTCGATTTTATTCCTACTCTTCTTTTTTCTGTTTTTTTTTTTTATTGTCTCCACTCCCTTCAATCAGAAGTTTACATGAGTTTACATGGATCGTATATAGTATCGATATATCGTTTTCTCACGCCATTCCTACTCGATTTCGACATAAGGTAACCACCATCCAGTTCTAGAGAACAACTCTCGACGATCGATCTTTTTCTTCTTCTTTTTTTTATTTTCTATGGTACACCATAACCGAAACTTTCTTCTTCTTCTTCTTCTTCGGGTCTAGCATTTTGTTATTCGAGCCTAAAGAAAGAAAATCTTGAATGAAGGACTGAGAGAAAGGGAAAGAACAAAAAGAAAATTAGTAAGTATGTATATAGTGTATTTCTGTATGTGTGTGTGTGTATTTATTGATAGGGTGAGGGAAGGGGAGAAAGATAAGAAAAATGATAGAATAAGAGAAAGAAAGAAAAGAGTGTGAGAAAATCAGATGCTGTCTGTATTGGAAGAAATATGGTTTGAGCATCATAAAAAAAGAAGAAAATAGAAAAAAAAAAAGGAAAAGATACTATTTCTGGGAAAGTAAAGTATGTTTGGTCACGCTACTCTTAGATGGACATCCATGTTCAACCAATGGCAGCCTATTCTTTTTCGTTTCAAGCGTTTCCTAATTTTTAACATCTTTTATATTTTTCTAATCGATTATATTATTTTTTGTTCTTTATTAAAAAATACTTTCATTCGTATTGGATGTATTTAAACAAAACTATCCAATTTTATTCTAAAATAATATAAAAGTAAAAAAAAAAAAAAAGAGAAAGATGAAAAAAACACGAAACGAGGTGGTAGTATTAACCCCCTTTGCCTTACGAATTGAGCGACTATTGTGTGTGCACCACTTTCGATAAAAGCTTTTATCCATGCGTCGTGACCAGAAACAATTTCGTCAAAGGCAAGAATAAAAAAGAAAAAAAGAAAATAAAATAAATAACAATCGCGTATGTTTTATACGAGCATCTCCTTTCACTTTTGGTTAGAAAAATGACATCACCTATCTGGATACAAGGATTCTCATTTTTAGGTACAGAAACTAGGATCATCCCGTCTTTCGCACGTTGCTTCAAAGCGAAAGTTTTATATAAACGCGAAGATATTTTCATTTGATTTAGTTATTCGAAAAAATGATAAGAGGAAAGTTGTACAATAGAATCAGTTATATCATCACTTGAAATTATTGTCTCTTAACAAAATGCATCGGAATTCGTTGAAGAGAATGACAAATATAACGATGAAATCAAGAGAGAATTAGAAAGAGACAGGGATAGTGGGGTTAAAGAGGTTGGAGAAGGGGGTTTTGGAGGTTGTTGGGAATCTCGAGAATTCGTTTGATCGTTCTAGAAACACGACAGACCGAGGAACACACGAGTGTACTCTTTGGAATAACAGAACGAGTTGCTTTATAATCGTACGAAACATATGCGAACCAACTAGATAGATAAATAGAGAAAGAGAGAGAGAGAGAAAGAGAGATACACCTATACAGGTGCATATTTCAGATAGGACACGACGCTTTTCTGTGTGCACATATAGAAGGATGAATCTAATGATGTTTAGTCCATTCCACGAATCTTGGTCAGTCAGAATCGTGTTAAACGGTAAGGTAAAGAGTGTATGTGTGTGGGTGGGTGTGTGTGTGTGTGTGTGTGACAGAGAGAAAAGAGAGAGAGAGAGGAGGGGGAGTTGGTAGTAACGTTGGCTAGGACCAGAGAAGGTAAAAGCTTCACGTTCGAGAAATTCTAATGGAATCGAGCGTTAATTGCAGCTCGTTTTAGAGCCGTCCGGCAGCAATTACAAAGGAGTGGGAAGGGAGACCAAGGCTACGAATTAATTAATGCTTTTCTCTTACCTCGTTGAAAGCAGTTTTTACCTTCTTTCTCTTCCTACCACCCACCCCCTATAACCCTTCCCCCATCGAAGCAAGCAAGCTAGCGAGCAAGTATCCCCCCCCCGTTCCTCATCCCCCATATCCTCGTTTCGAAATTATTTTCTATCTTTATTTCTCTTTTATACCACCCCCCACCTCCACCCCCTCTCTTTACTGTTACTCAACGATTCTAGTTTAACGTTCATCGTTATATTCACCGATATCCATTGACTTGCTTACTTCTCTTTTTAGTCCGGTAGAATTAGCTTGATTTTAGGTTCATAATAGACGTTGCTTAAAAATCATTGACAAAAATTTGAGAGGTCGGGAATGTGGTTTACATTAAGTTGCGTTTTATGCTTTGGCTGAGAAGTATTTTGCTTTCGTCGTGAATAAGCCGTGAAAATATCGTGTTTCTTCCGTAAATCTTGGCTTATATCTCGGATACTAATAGGTAATAAATTTATTGAAAATATTTGATTCTTTATGAAATTTCCCCTATTAAATAAAAAAAGTGCGATATGTCAAATTGCTAAAACTGACTGGTCTATTTACGAGTACCGTCTTTCTGTTATCCACTTTCTCTGTTTCTTTCTCTCTATCTCTCTTACTCTCTTTGCTTACTCTCGTGCAAACCATTCTTTTTCCTATGGACCGATGAAGCAACGAACCTTTTGTGGCCCGCAGAAGACTTACGCGAAAAAGAAAAGTAAAATGGAAAGAGGAGGAAAGCAATAAAAAGTAAAAGAAGTCTCTCTTTCTCTCTCTCTTTCTTTCTCTCTGAGTAAAAGTCTAGTACTCGTCGTTTAGTGATAGACTGGTGCCGTATATAATGGTCGGTGCAAGCGAACTTTTTTTCAGAAGTATTCGATGGACGTGACTGTAGACTGTTGTTCGGAGTGGGGAATCAAAAAGGGGTTTGCATTGTCGAAGACTGAACACGTTGCCCATCTCTCTGCCTTAGTATTCTTTGAAGTTTTCCTTTCTTCAATGTACACACACACACACACACACACACGTGCGCGTGTATTTGTATATTTATATGTATTAGGTTTACTATGTATTGGAAGAATATCAGGAAACATACGGGTACTGGTAGTTTGTAAATTTGTTCTTCCCTTTTTTCAAAAGATTGAACTTTTGACTTTTTCTCTTCTGATACTTTGACCAAGTAGACGAGTTAATACCGTAAAAAGCTTCGAAATTTAATGCAATTGGATCTAGAAACGGGGGTGCATCTTTCAATTTCATTGGTATCTTACGAAAATGGTAAGATAGTACTGATTATATTGGGTTGTGGTGGGAAAAAAAAGAAGTCAGATTTTTGGCCAATATTCGATGGGGAAAATCCGACATTTTTTTTTGCCAACACAACTTAATATATGTTTATAGTGTTATAATCAAATTCTGTTTTTCTGTTTCTTTTTATACGGTGGATACACGTTTCTTCGACAATTATGTGAAAAAGGATTTTTTTTTTTATATAATACAATACATTTTTACCCTAATGAATAAGTTCGAGGAAGATGATTTACAAAAGTTGCGTTTAGAAAAAATATAAATCAGTGTAAAATATGATCGCGACGAAAAAAAAAAGAATTTTATTTTCAACACATCTCATCTCTCTCTTTCTCTCTTTCTGTTTTGTTTGTTTGTTTGTTTGTTTGTTTTATTCGAACGGTTACGTAAACGAATACGCGTGTATGCGTAGCGTCATCGTTGTCTCACCATTTTATAGAATATTTCTCGAGCGTATTTTTCTCGTTTATTTCCGGTTCGATTCGTTCCGTTTCGCGTTAGTCGAACGCGTTATTCGGTATACCAGGTCGTTTTACCTCTCACCTTTAATCTCATTCTACTCTTCTTCGAAAAAAATCGTCTCTATCTATACGAGCACTCTAGAGAGAAAGAGAGAGAAAAAAAAAGATACAAATCGAGAGATGCAATATCTGCATCTCTCTGTCTCTCTTCGAAACGATACTTTCTCTCACCGATGTCGTTTATTACGTTATCTCGGAGTACTCGAAATGTCATTCGCAGTCGTTTCGCAGTACGACGAAATCGATTCCGATGGAATTTCAAGCGGTAAATTGGACGAATCGATAAATATCGAGAACGAAAATTGCGGACAGATGATACGACGAAAAGAAGGATTTTCCTTTTTTATTTTTTGTTTTTCCTTTTTTATACCACATATTCTTTTGCTTCCCATTTTGACCAGTTATTTCAGTGCAACTTTGTGAACTCTATCGAGAAGATTATCTTCGTATATATATGTGTGTCTGTGTGAGTGTGCGTGTATTTTTTTTTTTTAAATCGTACCATGCACCATATGTTATTTATCAATAATAACTCTTCTTCTCCATCTTTTAAACGATAGATACTAGAATACAGAAGAGTCTGAAAGGTATTTATAAAACCCATTGTCAATTTGAAACAATCAATTGCGATGATCAATTTTTGATCATTTTAATATAACAATGAAATGTTCTATTGCAAATATATTGTATATATCAATTTTGAAAATTAAATAATCCCCCAAAATAGATTTCTGTGTATGAAGATTGAGTAGCTTTGTGTTACATACAAAAATGAATTATTTCAAATTTACAGAGAAAGAGTATACGAATACCTACCGTGACTCGTTGCATCTATCACAGATATTTATCAAGGATAATATGAGATCGAAAATAATGAAAAAGATGCAATAGCGTGATATTCGATGACTGTATACCCAATATTATCGATTTTTCTGACTCTCTATGTTAGTCATTTCGTTATTAACGATTTCGCTACTAATTCATTTACCGTTTACTCTCTGTAATAAATTCAGTATTTAAATTACGTCGATTATATACGGGAATGGAGAGGAAGGGATTTTAAATGGGAATTGCTATATTATATACAATCCTATAATTAAAAAGTTGATCATTGTTTTTGATCTTTTGATGGAAAGAAATATGGAATAGTTTTTTTTCCATTTAATGGCAAAAAAAAGAAGAAGAAAAATTAATTGGTATGTAATAATTCATTTTATTGAATTATTTCTTCTATATAAAATAATAAAAAACATATGGTCTTTCGTATGTGCGTGTATGTGTACGGTTAAGTTAAAACGTCAAATAAGGAACAGGGATAAAGTACCTTTGCGGGATTTAAGGTAAAGACGTGATTCAAGACAGATCGATAATACAACGGCTATGCATCGAGATAGACCTTGAGATTTGGGTTTATTTTATGCCAAGGCTAGGAAGCACGCTTTTGCAGGGACATTGCGCTAAGTCACGAATGGCGTAATTGAAAATCAATATTTGCGCTTGGTTTTCACTCTTATTCCTATTTCCAGGGAACAATTCGACCGGGGGCCACCTTGGAAACGAGCAACCGGAGGCTCGAACCTTTCCATTTACGAATTTATCTACTTCTCCGTGTATGTATGTATCTATGTGTGGATGTATGTATGTGTACGTGTGTCTATTTGTACGTCAGTCCATACGTGCAAATGCAAATTTACTATTTCGTTAGACTGAAACGTTCTCCCTGTGTAACATTCCTCAAAACTTCTTCCCCTTTTCTCGTTCGGCCACGCGTACTCGTCGAAATTGTTGAAATTTTCCGATAACACCAGCCTCAGGGAAATTTGGTCACACTGAGAAAATAGACAAGGATACCATCCTAAATGAACCTCTGTTAATACTTCAGATTCTTCTACTCATTCGTGGTTTTAAAACCATCAACATTTTTAGAATTGATGTAATTAATGCACTTGCTCGCGATGTTAACTAAAGTTGAAGAATTTTAACGATCTGTGTTCGAAAGAGAAAGATAGAGAAAACATACCAAAAGATTCTTTTTTATTTATTTACATATTTATTTATATACTTGTAGTAACAACCAATCCACGATAAGCAGTGTTTTTTACGACGACCATCTCTCGGGGATTCTTCGAAGAGATAACGAAAAAAGGAATTTTTTTGTTTTCCACAACTCCCCTTTTCCTCCTCCTCCTTTACTAATTTCCCTTAATTCATTTTTATTCACCCTTCGTTAGTACCTAACCACCCTCATTTTTTTCTTTTCCTCTATTCCCATCCTCCAGTCAGTTACCGTTAGTTACCTTGGAAAATAATTCTTATACTTGGAATATTTTCTTTTTCATTAATTAAGACGCTGATTATTCTATCTTATTAACTTAATTGCCTTATTAAGATAGGATCGAGTACCCATCGATCGAGAAAATTTCTTGGAACGTTTTTACAAGCACCGGTATATATATTTTGAGTATAATAAAAAAAAACAGATAAGAAAGGTAGAAAGGAAACGATTAGAGAAGATAGAAAGAAAGAAAGAAAGAGTTTTTAAAACCAAAGTGATGATAACTATAGATCTCGCATCTTTCACTAAAATCACTCGTCCACGAATCTTGTCTTCTTCTTCTTCTTCTTCTTCTTCTTTTTCTTCAGTGCGAATTCTTTTTCCAATTGAGAGATAGTAGAGATGCATCTTCTTCGTCTTCTTTTTTTTTATTTTTCTGTTTCTTTTTTTTTTTTTTTATTCGTACTAAGAAATATTCTAGAAGTTCGTCAAAGGACGGTTGCTTTCAGAGAAAAATCGTCGCGAAAAAATCTTTAGAAATTATAGGTGGGTACCATTTCCCTATCTCTATCTCCACTTTTTTTTTTTCCCTTCTCCATCACCACCACCACCACCTCCTCCTCCTCCTTCTTCTTCTCATCCTCCTCCACCTCCTCGTTTCATCTTGTCTCGTTGAAAGTTTCTCCTTTTCTTTGTGCCTTGAGAAAGTGACACTATCTCTATAAAAAAATTTTTCTGGTAAAAAAAGAAAAGAAGAAAATGTTGCACGCAAAAGAAACAGAAAAGAGGGTCGAAACTAAAAAGAAGTAAGGTGGGGTGAGGATGAGGAGGAGGGGTAGAGTATTAATCAGGACAGAGCAATCAGAACCAATTGAATAAATGAAGTATAATGAAAGGAAAAAAAAAAAAAGGGAAAAAAGAGAAAAAACCCGGTTAGAGATAATTATTATACGCATAGAAATTCAATGGAATTGAATCGAGTATTTATCAGGACTATATATAGAATAAAAAAAAATCGTTCGAATATAATTCGATGATTAAAAGAACAAAAAGAAATCAATTAAATATTCCCTATGTTTAATATTGAATTATTAGTAAAAAGAATTTTCAATCGTGTATTTAGAATCCAAGGTGATGTAAATAATCGTGAAAGAATTTAAACGAATTCGATGCGATTGAATTTATCAAGAAAGAAAAAAGAAGAAAAATAATATTAAAATAAAAACAAACGAAGCAAATATTTCCTGGCGGTGCGAAAATCAGGCCACTCGCCGAAACTTTTTCTCACCTTGTTTGCACGATATATTATTTTAGTTGTATTGATAAATAATATACGATTTTTTTTTGTTTCTTTCTATACCGTTTATAATATTCAGGAAGAATAGGAAGAAATAAAAAATCTCACGAATGTAAAAAGTAGTGTAAGAGAAAAAAAAATAAAACAAGAAGAAGAAGAAGAAGAAAAGAGTAGAGGAAACTTTTGGGAGTCCGAATCGTGGATACAAACGATTCAAATAATTCGAAGATAACTAACAAGGATAGCCTAGCAAATTCATGTCTAGATTTGGTTTAAAATGGCACGCAACTTATAGATCTTGATTAGTACTATATTATGACAAATTGGTAACCCCCAACTCTTAATCGTTTTTAAAATATTGGCCATTAAAGTATAAACAAATAGTTGAACACATATATACACTTGTGCACTATCCAATTAACACAAGCCGCCGGTAACCAAGCTGGTAAGGGTGCAGACTCGTAACTTTGGGGTCGTGTTTTCAAGACCGTCAGTCTTTAATTTAATTTTTTTCTTTTTTTCAAGTACGTTATGCTTACATTAATTTTTTCAAGATTTATTAGTTGCGTGCCATTTTAAGCCAAATCTATACACGAATATACCGGGTTCTTCTTGTAAGTCGAGTTGAAATTTGTCTTTTTCCATTCCTCATTTATCCTACATATTTTATAAACATACTTTATAAATACCTTATCATACCATATATCTGTACCAAAGTTCATACGTAATAATTTCGTAGAAACTTAAATCGACTCTAGAGTCGACTTCTAGGAGTGTGCGGGGTAGGGTGGGGTGGTGTATTCGCCAGTATTTACAGTAAATATTTTCCAGGCCGCAATCATGTCTACGGTAGTAGTATGAAGAGGTAATGGCGTAAAAAGGAAGGAAAAGGCGAAAGGTTGGTTACAAAGTGTTAGAGCGAGTAAGAGAGAGAGAAATAGAGTAAGACAGAGAGGAAAGTGGGGTTGGGTTGAGTTAGGGGGTTGGTGAAACGAGAACGTACTGCCAGAGAAGAAGAAGGGGTGGGTGGGTTGAGGGGAGGGGAGGTAATAGGAGAGAAGCCTCATTACGAATATACCTACGAAATTGCAGTTTCGAGTAGCGTCGGCCTGCGTGCGTTATCCTCCCGGCAATACAGCTACTACCCTATGAACCCTACCTACGAGCTCTACGTACGAGCCCTACGTACCTATGAACCTACCTTCCTACTTCCTCTTTACCAGAAAATCCTGTTGTGTATGCAGCCAAGTTTACTTCGATGTTGTTTTCAAGCGTGTGCACGAAGTCGATACAAGTTTAAAGTGCGTGTGTATGTATGTGTGCACGCAGAAACTAGTCTCTCTCTCTCTCTTTCTCTCTCTCTCATTCTCTTTTCCTATGTTTCTCTTTCGTTTACTCTTTTAGTGGCAATAGAACACGTCAACGAGCGAAACAGAGAGACGTTTGCAGTAGTTTTCAATCTTCAAACGGTAAGAGAACTTAGTTTCCCTGTTTCTCCCTTTTTCTCTCTTTCTCTCTCTCTCTCTCTCTCTCTCTCTCTCTCTCTCTTCTCTTTACGACTCTTCTCAGTGTCGTAATAAATTCTCATGCACGGGAAAGCTTTAGTTTATAAATTCCACCTCTACTACATTCGCCATCTCTCTGGAAATTTTAATTAAGCACCTGTACACCTACTAACGTCCTCCACTAGTTTTCATCTTTACGCACACCAAACGAAGCATTCCTTTTTCGAACACCTTTCAGACACTCGAGAGGATGCATGCTCGATATCAATGGTCTTTGAACGTTTTCTATGTATTTTCACGTACGTCACTTTATGTTTTTCTAGACAAGATTAGAATTCTTAGAAAGAGATAGAGATAGAAAAATAGAGATAGGTTATCCTGTGCGAGGTTTTGAAAATTTCTTGACAATTTTTCTTCTGAAGTTTTCTTTTTCAATGGATTGAAAGAAAGTAGGAATAAAAGGTAAAGAAGGTGCAAAGAAGGTGCAATAAAGGTTTGTAAGGAAAAGACGAGGAAGAAAAGGATCCGATATTATATTAAGTTTTTTTCATCATGTTTAATATTATATTATATTATATTATATTATATGCTCTTGGTATTGTTTATTTTCTTTTACGGGGTTTCCTTTCTCTCTCTCTCTCTCTTTTATTTTTTGTTATATCTCTCTTTTCCTTTTTTTTCAATTTTTTTATTTGTTTAAAGTCTAACTCCCCAATAACGCACAACGTTTCAGACTTTATAGAAACTTTTTAAATTTGGAATGAACGAATATAATAACAATAACTACAGACGGTATATTCAATAACACTTCGGAATAACGTGTTTTTAACACCCGATGTTAAATCAATTCGTTTAAACGAGCACGAGAGAGGAAGAGTGAGAGAGAGAGAGAGAGAGAGAGAGAGAGAGAGTATATATGCTTATAACTTGGCCAGTCAGGGCCAGTAGAAGAGTTTCGAAAATATCGAACAGTTTTATGTCAGCTTTTATTTTCTTTCGATTTAATTTTGACAATACAATACAATACGGTCAACGACGTTACGTTAAAAAATCAAAACTCGAATTGAACGATATAGAGAATCGTATCCCACTCCCCACCTCCCTCCTGAAAACATTGTCCATTCGCGAAGAATAATATTTATTTATTTCGAAATAGAAATATGCATCGACTGGCAGTATTTTCCATTAAAAAAAATTAAAGAAACGATCTATTTTTAATTTTTTTATTTTGTTTTATTTGTATTTGGGAACGTCTAGGAAGGAAGAAACGTTGCAAGTAAATAACTCGACAAAAGGTGAAGTTGTTGAAACTAACGTAACGACGAAATTGCATTTTGTCAAACAATAGAGCGAGGATAATGAAAAGGACAGATTGAGCGACTGTCTAAAGGACGAGTTATATACAATAGCGTGATTTGTTTTTTGTTTTTTTTTTGGAAGGAAGTTGATCCCGATTAGCTGAAAGATTAAAACAGTTGACCCGAATAAAAATGAGAAAACACTCGGATGGTGGGTTCAAAGTTTTTGTCCAGCACATTCAACGACCACAATTTTTTCTTTATTTTTTTACGAATTCCATATTAGTGTATATGATAAAAAGAGACAGAACATGTATACACGCATACACACATATATATAGAGGGAGAGCGAGAGAGAGAGAGAGAGAGAGAGAGAAAGACAATTAGGCGAGTGGACTGTTTACTCACGCGTCTCCGTTGACTATCATCAACGGGAATACGGAATGGTTCATAGGGGATGGTCGAGAGAGGGTGAGTGCATTTACTGGAGGGAGGTTCGCTGTCGACCGACGTTACTCTCCTTCTCGCGGCCATAATGGCGTCAATAGTGCTGATTATGTGACCGCGTTAGCTCGCGTACAGGCCGCATCTGTGCCGCATGCGGCCAACCATGTGTTGTAGAAGTAGAGGTAGCTTTGGTTTTGAGGGCTCGTATATTCGACGAAGCCTCTACTACTGCTGCCAATGTCGACGATTTCAACGAGGTGACAGTTCTGTCGCGTGCTTTATATACGTATTATACATATGTGTGTGTGTGTATTTATATGTTTATGTTTGTGTTTATATATATATATATATATATTTATTTATTTAGTTTAGGAGATATATTCGTGGTGTCGTTGTACAGGTCCATTCAATCCTTCTATTTTGTTTTTATCATTTATTATTCTATTTTATAACATATTATTTATATTTTTACTCGGATGAATAAAACTTCTAATTGTCTTCCAACGTGAATAATTAGAGTTGCCCAGGTTCGTGCTGATTCTTCGAAGAACTTTCGTTTTTAGACCAACATCGTACATTACTACTTACTACTGACCACACCTCGACTTATACTACTTGTTGTCATCATTGTAACGTTCGTATGCATTTATAACTCATGTTTCAATGTATCCACGTCGGAAGAAATTACTTACAATTCTTACTGAGAATTGATTGTATATTCTTCTTTTCATGATAAAAAAAAGAAAAAAATATTTAAAGAAAGAAAAAGAAAGTTTTCTTTGGAATATTACCAGCTAGCAAGTTTGCGACAAGTTTAATCATCGTTGCTTTTATATTACGATTTTATAATTTGTATAAATATTAATGACTGAAAAAACGGGGAAAGAAATAAAGATAGAAGGATAAGATTAAAACGTTAGTTTTTGAGAAAAATAAATTAAGAATTGACTTTCCATTAGTTTCTAAAAAAAAAAAAGAAGAAGAAGAAGAAGCACCCTGTACAGTGTACACACATTTGCACACGTATGCGCATGCCAATAACTGAGAGTAGTATCCTATGCGTTCAGGTTCCCCGTTCCGCATTTATCCCACCATTCTCCTCCTCCTCCTCCTCCTGTGCTCTCCGCAGCGTGTTCCGGCTTCCAGAACAGGGAACGTCCTGCTGAATGCTGGCAGGATGAAGGGTCATCGAGGTCATACGTGGTCGCGAACTAGCGGAGAAATTTTGACAGCTCGACGATAACAAGCTCGTATCTGTCACGAGGTTGCTGGGGGATTTGAAAATTCACGTTCGTATGCGTTTCTATTCAACCCTCTCCCCACCCCATATCTCTCTCTCTCTCTCTTTTCCACCATCCTTCTATCCTTCTTCCTAAGCGATGACGCACTCCAATCTCAATGATTTAATCGCACCGATTTTCTATCTTCGAGTAATAATTAATTCATTTATCGATTTGTTTGTACCGTATATTTTATTATTATTTTTTTCTTTACATATTCCACGATCATTGCACGATAATTTTTCGATTTATAGAAAAGTAAATTCATTATGCGTTGTATTATTTATGGATTCGTTTTTATCGTGCTTCATAATATATATACGCCATTACTTTTATTTCAGCTTTCTTTCTCCTTTTTTTTTTTTTACTCATTCTATCAGATTAATTCATAAAAAATGTATCAGAGTGAGTGATCGTCAGAATCGATAGGTTCGACACTCGGATCGTTTACTATTTAACGCTACGAAAGGAAGAAGAAGAAAAAAAAAAAAAAGAGAAAAAGAACAAAAATTCTCACCTAGTCTTAGCCATGTTCCCCTTTCCCTCAGCCCCTCTACCCCCGTGGCACCCACCACGTCCCTTTTTAATATTATATCGTGCATTAGTAGATACGAGCCGCGTTTGGTCGGACAGGGAAAAATCTCTTTCCGATAAATTTTTACGTTCGAGCGAGAAGATCCTATCGAGTTTGTGTACGTGTGTGTGTGTGTGTGTGTGTGTGTGTGTGTGTGTGTTTGTGTGAGAGAGAAAGAGAGAAAGTAACGATGAAGGAACTCGCTATTTCGAGACTCTTCTTTTTCGAAAGAAACTTTTTGAAATAAATGTACAGGCTGTCTGAGGAATTTTTTTTTCGTTGGACCAAATGGTGTCGTCTTTTTTTTTTAACCATGAAAATATATATACGTTAGTCATTTATATATCGGACACCTCTGTATATTCGATCTACGAGAGAACGGATCTTACTCGTTGATGGTGAAAGCAGAGGGAGATTGGCGTGTAGGAGCAGAAGAGGGGGAAGGGAGATAGTCGAGAAGGGTTTGGGTACGAGAGAGAAATAGATGCGAGATTCTCTCGAACCAACCCAACTAACATCATCGATCAATCGCATCTTTCTAAGAGAAACAATTTCTCTTCTGTCAGCTCGTTAGTGGTTGGATGGACTATAACGCCAAGTTGTGACACGAGAAATTGTCAAGTTACCTATCATCTCGTTATACAGTATGGAAATGAATTCGTCTTAGGTAAAATAAACAAAAATATTTAAAAGAAATAACAGAAAAGAGAATACTTTGGTTTACCTTCTGTGATCTTGATTTACCATCTTTCCATCATTCTACCCTAATTTTATTTTTATTATATTATTTACGTTATGAATATCGTTATTATAGTTACTTGTGTTAGTGTATTATTATCGTCATCATTATCATATTATAATTATCCATTATCATTAATACTATTATAGTTATATTATTATTATTGTTATTATTATTATTATTATTATTATTTTTGATATTATCGGTATTGTTTTAATTACACAGGTACGGTATTATTATGAGACTGTTAAACCTAGTCATCCAATCCCTGCTACAGGATTCTCATTATCTTTGGTTCATGCTTTCTCTCTTCCTACAAACCATTCACTAACACATTAGCAATTTTCTTAGATTTTAATTTCTTCAATTTTCTTAGATTTTCTTCCCCATCACAGATATTTTTCAAGTAGCAACTCGATTTAATTGTTCCTAAAATCTATTAGAAATTTTTCAATCGTAGAAAATTATTTATTATAATTTATCTCAATCGAATATAATATTACGTTACGATTATTATTTTTATATTTTGCATGAAATAATATAGATCGTTTTATTATTCCTTATATAATTATCGACGAATTTTATTCTGCATTTCGTTGGAATTAATATTGGATATTTTTTATGATACAAGAAAACCATAACACGGATAGAACTCCTCTTTCTCTCTCTCTCTCTTTCTCTCAGAGATATTAGAAAAATTTTAATAAAGTTTTGATGGGGTGGGAAGAATTGGGGGGTGAGGTAGGTTGGGTGGTGAGTTGCAGTGGAAAGATAACGTTTCTCGTTCCAACGAAATATGCGTCATCGTTCATCTTTCGTTGGGTTTTCAACGAACAACCGAAGATATTAAAAAGATTTCGAGCCATTTTGTATATTTACATAATGGTAGAATTAATGCGATCGAATTAATGCCACTACCACCACCATCACCAACACCATCACCACCACTACCACTACCACTTATTTCCCTTTTTTCATCTCTACGAAATTTCTTATCTTTTTCTTTTCATCGTTCGATGATTCAATCAGTTTCAATTAACCAACTTATCGTAGGCTTTTACGTTAAGATTACGAAGCAAGGAATAAGAAATTGAGAATGAAGGGATGAAAGTAATCTCAACAGGGAACTATATTAAAAATAATTAATAGCTAAGAAGAAAATCTATAATCTGAAAAAACGGTAATCAATTTTTAATGGTCTCGCTCATTTGTTAAGTATTTCTCCCAATATTCTTTTTCTTTTTTTGTTATTTTACTATTTTACATATACAAACAATTGATATTCTAATATTTATTACAATAAAGGAATATTACCTTATTTTATTAATCCGTACAAATCATTGGTTAATATTTATTTAAAAAATCTAAATTGTTTAATATTTTGTAATAAAATATAAACAATTATAAATACCGAAGGCAATATCATTAATTCTCAATCGAGAAGGACGATTATTTTTTTGTTTCGGGATTGGGGGGAGGTATTTCTCGCTATTCTTCTTAGTCAAACATTCCCCTATTTGTCTATCGTTTGCACAATTGCCAATCTAATTCCTATTTATTTACGGTTTAGTTACCAACAATGGTGTTTATACACGTTCAAACGATTTATACACATTATATCTTTTTATTTCTTCCAGCGTTTGTTTGCTAGAAGAAGAAGAAGAAGAAGAAGAAAAAAACCAAAATATAGATAATGTATAGGAAAGCTTAAAGCTCTCGAGAGTTTTTATTATCGTCGATGGAAACGTATAGAAGGTTTCGTAAGGTGGTTGCTACCCTTTCGAGCGAAAGCTCTGCCGCTCGTAAAATGTTATTGCGTTGAATAAAACGAGTGGGTGGAAGGATGGAGTGGAAAAGGGAGGCAAGAAGAAGAAGAGAGGGAGAGAGAGAGAGAGAGAAAGAAAGAGAAAAAATGAAGGTACTAGTATCGTAGTAGAGTGTAGAAAGGTGGATGAACGGTGCAGGGGGTTAAAGGGTAGTGGGTAAGGGGTAAGGGGTAGGGGGTGGTAAAGTCGAGAAGGGGTGTACTCAAAGTCGCGAGATATCTTCGATCACCGCACGCGATTTAACAATTACCGAGCATCTGTCTTTACGTTTACATATGTGCAATCATGGTCGCAGTACATTCACGCTCGTCGACTGGCTTTAAGATTAAAATAAAGAATAGACGAATCAATATATACAGGGTGTTCCATAATACACGGGATCGAGTTGAAAAAGTGAACGTATAAGAAGAGAACGTGTAAGATTCGTGTAAGAAAATTCATACTAATGCATATTTTATTCGATCTTTGTTACAACAGTCGGATAAATTAAATATAAATTCTTATTAATTCATATTTTAAATCGTATATTTATGTTAGGGTAAAAATAACCGTAGATATTGTGACGAGAAAGAGAGAGAGAGAGAGAGAGAAAAAAATGCAATTATTTTTTATAAATCGAATTTATTATCAATTAACTTCGTAATAAATATCAAATAAATAGTAGTAGTAGTGTGTGTTTAAGAAGGTATTAAACTAAGAGCATACTTTACCTATTAAAAAATTGAGTTTGGTCGAGAAATAAATCTTATTAGCATAAATATTAGTTAAGGACTTTTTTTTTTGGTTGAACGTAGATTAAATATTCTTTTTTTTCTTCTTTTTCTTTTTCTTTACCCAACGTGTAACGAATAGAAATTAACTTGTGTGAAGTTAATTATTACGTTATCTTTCTAACTACCGTGTTATAAAGTCGTATCAAAAAGAGAGTACGACATTTATATGCATAAATAAGTAAAGTACTTGTTCGTCTATGGGTATCGTGTTAAATCGTGGTAAAGCGTAAAACGAGGTAAGAATAATATTTTGTTGGGAAAGGGGGGGGGGGGCGGGAAATATCCTTTTCTCTGTTGGAAAACAAACAAGGGAAGGTAAAGTAAAAAAAAATGTACAAAAATGACAAAATAAAAGAAGAAAAGAAAAGAAAGGAAGGTTGGAAGCCCTGAAGGTACTCGAGATGCTCGTGTCTTGTTTGTTTATACGCTATGGGGTAACATCCTCCACTCCCCGCTTCACCCCTTTCTAGTGGACCGCCTTACGAGCTTTGAATTATCGCACGATCAACGCTTCCGGCACGATCGATTCTATATGACACGCATCGATAACATCCTAGACGAACCAGAACCATCCAATCCGCCATATTTGTTTGCAATTGCTCAATATCGATGTTCTGCAAATGCGTTACTGAGCTCCTAGGTTTGCTCATTCCTCCGTATGATTACCAATCGATTAATCGTATCCAACGAGTTGTCTATCAATCCTCCTCCTACTCCTTCTCCTATTCCTCTCCTCACTAGACATGCGAAATTAATTCATCTTTGGGTACATTAAAGTACAATCTAAATTGATAATTCATTTATATTGTATATGAACCGTTTATTTTGAAAGTGGTGTAAGTCCTGATTATTAAAAAAAAATGAGATATGATGTAATTTATGCTTAACTCAGTGTAAACTTTTTGTTTATAACTAGTTAGTATTTAATATATTAAAAAATGCTAATGCTTTGTTCAATTTAATAATGAATACGTTTATATGTATATATATTTAGATATTAATATAATATTTAAAAATGTCAGGAACTAAGATAAACTAATTTTCTTGAACTTAGAGATCAAATTCGAGATTAATAAATCATAAAACATTAAATGTGTATCATCCTAATCAATCTTAATTCTCTTAAATAAATTTTACATATTTTTTATCCCCAAGACTTTTATGCGATCGTTTAAGATAAATAATACAGTTACATTATTATTTGTAAATGATATTATTTATTAATCGATCAAATTTCAAGTTGACGTTATCTGTATTTTATTTTTAAAAAACTTTTTTTATTATTATTAAAAACGTGTTACGATTATAAATAATTTGTAGTGAAGATAGAGATTGTTATTATTATAATTTAATTAGTTCATCCTCTTATATAAATAATAATAATATATATATATATTTATTTATGTATTATATCAACAAGATTTTGAATCAAAATACCAAATCTTAAAAAAAATGTCACATATATCCTGTTTGACAATAACCAAATACATTTTATCCGAAGGATATTATATTTAACAGAAACTAGTAGGAAAATTTGTCGGTCCATTCTACCGATACACCAACAACTACAACTACAACTATAACTACACAACGAAGACGACGTCTACAACGACAGAGAAAAAGGTTTCTTTTATCCCTGGCGAGTTGTGTCTCGGTAGTCCGACGTTTTAAATCCTTTTTACGATCATGGATTTTCAGCTGGCGGCCGATTGGGTGAGAATCCCTACAACGAGTCTCTTTTCTGACTGTGCTACCCATCCCGTTCCTTTTATCACCCCCTTACCACCACCCTTGTTCTATCTAACCCCAACCCCAATCTGAACCCTCCTCTACCAACCAACCAACCAACCAACCTACCCTCAACTCTCTATTTTTCTCTCCATCTTCTCAACTCGTCTTATACTTTTCTCTCTCTCTCTCTCTCTTTCTTCGTAGAAAGTAAAATATGCATCGATACATATTCAAACGGTAGAACACGATGGGTTCTCGTTTTGCACGAACCATTAGCATTAATCGCCTTCCGGCTCGTCGCCATTGACCGAACGTTTATTCGCCAAGGGAATTCATATTGTATCGAGCTCATCCTTGCTTCTTCGAACTATTCTTTTTCTCTCTTTCTCTATCCTTTCTTTTTCTTATTCTATCTATTTTTTTCCTTGCTTCGTGAATCACCGATCCCATTTCAATGATATTATCGTCGAACACGAAGGGTCAGTTGCCTGGAAGCAAAACTATCTCTCTTTCTCCCCCCATCTCTCTCTCTTTCTCTCTCTTCCTCTTTCTCTTCTTTCCCACTTTGCAATAATTTTCTTTTCGTACAACATCAAAAAGATAAATTCTACGTTATCCTTATTCCTTTTGGTTTCTAAAAAACAAGAAAACAAAAAGAACTAGAATACATAGATATTTAATTTAATAATAAAAATTTTTTACAATAACGATCCTTCCTACGATAAATGAACAAAATAAAAAAATAAATCAAAACAAATTTTCAATTAACAGTAATTAAATGTTTAAAAGTGAATCTCTCCCTCGTTTGATTCAAGATTTTTTTTTTTCTTG
Source organism: Mischocyttarus mexicanus (assembly GCA_023678845.1). Classification (NCBI taxonomy): domain Eukaryota; kingdom Metazoa; phylum Arthropoda; class Insecta; order Hymenoptera; family Vespidae; genus Mischocyttarus; species Mischocyttarus mexicanus. The sequence continues at coordinate 1,259,273 of JACGTP010000019.1, read as the reverse complement.
CTTCTTTTTTTTCCTACCTCGAGTTAATCCAACAGCAATTTCATCTCGTAAAAGACGTTGAAGATTTTCTTCTAGGAATAGATATAGGTAAGATAGGTAATTTGATATAAACGATGGGTTGGGGGAAATATTCGATCGATTTTACTTACCGGTTTTCATTGGCTAAGACGAAGGAATTAATATATGAAGTAGAATGGGTTAAGGATGGTGAGTTATAGTTAAAGAAATATAAAATCGAGACTTAATGAAATATGATTTATTACTAAATATGCGAAATATATACATTAGGCCATACACATAAGTACATAATCCTGTTCGTTTTTTATTCATTTTATTATTTATTAATTTTTTTTATTTATTTTTCATTTTTATTTATTAATTTCTTTTTTTTTGTTTTTTTTTTGTTTTTTAGTTTCTTTCTCCACATATATTATCCTTTTTTCACATTATTTTCTTTCTCTCTCATTCTCTCATTCTCTCTCTTTCTCTCTCTCTCTCTCTTAAACTATCTTTCGCGTCGAATTCCTTTATTTCCTTTCGAGTATTTTAATAAAGTGCACGCGCAAAGTGGGCGAGAAAAGTTTCTTTCGAGCAGTGTTATATGGTTGGTTGTTTTATTTGTATTTATTTTATATATTATATTACAGTAGGTAGGTATATATGTATTTATATGTGTATGCACAAGTAAGGAAGGAAGGTAGGTAGGTAGGTAGGTAGGTACATATGTAGTAGTAGGATGTATGTGTATTGCATATGTGTGTGTGTGTGTTGTCGTCCCGTTTTCGAATAAACGAAAAGCTTCTCCTCGTTTGAACAGTGATCCACGAGAGTTTAAACAATGTTTATTATGTATGTATTGTGGTTTAACTGTTTGTATGTATGCGTGTGGGTGTTTTACTTACGACAATGACGCACACACACACACACACACACACACACATATATATATACACATAATCCTAATTATTCAATATCATCCCTTGTTTTCCACGTTTAGTTTCCTTAAATTGTAACGTGTGTATCGGAAGCTTTGTAACAACTGAAGGCTAAACACTGAATAGTAGTAGTACTTTAGGTATTTTTATTTATATTTATTTATTTATTTATTTATTTATTTATTTTATTTTATGTATTTTTTTATCTTATCCTCAATTTTCAATCTCTCATTTTCGTTACATATCATTTACAATTAACCACGTATGGGTGCGATCTTACGCTGAACGTGAACGAGAAACACGATAGAAAAGATTTTCTCGATGTTGTTTAAACTCGATCTCACGTTCGATGTGCTAAATAATATTTTGCGTCGTTCGAAGGTGATAGTAAAAGGGGGAGGTAGAAATGATGAAAAGGAGATGAAGAAGGAAGTGGAAGATTTTTCCAACGAGTTATATAATTGATATATGTACGCATGTATGTATACGGTGGATATGTATATATATATACACACGAATGACGAGAACGCATCATTTTTGTTTTCATTCTTTTTAATGGACCATCGAAAGCACAAAAGGTTCTTTGAAATTCGCTCCCACGCTAACGTATCGTAATACAAAACGCTTTTTCTCTTGGTTCATTGCACGTATTCTCACCTATCTCTCTCTATCTCTCTCTTTCTTTCTCTCATATACACATACCGTTTACGTACGAATGTATGTATGTATGTATGTATGTATGTACAATGTTTATACAAATGTCCCTCGTGTGGTGATTTTTTTGTGTATTTTTTTTTTTACTCGTAGGTGATTTTAACATTTCACGTTATCTCGACTAGGAATGTCGACGATTTCACGGCCTTGGGGCCATTGTCCGAGGAAATAGAAAAAAAAGAAAAAACAAATTGAAATAAAATAACAAAAATGAAAAATAAAAAAGGAAAGGGGTTTTGTGTGTGTGTGTATCTATGTTCTACGGTACACACGGATGATATACGGTAGCGTTATCCTATGTATGTATGTATATGTGTATTTTTTAATATTCGTATCCTTTCGTGTTACACGTCAGGATGGAAGGAAAAGGAAATCGTGAGAGCCGGAACGCGTGACTAAATATTCGGTTATCGCGAGGATATCGAATGACGACGAACGATTTTATTCGAATAGCTATCGATTCGTTGGAATGTTCAATGTTTTGGAAGAAAACTTACTGGAAATAGGGAATAAGATAAAAAAAAAAGAAGGACACGATTATTTCGATTTTCTCGTCGCGAATAGAAAATGACGGAACATTTGTCAGAGGTGTGGGATTGGTGGGAATGGGGATTTCAAAAAATGATTCTTTCGTCGTTTTAAATTTCCGTTCTTCTATTTTTATTTTTTTTTTGTTAGGAGGCACTACGTGATCTATAAAAATCTTGCCTCGAGTTGACGTAATTGCTCGTATACTCGACGTGTTCGAATATTTGTTAGAATAAACACACTTCGACGTTAGAAGAAGATAGAAAATTAACGAAATACATTAATTAATAATTAATTATTTAAAATCGATATTTTTCTTTTTGTTTTCTCGTATTTTCTTCCTTTTTGTTCGATAGGAAACGAGAATGGAAAAAATGAGAGAAAAGGGATCGCATCGATCGTGTACCACGCATGCATCGAAACAAACACCACCATCACCACTATTTATTTATTGCAACGACGATAACGTATCTATCACTGAAAAATTGTTTCAAGAAATAAAGGGTGTGTATAAAATTGCGAGGGAGAAAAAAGATAACAAATAGCAGTCACTTTTTTTCTTAAATTTTGACAGCGTTAACAAAATTTCGGAAACGAGTAGGGAAAATCTAGTGCGGTGCAAGTTGAGGATAAAAATGGGAAGAAAAAAAGAATAAACAACGCAAAAACGAGAGAAAAAAGAAGGAACGAGAGAGAGAGAGATAAGGAGAAAAAAAAAAGAAAGAAAAAAAAATGACAAAGTAGGCAAGTGCAAGAGATAAAAGTAGGTGTGTGAAAATAGAATAGTCGAATGGGATGGTTTGAGGGTTGAGGGAGGGTGGAAAAGTTCCTTGCCTTTGGCTCTCTCGCTCGAACGAGCTTTCCCAAGGACGAAACGTTACCGACAATTTTTCTTTTCTATTCTTTTCTTTTCTACCAAACCTACCCGACCCTTTTTCTACCACCCTATTACCTCTCTCCCACCCTCTAAACTCCCTTCAACATCCCACGATTCTCTTTAATGTCCCTTCTCGCGTTTTGCTCTTTTGCTTTCGATTCTCCCCCATCCCCCCCGTATCTTCCTTTCCCTCTAACCCGCTTCACGGTTCACTCGCGATTCTTCTTCCCTCCCCCCTCCTTCTCCCATATACACTCACCCAGTCGCATTACTTTTATCTTCGAGCGTGTCGGATGAGAAGCTCTTAGTTGCTATCGCGACTAGAAAAGGTTCCAATGACGATTCGATTTTTCACCTGGTTCTTTTTCGAGACTACCCTACCCTGGTTCTTCTTCGAGTTTCTTCTTCGAGGGAAAAGGAAAACGTGGGAAGAGGTTTTCACACGTGTCAGACGTTGTATTATCCCTTTTTCCCTAAACCACCACTTGCTATCACTCTTTGAGGAAACTATCATCTGCATGAAACGATACCCTACACTTTATTAGCGGTTCGGTTCTTCGAGATACCAGCCTAAAGAGATGTTGCTTTTAGATGGAATGGAGGAACCAGTAAAGTGGTTTCTTGATGCGTCTGGTCTAACGTTGATGCGATGTCTCTCTTCTCTTCTCTTCTCTTCTCTTCTATTCCCTTCAGCAAGGATGATAGGCCAGCAGACTATGGGTAAAGGAAGCGTACTATAATGGAAGGACGACCGCATATTACGGTCTACGTTTCTGATATGTCGCGTGCTATAGCACCCGTCACGTCTGTGTGCGTGTCTATTTTCTGTATAACATGTAAGTGTAAGTCTAAGTGTGTGAATGTGTATGTGTGCATGTGTGTGTAGGGTTTATTATCGAGTGCTTTCGTTATACATAGAACGTCTATCACGGAAGGAAGATTTGAGGTTTGCTCCGAAGAAAGATCGGTGCAGGATTTCTGGTAACAGAAGCTGATTTCTAAGGAACTAATATAATTCAGGACTACTGTTGTCAGTTAATGTAACATCGTTGATAACGTCGAGTTACGTTCAGGACACGTTAATAGTAAACCTTTGAAAATCTACTTATTTTCTTGATAAAAACTACTCCTCTTTAGTGATTTTGATCTTCAGGTTAGAAAATAATAAGTTTGACGAGTGTAAAGTAGAAGTATGGTTTATCGTGTTTGATCAATCCTATATGGTGTTTCTTAGTTTCGTTGTTCCAAGATTACAACAGTTACTTTTATTCGATAAGATCTTTGATCGTCGAAAGCGTATTTTGAGTTAAGTATTCGGTTATAACGAATGTCTCGTGTCTATAATGCATAGTAGATGTTTGTATATTTGTGTGTGTACGTTCGAGAGGACCACGAATCTCCCCAAAGTCGAGTTGGTCGAACGTTTTGATAGGGGTTCTTCTATTGTTCTCCAAACAGAACAACAACAACAACAACAACAACAACAACACAACCACCATTCGTTCCTTGTTCCTATTCGTCGTGGAGATAAGCATGGTTGAATATTACTACTACTACTATCACTACTACTATTTCTACTACTACTACTGCTACTAATACTACTGCTTGTCCAATAGTATTGAAGAGAACCTAGAGAGAGAACTAGTAGTACTCGGGCATAAGGCGTTTCCATGGGAAACGATCTTAAGTTTTGCTTCGGTAGACAAGTGGCATTCGGAAAAGTTTTATAAATGCTACGTAACACCGAACTTCTCTTCTCGCTCGGACCTTTCCAAAAGGAAGAAAAAGAAGAAGAAGAAGAGGAGAAGAGAAGAAGGAAGAAGAAGAGAAGAAGAGAAGAAGGAAGAAGAAGAAGAACTTTTTCTTTCGCATCGTCTCCTCTTCGTTCTTACCTTCCTTCGTTTACTGCGTAACGCGATTCCTGGTATATACACTTTTTCCTATTCTTTTTTCTTTTCCTTCTTCTTCTTCTTTTTCTTTTTTTTCAGTTTCGGGTCGCGGAAAGAAAAAAAAAGTCCGCCAACCTTCTTCTACGCTTACTCGAAGTTTATGTTTTGTGTACACTGAAACTTCTTCTTCTTCTTTCCTTCTTTCCTCTTTCCTCTTTTTCTACTTTCTTTTCCTTTAAAATTGATTTCTAATTTTCTTCATTTTGGTTGAAATTCAATCACCGAGCTCCTCGACTTTTTATTTGTATTTTTATATTTATTTTCCGCGACGCACTCGCGAATATTTACCATTTCGACGTACATTTTGTTTTCCTCCGATATAATTGATAGGAAATAAGTTCTATTTGATTTCCGTTACTTGGAAGAGATTATCGAATCTGTCACGGGATTCCCAAGATAGCTTTTTTCTTTTTTTTTTTTTTTGCCATACGCGAGATCTATGAAACACTCGAGGAAACGATCTAAAAACTGTTCACCCGCACCTCTCCACTCACCTCCTCGATGATTCATTTTCGTTCTACTTTCTTTCTTTCTTTCTTTCTTTCTTTTTCTTTTATCGAGAGAGAGAGAGAAAGAAAAACGAGAAATACACGGTTTGCAGAACGAACGAATGTACGAACGACGCATAGATGAAGAGGGGGGAATGGAGGGGGCGTTTGAGTAACGAGCTAATTTTATCGCAGCAAAGGATCACGACGCGTGAACTTTGTCTCTCTCCCCCACCCTTCTTTTTACCTTTTTATATTTTTTACATACCTCCCAGCAGCGATAACGCTCGCTCTTTCATAGTAATGGGTTCGTCGAAATGGAAACACTACGCGACAGAACCGAGAACGAATAGCACTACACTCTCTGTGATATACTCGTAGTTAGAAAATAAAAAGTGCCGCAGATTTTTTTTCTCTCTCTCTCTCTCTCTTCTGTCCGCCTGACTATCCTCCTACAACACCCCCCCCCCCCCCCCCCCCCCCCCCCCCCCC
>JACGTP010000019.1:1238803-1253260 GCA_023678845.1 Mischocyttarus mexicanus | reverse complement strand
ACACACACACACACACACACACACACACACACACACATACACACACACACACAGACACATCGTAAAATGATATGACTTTACTTTCAGTTCGATTTAATTAATTCTATTTTCTTCATTTTTTTCTCTCATTTTATTTTTACTTTTCGTTTGTGTTGTTGCTATCGTCGTCGTCGTCGTCGTTGTTGTTGTTGTTGTTGTTGTTGTTGTTGTTGGATAAATTATTATTATTATTATTATTAGTCGCGTGTTCGATTATTCATTTATCAATAATTATAGTGCTCGATTATCGATGATGACACACACACACACACACACACACACACACATGAAGGATTTTTTTAATTACACACCTATTCCTTTTTATTTATTTTCTTTTTTAGTTTTCTCTTTCTCTCTCTCTTTCTCTTTCTTTTTCCCTTGTTGTGCGTTATTATTCAAGTTTGATGCCACCCTTTTTTATGTGAGTCGATATTCCTTCCCCCCTTTCCCACCTTTCCTCGGCCCTCCTTTTAACGACATTGTATTTTTTTTTGGAATTAGTCTCTTTTTATTCGCACAATTGACTATCTACGCGCAATTCTTATATAACGGGTGATACCCGATAAACAACAACTGGTAGAGATACTTTAGTACCTCACCCCCTCCCCTCTCTTTTTTTTTCCTCGCGAGATGCGATAACTGTACACAGTCAAAGATTAATTAATTGAAAACTACTTCGAACGTCCCTGTACCTTGCCAACCTTATTAAATCATCCATCACCATCGATCAATTTCTATGGTGTGATTGTCTTTCGTCACGAAACGCTATGCTTCGTATTCTTCCTCTTCCCCTTTTCATCATCATCTTCTTCTTCATCTTCTTCTTATTCTTCTTCTTATACTTTTCGTATTACATTCTTATCCTCTTTCTGATAATCTTTCTCACCCCTCTCTTTCTTTCTTTTTTTTTCCTCTCTCTTCTTTTTAAGGCTGGGAAAAAAAAATGGGAGACGAAAGAGAACGGAAGAAAGTACAAAAGAAAGTTTTAAGAAATTCTTATTCCTCCTTTCTTTTCTTTACTTTTTATTTTTCTTTTTCTTTTTCTAGGGTGTCTAAAGAGGCAGCAGCAGCAGCAGCAATAATCGTTGTAGCGAGAAAAGGGTCAACAGTAGACAAGCAGATGGCCTCAGGAGACTAGCTTGGCCTTGAACTGAAACAGAGTAATCGGAAGGGGGAACAAAAAAACGAACGTTTAGTTTCTTAATTATTACTTTTAATTACGGGTATTTAAAAACTACTGGATTTTTTTGATTTCAGATTTTTATGAAAGAGAGAGAGAGAAATATATCATTCGATTTTGGCTGAAATTATAAAAATTACGTATACAAAATATTCTCCAATGAAAAATAATCTCCAATACGCCAAATCGTACGTGGAATATTATTCCCTTTATTTTCTCGGAATAAAAATAAAGATTCAAATAGGCGTTTGTGTTAAAAAATTTTACGTTGAATATCACGTGCCTCCGAGTTAGAGGGGTAGGGGGAAGGTGGAAGGTGCATACAATTTTTACTATCCTCATTTCGCTTTTTTCCATGAATCCTTTTTAAAAGAACCCGTTAGAATGGTAGGAGAGAAATAGGATTTATTCCAATTACTCGAATACTTTGAAAAATACATCGATAAAAGCTTTAGAACCCGTCTAAGGGTAGACGAAATTTGTTCTTTGAAAATGATTCCTTTTTTTTTCCCACCTCCCATCGAAGAAAAATATCTTTTCCATCTGCGGTTAGTATACGTTTGAAAAGCTACAACGTTGTTGTTGACATACGTCACGAATATTATGTTTGTCGTTTTATTTCGTATTGAAATTTCCTCTCTCTCTCTTTCTCTCTCTTTCGTGATAATTTATCCATTAAAAAGGTGAATAAGTGTTTTTTTTATTTTTTTATTCATGTATGTTCTCGAGTAGGGAAAAACTGACAGAGACGGGTCATGTTTTGGGTTGAATTAAAATGTCGAGAGGTGAGCAGGTAAAACCGAGTTATTTTCACATGTACGTGCATACACGAGGAAACAGGGGGTGGAGGTGATGGGGTGGGGTGAGGGGAATGTACCTATTACATGTATGCACTTTATCATCAGTTTGGAGAAGGTTTCAATGGCATCGTTATACTCGGGATTGGTCAAATGCCGCGTATTATTTGCATTGTAATTCGACAAAGCTCTTCCCACTGGGATTTATATGCCGTGGCGTTGCATAACTAATGGCCATTTGATTATTCTTGATATGCATTGGTAACAGTAGTCCTCTACCTGCATATGTACTTATACGTTCACATATGTGTATACAAGGGGACTCCTCTCACACGATTCGGTTCAATCTAAACGTATTTGCGAAAGGAAGTACGATCGAATGATTCTAGCACCTAGTAGTAGATTGATTCGTTATTTTCGATTGTCGATTGGCAAAATAACGAATTTGTTTCTACGTTAATCTCTACTTCCTACGTTAAGAAAATTAAAAAAAATATTATCAATGCACGCGTGTGTATGTGTAATGAAGATTTTGTTATCGAATGAATTGTTTAGAATAATATCGTAGATTCGTTTTAAATATATTAATCGTATAATGAAAAATTAGAGAAATGTATCAGATATTAAAGTTAAGTTGGCGTATATTCTACATATACATACATCGACGTTAGTATATGGTACTAATTATCTCCAAAGTAATTCCCGAGACGAATGCATATATAAGAGCAATGAAAATGTCGGAGTCGAGAGGTAACGTCGCTAATTTCATGAGAATTAAGCGATGCTTCTTCTTTCGGAAATGTCACGTAATTTTACGACCGTATTTTCATCTAGACGGGAGATGTTGAAAGATGAAAGAACAAGAGACAGAGAATTAGTCGTAGTAGGGTTGGAGTACAGGGATAATAAGATAAGAATAATAATAATAAGAAGAAGTAGAAGTAGTAGAAGAAGTAGTAGTGGAAGTAGAAGAAGAATAAGAAGAATCAGAATAAGAAGAATCAGAGAACGAATGAAGGAACACTAATAAAAAGGACAAGCTTGGAGAAGACTACGACTAATTTAAGTCGCAATTAGAGGGTAACTAACACCGGATGAACAGAGACACACCGGCGTACTCTCGGTGCCATATTAAAGAAATACGAGTAAAAAGATGTAATAAAGGACAAGGAAAGAAAGAAAAAGAGAGAGAAAAGTAGGGATGGTGGAAGGTAAGATAATAGATACTATATTATACTACTTGGTAGCTGGTACTACTTGTAAAATATTGTTTCAATTTCTTGGTGCTGGTTTTCTCACGAGAAATTTTCATGCGGTTAAAGGAAGGACCTTGCTCGAGTTATCTTCTTTACAGAAAAAAGAGAGAGAGAGAGAGAGAGAGAGAGAGTGTGAATGAGTTATGATATGATAATAATTTTATCAACTTAAAAATCATAAAATATAATTTATCGTTAGTTTGCTTAAAATGTAACTTTACAGTTGGATTATAAAAATATATCGGATTTTCGACGATATAAAAGATAATGTATGAGTAATATCCCATGGGGGGTTTCTATAGGAAAAGATTCATGGAAAATTTATAAACAGAAAAGTATTGTCTTTGAATTATTACGATTATATTCTCTCTCAATAACTTTTCGTTCGATCTAATAATACATTTCGGGAATCATAAATATTTATAAATAAGTTTGCGTAAAAAGAAAACAGATAAGATAAAATACTCACCAAAAACTTCTGTTGTCCTTACATCATAAATTTGACCGTTCTGTTCTTGATTAGATTGAACGATTGCTTCGCATCTTTGAAAATGAATAAATGATTAGAAACATAACGGAATAACCCAAAAACAAGGAATTGAAGATAATATTAAAAGATAGAAATACTGCGTATCTCTTCTGAGATAAGTTAGGAAAACTTTACCTGACGTTTATCTTTTCGCTAGAGAGATGATCTGGTTCGAGTTTCAGTCGGAGACTCGATACCATCGAGATCATGCCGTGCTGTTCGAGTTTCCCTTCCAAATCAGCTTTCACCTGGATAACAAAACGCGTTACGTGGAATTTAAGAAAATGAATTTTAAGTTTAAAACAACTTAAAGAATTTATGTTATTTAAATAAATAATTTAAAGTTTTTTTTATGTACAGCCAGTAACAGTTCACGGACACATACACTCATCATTGTATATTAAATAAATGAATTTACGTAAGGAAGGAGGGGAAGGGAAAAGGGGGAATGGAAAAGTTTCATTTCCCTCAGCCAACTGAACGAATCCTATTGCGTAGCGAAAATACATACAGCTATCTATTTAACGTCGACACGAATTTCTGCGTGTCTTTTACACCCGTGTGTGTGTGTATGTGTGTGTCTGTGTGAATGGAAAAGAGATGGGGATATAACGGTGGTGTTGTTAGCAATCAAACGTGAAAATGAACGGGAAATTTAGGACGTACGATAAACGTTGACGACTTTTAAACGAGTTAACTGTCAAAATTGTAACATAATGAACAGTTAGGCATATGGAATAAGCATATTTGTGCATTGATATATGTTCACACACGTGGAATATAAATGAAATATAATTAAATCGATATAAAGAATGTTTTAGAGTTTTATCGAAAAATACGTTGAATGGTTATTTGCAAAGGGAGTTAGGTTTTAAAGAAAGATATATAATGTTATATCTACGAATGTGTAACGTCATGATAGGATATAGAAATGAGGAGTGTATGCTTTGAAGATATTTAATGAGGTAAAAGATAGTAAGTCTCTTTGAGGATTTAGACAAGAGTAATTAGAAGTGAATGATTATGATCATAAGGTTGTTTGAAACTATTAGTGACTGGCAAAGATAGTTGGAACGTGAAAATACTTTGAGAATATTAAATTTTCTTTTTTGTTGATATTTTAATTGAATTAAACAAACAAATAAAGAAAAAATGGTCGGTATGAAAGATTAAATAATTTTTATATATTTTTTTTCTCACTCTCTATCTCTCTATCTATCTTTTGATTTTTGAACTTTGAAACCAGTAATGATTAGCAAAGATAGTAAGAACTTACTTTCCTTTTGCTTGAATTAAGGGGTTATATGCAATTGCAAGGCCAGAAAAAGTCGATTTTTCAATAATTTTTTATAGAAAGGGATTTTATTTTACAAATACAAGTAATAGTTAGTCAGATAGTGTCTACTTTTAACCCTTTTAGAACCAGCGAAAAAAACGTGCATAAGCGAAGAAAACGGCCGAATCGGTGAATTTGCAGAGGTTTACGAAAATGCTCGTAAAAACGAAAGTAGAAGTGATATTTACAAAATATAAAAAGCAGCATATTCGGAAATGAAGTGAGAATAAAACAATACGAATTGTTTTCTATTATTTGTTGAAAATGATAAGAATAACATGAACATAAGACATAACAAAAATCGTACAAAGTGATTTCTCTTTTTCAATTGGTTATTGCACATAAAAAAAGTCATCATTTGGTCATAGCTCTATATACATCTTTTAGTATAATATAAAGACATTGCATTTTGCAATCATTTGCAATACAATAACAGAAGTCGGATAATAAAACGGAAGGATAACGCTATGATGCACGGCAAGCGTCAGACAGATCTACTACACAAGTGGATCGTGCAGCTGGTAATACGTCACTAAAAGAAATATAAGTGTTATTATATTCTGCGTCATCCATGTTCGTAACAGGGTATAATTTTTTCAAGAAGGTATCAACAAAACTGACAAAATTTACTACTGCTAATTGTGTCTCTATGAAAACTTTGATGGTTTTGAATACTGACTGCACGTTAGAAGGATCAAGAAAGACTGAAAAAGATTTTAGGCTTGCCGAATCGATGCACGCATCCCACTTGAATATTCCGATAACTATAATAAACATCATAAAGATTGCGATAACGGTCCAAAGAAACTATCCCGTGTCGACAAATATTCGAGGGATATCCCGTTTCTATCTTATCGCTCTAACATATACAGACCCGCGGCACTAATCAGCATAAAATATAACAAAAAGTTTAATCTAATAACAATTTTTCACTTGTGTTGTATCGAATATGAAACATTTTAATATTTTATAAAGTTATTTTGAAACACAGACCTCTTCTGATGAATACAATAAGGCCCCAACGGAGGCGCAACGATATATCGTCGCTGGTATTCTTGGCAAGTGCATCGAACGACGATATATCGTCGTTCGGTGCTAAAAGGGTTAAGTTACTAATGACACTTAAATCATTTAAAAATATTAATGTATATTGCTCTTGTAGACGATCTCCCGAAGGTCTTCCAATAAAAAAGCGTTTGACGGTGATCATGATATCTCTGGTTTAGATTATTTTCAAGTCAAAAATAGGTCAGATTCTTTTAGTGGATAAATCAATCTTGGGATTGATACTAATGAATAGTTAAAATATAAATTTTTGATAAAATGGTGACTATGTTAAAAAAAAAGTTGAATTTTCGATCATAATTTTGCGAGAAAAATTGTTTAAAAAAATAGAAATAATTATTGGAAATCTTATTCCTTCGTTCAATCCCTGAGGAATATATCCGAGAAGGTTGTGTTAAAATTTCAGATATATCGATTGAGTCGTTTTTGATAACTCGTTATTACCGACTTTGAAAACACCGTTTTGAGAAAAACGCGTTTAAAGTTTCACCCTAATCACTCTAACGCTTTGAAGCGTCCTTACAAATATGGACATATCTCCGAAAATATTTACCAAATCGGTTTGAAATTTTCAGAGAATATTCCCAAATATATGTACATTCCGAAAATGTAAAAAAAATATTGATATTTTAAAAACTCTATCTGCGTATAACCCTTTAAACAAAAAAAAAATAATAAATATGAAAGATTAAATAATAATTTTGATATTTATTTGTATCTCTCTCTATCTCTCTCTCTCTTTTTAACTTTTGTTTTTCGAATTCCCCCAATTACAGTTCCCACTAGAATCCACTTTCTTATTCAGATTCTTCTTGACCTTCTTTAGGCCATTACCACATTTCGAAGCTTTTTCTGACGATCGACCGAGTATTCTAAATTTGAATCGTTCGATTTTTCTTCAAGCCATTCCCTCTCTTCATAATGCTTATTTTCTTTCTACCGTTTCTACCATTCGCACCAGTTTAAATTTTATCATCATCATCATCATCATCATCATCATCATCATCATCATCATCCGTGGTAAGAGAGAGCAGCAACAGATGCAGAAGCAGCAGAAAGGAGAAAAGGCCGGATACGCGAGTCTCTTCGAGCGCATAAATTTTCCAGTAACGATTGCTTCCGAAGAAAAACAGCTCGGGTAAAGCGTTTTATAAAGGTTTCCCTCTCATTTTCCTCTTTCTATTTCTTTCTTTCTCTCTCTCTCTCTCTCTCTTTTTTCCCCAATCTTCATTTTTATCTCTCTCTCTCTCTCTTTCTCTTTCTTTCTTCGTAGCATCGTAAAAATTAATTGAGGTGGAATGAGATTGGTACCGTCGAAGAAAAGAAATGGTTCCTCGAGAGATACATGTCAGTTGCAACGAAAAAGAAAAAAACACTCGGTTTTTTTAAAAGATTACTGTTTTCCCTTTCCTTTTTCAATGTTTCATATACATATTAACCAACGAAAAAAAAAACGGGCAAAACGAATTATTATTCGGTTAACTAATGATGATCGATAAAAATGTTTCCAGTTACTGGGTGTAGGACAAAAACTTTTTCGAGTAGAAATATAAAAGCGTGCGAGTAATAACGAGGAGAACGAAAAGGAAATAATAAAAAAGAAAAAAAAAAAAGAAAAAGATGAAAAGGTAGAAAGATGAAGAGAGAATGAGAGAGAGAAACCTATTTCCTTAGATTTCTTTTTTTTATTCATTCAATAAACGCAAGAAGAGAGAGAGAGAGAGAGAGAGAGAGAGGGATCTATATAATCTTTCCTCGTTAAAGATTCACGTATTCCTAATGGGTCCACTTGGTCGTTAGAAAGCTAATCGATTTGCCTTCATTTTTTATTTATCAAGTTAGCATTTGATGAAATTTTTTTAACGAGAGAAACTTCTTAACCTCCTTTTTTGTCTTTTTTATTATTATTTTTATTCCTTTCTACTTTTTATTTCTTTTTTTCTTTTCTATCTGGCGTATCTATAATCTCAATCGACTATATAAAAAAAGAAAGGGAATATTCGTTACTTAAAGTATTTATTTGTATTGCCTAAGAGGGATTAGTATTGTCAAATTGCAAACACACTCACCACTCGGATGGAAAAACGATTTGGTTCTGTGTATATCAACGTTTAAAGAATTGGAAAAGAAAGGAATAAATACCTATGACCTATGAGAAAGTTGGACGATTACTAAGACGTAGATTGTCCTTTTGCAACGAGGTAACAATTAAAATAAGAGCCCTCGTGCGTCACCGCCATCACGGGCTTTCCTTGAGACTCTCCAAAAGCAAATTAATTTCTTTCTTTCTTTCTTTCTCTCTCTGTCTTTCTCTTTCTCTTTCTCTGTTTCTCTCTTTCTTTATTTCTCTTTCTCATTCTTCTCTTTCTCTCACATTTCCTCGGATTAATTAGAGGATTTCCCTTTCACCTTCAGGAAATTGCCTCCTTCCATCATCTCAAACGCTGCTTTTATTCTTCGAAAATCTGTGAATATCTTATCTTCAATTCTCTTTCTCTCTCTCTCTCTCTCTGCTTTCTTTCATTTTCTCTTTTCTCTATTTTTCTTTCTTTCTTTTTCTCTCTCTTTCATTCATGTTGCAAGAACAAACCGTGGAAAAGCTTAAAGTGAATTGTTCCAGAAATATGGTTTTAAACACTCTGCTATTTATTGTTCCATTTTTTCTATTTTTTTGTTCACTCTCTTCTTCTTTTCTTTTTATTTTTTGACAAAAATATATTTTTCAACTACGTCACTTCTTACTTTATCTCATATTCTTGACACTTATTTTTCTTTGTTTTTGTTCTTGTTGTTGTTTTTCTCGACGTTGTGTTTCCATTTAATTGGGATAACTAAACGAAACGAAATAAAATATTCGTTTTATAACTACCGTATCGGAATCGATCCGTGCCTTATTTTGTTAAATGATTGGGTATATAGGTTAAAGGAAAAAGTGGTTAATTGGTTCGTGGTTTTAATCGACGGTTCTATGATAAATGATTTTCCTGAATACTACGAGCTCCAGAAAGGGCAAAAAATCATTATTTTTTTATAAAATATATATATTCTACAATAGATACATAAACAGAAGAGGATATATTAAAAGTGAAGGAGAAAGAGATAGAAAAATTACATGAATTACATTTAAACGAAAATATGTTTTTGTAAGAATAACATCCAACGGTGCATCAATGATAATAAATTTTCATTTAACGAGAATAAAATCAAATATACATATATATATAATATATATTGTACATTAAATGTTAACAATGGAATACTAGACAATAAAAGTTCAACCTAAACGAATTTTACACGAAGAGAGAAAGAGAGAAAGAGAGAAAGAGAGAAAGAGAGAGAAAGAGAGAGATAAAATGTTCTATTTCTTTCTTCTCTTTTTTTTCCGGAGTTTTCCCTCGTGAACGAGAGAAAATCTACGTAGACGAACCTTCGTTCGCATGAAAATTTTAAGCTTCGCGTATTAAAAATTGACGAACGTAGGAGAGAAATCTTACTCTCGTGGATTTTATTTTTAGCTATCGATTTTTGAGAGATTGATGCAGTAGAGATATATCCTTCCAGAATACGTAATATTCGCGATGCATGCCTGAAAAAGGAATTTTTCCTGGCATACGCAGCAACCTGTGCTAAGATTTTTTTTTTTTAAGGGAGGGGGGTATTTCCTAGGTTACGATTAAAATCCCTAGCGTGAAATTTTCTAACGTCTAACCTCCTCTTCCATTTTATTTTCTTTTTATCGATCCGCCAAATCTTTTTTGTCCTATCTTTCTCTTTCTCTTTCTCTTTCTTACTTTTTTTTTACTTAACTCTTCTTTTCTGTTCCTTTGTTTGGATATACTTTAACGATATTTATTTCGTTTCCAACCATCACCACCACAGATACTCGTTATAAAGTAAAAATAAAAGAAAATAGAAAAGGAAGTGAATTTTATTTTTGTGCTCACCTGTACATCGTTGATGAACCACTTGAGATGCGCTCCAGGATGGGACCTGTCGCTGGTGCAATTCAATGCAAGAACGTCGCCGCTAGCGTAAATCTTTTCTTCGCCCGTTATCGTGGGACTTTCTTGGGGCAGGGCTGTGAAAAAATTGTAAAAGAAAAGAATTTTTTGATGAAATACATGGAATGTATACGAAAATATCTTCTTTTTGCCCAGAGATTATGGAGAAAAATAAAATAAATGAGAAATAATAAAAGGTATAGAAACAAAATAAAGAGATAATGATTGCAAAAATAAATAATAATAAGGGTGATGAAAATAGGATGGTGTGATAGGATGAAAGGTAAGGGAAAGTATCTTATTGATTTTATTACGAGATATTAGATTTTCAAGAACAATTATTGTTTCGATTAATATCTAAATAACAGGTAATCGAATTTAAACGCCAGAATTATTCCAATTATGTATAATAGTAATAATAATAATACATATAGGGAATAAGATAAAGTATAATCCGTTGGAGTTAATATAGAATAATAGGCGGGAGATAATATTTATCAAATAATCTATAAAAGCTATCAGATCCATTTTTCGCCCAATGAAAAAGGATTATTTCGGATTATTTCGGTATTCCAATTGTTGCGAGTATATTTTCTACATATTGCAACACACGTGTACACATACATACATATGCATATACGGTGCATCCAAGTTGGTTAGATTTGTTTGTCTTGAGGGAAAATATTGAATTATTAAATATCGTATTTTCTATTTCTTTTTTTTTTCTTTTTCATTGTAAATTGTCCTCGGTTAATCCAAAGATTCTTTTGATCTTGGGTAACCAAGCATTTTAAAAACGTATGTGTACTTTCCTTCCACTTGTATGTGCCTCATTTTTAAAACACGAAGAAAATGCTGTCGTTTATTAGACGTTTTATATGCGAAGAAATTTGTTAAAGGACGAACGTGTATGTATATATGTGTGTATGTGTAAGTGTGTGGTGTGTTCGCGTGTGCATAACGTTAAAAGAGAAATTTCAATCATGATATAAAATATTTTTATTAACAATACTTTATATCCCTTGCATTTTAAATTTTCTCTTTATAACGTCGAATATTTTCGATTAATCAAAGAGAACGTAAATAATTGTTCCTCGTATTTGATCTGTTAATCGTAAAAATAAAAAAAAAAAATAAAAAAAGGACAGAACAAAAGTAAATAAAAATATAAAACAATTTTTCCTTCTCTCTCTCTCTCTCTCTTTCTCTCTCCCTTTCTCTCTCGTTTGGTCACTACAAAAGTATATGCAGATTCATTATACGCGATTATACACTATACATATTTATACACGATGTGTATATAAAATTTGCATACTCGTAAGCAGCAATCGACGTATACCGACTAATTATTCTCCAAACGTGTCGCGCACGCGCCTGTTTTGCGATTCTTTATAGGGAAATTTATTTTCATCATTTTCCACGATTCTCATGTGAAATGAAGAGAAAGACAAAGAGAGAAAAAGAGAGAGAGAGAGAGAGAATAATTTTAAATATTTCTGTACGAATAGATTTATTTTCGTATAAGACGAATTAATAAAAAATATTATCTAAAATAACTTTCCCTATATTGTTGGAGGAAAAAAAAGAGAAGAAAAAGAATAAAGGTTTTCATATATTATGTTGTCTTTTAAAGGACTATGCAATTGGATCGATACGATTTTATTTTGCGAACGTACATTCGAATATTAATTGGATCAAAAAATGTTTTCATATATTATTCAGTATTTTAAGTTTATACGATTTAAATTTTGCTTTATCGTTCCGAGATATTTATTTTCATCATTTTTCACGATTCTTTTGTGAATTACAGAGAGAAAGAGAGAAAGAGAGAAATCGTTTTTTTTGAATCTCGTTCGAATAAATTTATTTTTATATAAGGTAGATAACTAATTTAAAATAACTTTATATATATATATAAATATATAAAGAGATATATAAAGAATGAGATATATGAAGAATGTTTGAATAATTCATGAGACATTTTAAAGGATGCATCGGATGAATACAATTTGATTTCATCTTTTTTTTGTTTCCTTATTTTATATATCTCTTTCTTTTTTTGACAGTCGATATATTTATTTCTTTCTTTCTTTCTTTCTTTCTTTTTTTTTCTCTTCCGATACGACGAAAAGACAAATTTAACAACTCGTAAAATAACTTTCAGTCGGATAAATAAGATATCACATTTCCATCCTTATAGCATCTATAAATTTGTAATACGATTTATAAATTGAATAAAAGAAGAAGATATTATTCATGGAAACGTTTTTCGATAGAGAAAACGATCGGTAATAAATTATTTCATCCAGAGATAATAGTTCATTTATCTATGAATACGTCAATATTATCTAAAAATATATATGGATTCTACCATTTCTGTTATATGAGTCACTGCTTGAAATCCAAAGCGACTAAAATTCATTTCTTTTTTTTAACATTTTTTTATTTTTTCGAAATTTTATATAATAGAATAAATAATATTATTTTTAATTATTTTTAAAGGGATCGGCTTGGTTTGTTCGATTGTCAAAAAGTTAAAGTCCTAAAGTTTTGTAATATGTTTTAATAAATACTCACGCGTTTTGTTTAATTGCAAAAGGTATTCTTTGAACAAGATTATATAACTTCTTTGATTAAATTAATGAATAAAATATTAATGAATTAAAAAATACGTATTTTTGTATTTTTAATTTCTGAATTTAACCATATTGGGTTCTAAAGCTGTTCATATATCATTCTATAAATTTATAATCATTTAATTAAATTTAAATATATATATATGCCCATAATTATGAAAGTGTTGTAAGTCATATATTTCTTGTTTCAAGATATTTAATGAATTGTATTTGAACACTAAATGAATTCCACATAATTTTGAATTTACAACCACTATCTAATGGTTCATTTCTGACAATATCGTAAAGATTAAGTTGAATGAATTTAATTTAAATAAATATGGTATAGAATAACTGATTAAATCATCTTTTATAAATTTTCACTTACAATTAGACCACTTTCATAATTATGGGCTCATATATACGATTTTATATATTTATATATAAAGAGAAAAATCTCGTTGGTGTATTGGATTTAATCCAAAAAAGAAAAAAAAAATAATTTAGGACAAGTTCTAGAAGCAACCGAAGTTAAATTTACTTTTTTCTTCTTATTTTCCTCTTTGACGTCATTTAATCTCGTAGGAGAGTGAAGATTGGAAAGGTAACGCATGAAAATCGTTCCCGACTTTGGTATCGCGATAAAAGTGCAACCTCCGGATAAGCTTCTAAAGCCGTCGTGACACCTCGCTTAGAATATTCAACGAAGCCATTCGCTACTCGCGGTTGGATTGATCCATTCAGGTTACACGTTTGCTACTTTTCCTAGCGGATATATATTCGCTTAAAGCGGCTTAAAGGTAACCATCGAGACTAGGAGGAGATTTTCCTTTCGAAAGAGAATCGAATGTCGAGAAGACGACGACGCTGATGCTTACGACGACGACGACGACGGTGACGACGACGACGGTAACGACGATGCCTTCGATCTTCGATGCCAATCAGTCACGACGCTAATACCCGTTAACTGTCGGAAGCGGAAGGAAGGAAACAATTTGCAAACGAGAGGATAAATCGATTAAGGTTCCTCTTAAACGATCGCGGAACTGTCTCGAGATTCAAGATTTCGATATCACCTATCCTCTAATCATATTTTACAAATTTTCACTAATTTTAATCGTCTATCATGTTAATCCTTTTTAATACGATCGCTGTATATAACCGGCATCAATCTGATGACTTGTGTATAGTGGTTGCTGAATATATCAGACATCCATCTGATGACTCACCGTGTGGACGAGTACCGAATATATTCGGCATTCATCCGATGACCTGTTTGTGCGAAAGCTTGTTTTATCATTAAGGAAGACTGCAATTTAGTATCGCGTATGTGTGTGTGTATATGTGTATATACGTACGTGTACGCGTGGGTAGGATCAGAATAAAAGATTGAACCCCGGAACGGGAAGAAAAGTAATTCGCAGGAAGTTGACGATTAGAGATGATAGTTTAATAACAGTTTTTTTTCCGAGTCTTTTCAATTCCTCGTTTATTTTAGATCGCATTTTTAACGTTTTATCTATCTAAAATCAATTTTTATTCATAATATATTATCGATGGTCTTAATTATTTAGATATGGATTGAAATAATTCGGAAGTTAATGTAAATTTATGAATATATTAATACCAAAAAAATATT
>JACGTP010000019.1:1219062-1234790 GCA_023678845.1 Mischocyttarus mexicanus | reverse complement strand
TTGTAATATATAAAAACCGTTTAACTCCTCTCTGATACATTTAAAATAATATATATATCAGTAACATTAATTAAAAGTCTTTTTTGAGATACACATTAATATAATCCCTATTTTGAGATAAACAATTTTACAGTAGACAAAAATTGTCACTTTAGCGTATAATATTTTTGTTCCTTCCCTCCCTCTCACTCTTCCTCATCCTTATTATTATAATTAAATATATACGTAAATATATATATATTATATTTCAGACTTAAACATCCTACTTTGTTCGATAATTAACAAGATATAATTTTAAATATAAAATAAATTATCTTTTGTTAGAAATTAATTGCCAATTATAAAATACATTTTTGATAAGGTTCTATGTTATAAGGTTATGATAAAGGTAAGATTAAAACAGATAATGGAATTAGTAGGATGATTCAACATCGAAAGGTTCTCGTCAAGGTGCTTAATAGCGATTATAGTTCTCTATGATGTTTCCAGCTTTGGTCGAATTACCAGAAAGAGAGTGAAATAAACAGAGACTGAGACAGAGACAGAGAGAAAGAAAGATAACGCTAATATTACGATCAAAAAGCATTATTAATTAGTACAAGTAACATTGAGATAAAGAGAGAGAAAAGGGCTCACCTATGACCTCCATATTAGCTTCAGCAATAACCGAATAAAAGTTAGGTGCTTCTGCGACAACTTCGCATTTGTACCTCCCACTTGTGTGAAATCCAACATCTTGTAGTTGCACTCGCGTATTGTTAGAATGTCGGTGCTGTAAAACACAACAACAACAAAAGATTAATTATATTGTTTAATTAATCACGCGATTAAAGTTGACAAATGATCCTACGATCTCCAAACTACGATAATAGTATTTTTAAAAACGTTATTTGTTTTTTTCTTTTTGACAGAATAGAAAGAATGAAGAAAAAAAAAGAAAACTCGTTCTAAGGAAATGCAGTGAAAAATTTAACCACCCTTCATGCCTTCCCCCCTCTTTTTTTTTCCTCATTAAACATTCCGCTAAAAACTTCTTACTCGGACGTTTTGATTTCGTAATTTAATGCCATTCGCACGGGGAATGGAATCCCACGTGGCACTAGATTTCCTAATTAATTAGTCGTCGTAAATCTAGCAATGCGCGTATAATTATAATTCCAGAGGTAGTAACGCAATTACTTTTTTTTCTTCCTTTCTTCATTTCTTCCTTTCTTTCTATATTTTTCTTTTCCTTTATTTTTTTTATCTACCGAGGTTGAGATTAAAGTATAAGCGCGTCGTACTTTTGAAAAAGTTCATCCGAGTGAGAGAAAGAGAGAAAGAGAGAGAGAGGAAACTGTACGAGATTGTTTCTCTCTCTCTTTCTTTCCCTCTACTTTCTATCTTTCACTTTGATCGAAGAGAAACGTTTCGTTCGAAAACGAAATTTCTTTTCTTCGGGAAATATTTCTGCACGAGATAACGCGTAGAACTAGCTCGTTATCGTTGTTACAAGTCTTCTTTATTGTATCTTCGAATAACCTACGTGAACTGAAATTAAGGCATTACAAGTGCGAGCGTGTTAATTAAATTTCTCGTTTTAGAGACGTATATATGTGTGTATATACATATTACAACCTTATCTGAATCTTCGAGGAAACTTACTTCCAAAGTTCAGTGACTAAAATTATTATCGAATTTTTTTATAACTAAAAATGCAACTGAATTTTATCTGCACAAGTTTCGAATCACTTCCTCTTCCTGCTATTTATCCAACCTATTTTTTTATTTTATTCATCTTCCCGTATCACAATTGATTTACCTTAATATTAAATTGATCGATGAACAAGATCGAAATTTTTAACGCAAAATTAATCACGCGATTTTAATTTTTTTTGAGATTAACATTATGTTCGTTATTAAATCGTAGAAATTCAATGAACGTTTTGTACAAATATCAAATTTACCACTACCAACATTAATAAGTTTCTTTTTTTAACTTATTACTTTTATTTAACTTTTGCATTGATTCGGAATTTTTGTTAAACACTGCCCGGGGTTTAACGATTTTTAGATGATTTCAAAATCCGATTACTTTCTTTTCCTTACTCTTTTTTTTTTTTCTCCAAACTAATATTCCATACGTCGTCGTTGGAAGAAATGAAAAAACCGTAATGAACTTTTTCGCAAATGTAAATTTACATCACACCTTTACCTTTTTCTCTACCAAGATTTTCCAGCTTATTACTTAATTTCATTCCCACGGTTCTTTTTCTTCTTTTCTACTACTTTCTTATCTGGTTAGCCAATAAGTAATGTAGGAATTTTTTAATACAGGTTTTGCTCTGAAAACTCTTCAAGTGATTTTTCAAAAATCAATTACTTCCTTTTTTCTCGAGATACTTTTCGATAATGTAATTTTTGCGTTAGGATCTTAAGAAACTTCTCCAGAACTTGTAGTTTTTATTTATTTATTTTTTTAATTAAAAAGAAAAAGAGAAGTAAGAGAGATGGTAGGAAAAGAACGAAACAAAAACAACAAAAAATGAGGAAAATTCGTTTACCAAGTCTCGGAGAATGGAGTAATTGATTTTTTTTTAAATCATCCAGAGGGACTATTTACTCTTCCAGGTACTTTCAAAGAAACCTCTATTAAACATTCAACCATTACTTATTTGCCGAACCAATACTTTTATTTGAGAATGCTTGTAAATTGATCTTCTCCTTCTCTCTCTTTCTCTCTTTCTCTCTTTTACCCACTCTATCTTTTTTTTCTGTTTTATTCTTTGGGAAAAGTATTAGACGAACGATGGATATAAAATGAAAGATAAAAAGGAGAAGAATATATATAATATTTCTCAAAGTGGGAAAAAAAAGAAGTTTTGCGATTGGGTAAATGGATTATCAAGTGTAGCAATTCTATCTTTTTACGAAAGTATTTTTTCTCTTTCTCTCTTTCTCTCTCTCTCTCTCTCTCACACACACATACACATACAGACACACACGTAAACTCTGTTTCCCTTCCTTCAATGCTTTTACACTTTCTTACTTTTCTAGAAGAGGCTACGTTTAAAGTACTATTTCCCAAGGAATCGAAGGATATAGGAAAACTAAAACTGTATATTCCGTATTGGGAAATCTTTTCTTTCCTCCCACGTGGAACGACAGTATCAACCGAAATCGATCTTTGACCTTAATAGCATAGAATTTACAACGGGAAATCTTTAATCGTACTCCTACCGATCGGCAGGAAGGGAAGAGGGAGTGAGGGGTCCGATATTTCTTTTTAATATTGAAAAATGTCTACCTGCGAGACGATAGATTTCTCGATGAGATACGAAATAATTCTCATCCCTTATATGTGTACTATCTCGGAAAATAACATTTCTTTCGTATAATTCTCTTCTTCTTCTTCTTCTTTTTTTATTTTTTATCTCAAACAAAATCATTCACCGAGCGAAATTTTTCATTCCAACAATTTTACGAATCCCTCGATCGAAGGTATTTATTTTCTTATTAATACCCTCTTACTGGCAAGTAGAATTATTATAGCAATTAACGAAGTTTCTTTTGCTTGTAATGGGAAAAAAACGAATGAGAGAGAGAAAGAGAGAGAGAGAGAGAGACGGAAATTAGGAAAGGAAGGAAAAAGGGATGAAAAATGTGTGGAGCCAGTCACCACTATGGAATCCACTTAATTTCTTGGTACTCCAATAAGTGTCACGGGATAGACCGAGAAGAATAAGATGGTATAAAGTACGAAAGAGGGAAAAAGAATAAAAAAACATTGATATACCTCTATGTCTTCTTTCTCCCATTCTATGCATACTAGGTGTTTCAAAAGTCAAATTATCAAACTTCAAACTTATTCATTTGCTTTACAATTAAATTATTACAAATTACGAGAGTTTTGATTATAGGATTTCAAAAAGAAACTTATAATTATAATACATGATACCATATTATAATAATAATTATAATATATAATATAAGGTTGGATTTTCTCGATTGGATTGTAGCCAAAAATCCGACAATTTTTTTTTAACCATCAACCTAATATATTATAAATATTATACTTTTTACGATACACGAGAAGAAATATTTTTCTATATAAAATTCAAGACTATTTAAACTTCTCCAAGTACAATAAAAGAAACAAACTATTGCAATTCTATTAATAAACCAATATCGATCGTTAAAATATTTTTCTTATTCACGATGAAACGATTTTTAGGACACCGTGTATATACAGAATTAGACAGTATAGATTTAGGGTATAAAAAAAATATGTCTTTGTCGATATCGCGATGGTTGTCCTTGTTTCTTTCCTTGCTTGACTTGGTCTCCCCCCCTCTTCACCCTTACATCCTCTTCTCCCCCCACCACGAGTTTAGATTAATAGTTAAACTCTTTTCACGATCGAAGGAACACGAAGAGAGGATTGGTCGATTCTACTCACGTAATCCTCATTACACGTGGCCCGATCTTAAAGAGCATAGCTCTGAAAAAAAAAAAGGGGGAAGAAAATTTTCCGGAAGTTAGAAAAACGAAGCGGAAACGGTCTCGTTATCGAACCAACCAGACTGCACTACTGAATTCTTAATCGGATATATAGGCGATTTTTACGATTGGGCCGATTAGATATATATATATATATATAATATATAATATATATATCAAATCTCTCTTTTCCATTCTCGATAGCAACCTTCTTCGACAGATCGTTAAAACGTATTCGTTTCATCGCGTCTATTCTTAAAGCTAAGGAAAAACGACGAAATCAAAGTAAGTTTCGATTATCGTTTCGTTTATTTGCAATATCATTCGTTTCATGCAAGTTTTATTTTATTTTATTTTATTTCTTTTTTTTTCCTCGTAATATAATGGATACCTTTCCCATTTTTATCCTCGTTTCATAAGATGTTGATATATTTTATATAAAATAAAATTAAGAAACGATGAATATATTAGATAATAATAATAAACAAAAAATCATCTACAATTTTCTCTTCGTTTTCTTCTCTCTACGTATTATTTTATTTTTATTTCTAGAATATACTCTGAGAACTTTTGTTTGTTATGTAGAATAAAACTGAAATGATCTTTTGTATAAATACACATTATTAAATTGTTCTTTCATTCGTAAGGAAAAGGAATGAAAATAGAAGAAAATTAAAAAAAAAAGAAGAAAAGTAAAACGTCGCAGTCGTATCTCGAAACGTCAAATAGTATAATAAAGGTAGGAGTCTGACTGTGCTGAATATAAAATTGATGATGCCGATGCATGAGGAGCATGTGTATTACGTTTATGTTTTGCATCGTCCCGATAGAATTCTTTTATAGGTGCTCCGTGGAAAATTGGATAGAAATTGGCTGGTAATCTCGAGCGTGCGAAAAATGCCACTCTCTCGTTCGGTTGATTCTCAAAGAGGAAGATCAAAAGACAAACAAAGAGAGAGAGAAAAAAAAAAGAGAGAAAGAGAGATGAATAAAAAATTTATTAAATATATACACGTGACCAGATATTTATTAAATTGGTTATACTTTCAACACTTTTAATCAATATTTGAAACAAATATTTGTAATAAATTATTAATATGTTATATAAAAAATTATACTATTAAGGAACACTGGATTCATATATAACAAAAACTATTAGTATAATTTATAATAATAATATTTTTGTATTTATAGATAATTATAGTTAATAAATAACGTTTAATCAACTCGTTATAAATATTGACCATTTATTTAAAATATTAACTAATTAATATTTATATATTTATATATATTGTTAATTTATTTAATATAATACTGAATAAAAGTGTTCGATAATATTGGCTAAATAAACAGAAGTATATATATACGTATTGGTAAAACGACATTTGATAACGAAATATATATATTTTCTAATTATTCTCTCTCGAATTATCGATTCGTTGGTAGTTCATTACTTCGTCGATCAAATACAATGTATAATATATTACTCCCAATACAATTAGGATTTTTGACCGATATCTATCAGAATGCATTTTCATTACTCTACCATTTTCGCGATATATCTCAACGTTATTTTCAACGGGCCATTAAAATTTACGTCATATCGCTTTTGCACTAACTCGTTATTAACGTGTCAACTGGAACGACCAGTCCTTTCTCTCTCTCTCTCTCTCTCTCTCTCTATGACATAAATAATAAAAATTATAATAAATATATGTGACATTCTCGCGTGCATACAAATATCTATGTATATTTATATATATGTTGAATATTCTATATTAAAAAATAAATTATTATAGGAAGACATAAAATGTTTTGGATGAAGATTAAATGGAACATATAAATTCTGGTATATCTTGAATTTAGAATGAATGATATGATAACAATTTGACAAAAAATATAATATTTATAATAATTTAAACCCTTTTGTTGGATATAGTATATAACTTTGATAATATTAATCGAATATGACAATACTTGTATAAGTTTTAAAAAACATCGATCCGTGTACTCGCGTAAAGTAATTGAAACAAAAAACCTTTCGATATTTATTTATTTGGTTAAAAGTTATTTTTTTTTTTCTTTTTAAATGAAGTAACACACGGAGACAATTTTTATTCCAATTCACAATCCTATAGTCTGTTATTGGAGGTTCAGAAAAAATTATTTTTATTGTTGACAAACTATACTGATACAATGAGAGATAACTATAGCTAATCCAATAAACCATTTTGTCTGGATGTTAAATTTTTAACAATTGCATTATAAACTTTTTCATTGACTTATTCCAGTGAATCTTCTTTTTTATATATTTTTCTCTTATTTTTTACGTAAAACTCGATCTTCCTTAAGGAATCACTATGCGCAATCGTGAAACGAAATAGGTCGTTTGTCTTCTCGTGGAAGTCGAAGTCGCAGTATCTCTTCGTCTTTCGAAATGCGAAAGCTGCTACTAGACACGAACAATCTCTCCTCTCTTGTGGAACGGAGCAAAGAGAGAGAAAGAAAGACTAGACCGTTCTCTACCATAATTTAAAGAGTAAATTAGACCAGCTAAATCTTCGTCGAAAGTCGGTGAAGATTTTCTTAGAACTCACATCCCATGTATCTCAAATTTCTACTATTTTGTCATCGTTCATCTTACTTTATTTTCTATTAATATCTTATGAAATAAAATCACGTTATAAATGATTCATATTATTACTTTGGGACGGGGACGGGTTATACTTTTGAAAAAATATATTTCGAAAAAAAAGAAAAGTAATTATGCGTATCCAAAATGATATAAACGTTTTAATAAAGATACAAAGTTGATTTACTTAGAAAATTATCAAACTTTTTCCCCATAAAAATGAACTATGTATATATATACAGGTAGCCCTCCTACAACATGGCATCTTATAACACGGTTTCACTTTAACACGATAAGAAAATTGCAAAAACCTTTGTACAGCACTGTACTTTGACAACCGTCTTAAAGATACAGTGTAACCAACCTTTTTATACTAGCTCTGGATCTCATACAACACGGTTTCACACAAAACAGAATTTTCTAGGAACCTATCTATCGTGTTAGAGAAGGGAACAACGATGCAAACTTTTTAATGTTTAACATAAATTTATATTAATTGCATAAGTTAATAAATTATTGAGCATCTCTTACGTTAATTGATTTTTATTGAAAAAGTAAGTTGAATAAAATAAAAAATAAACTTACGTCCACTTTAATACCCTCGACGTGATAACTGTGTTGAGTTGGGTCACCCCTTGGTACGTATCTATAGAATTCTTCGTGATCCTTGTACCACGAAAAAGAATAGAGCTTATCCGATTCTAGATCATAGCTGAAACAATAAAAAGAAATACCATTGTGAGGTTGTATTAAAATTCGTCTCGAACGATATACTAAGCGCACACCTGCGCGCGTATATTCAATATTCATTTTTATGAGAAAGACATTTATTTTATCGCACACTTCTCGTGTTTTTATTTTATTCAAAAGTTATAAGACATTGGCGAAGGACCATTAAACGAACAATGAAATATTATATTGTTTTATTTTACGGGTATTTCTAAAATTATTATAAAGAAAAGTATCCTTCAAAATTATTATTGAAAAGTTTGTTATTTGAAAATTTGATTATTTTCCAGTTACTAATGGAAACAATTTTAACGAATAGATTAAAAACAAGCCGATTATTATACGTCCGTTAATAAAAATCCAATATTAGAAATATATTACATTGTTGTTTTGTTTTATTTTGTTTTTGGTTTGTATTTTTTTTTTAACATGTGGGAAGCAATTTTTTTTTTCCCCTTGCTATCGAAAGCTATCGAAAGTAATATCTGGATAAAAAAAAATAGAAAAAAAAAAAAGAGTAAATGCTTCCTTTTTTCTTTTATCGACCATCATTCGGATTTGTGTATTTTTTTTTCTTTTTTTTTTTTTTTTTTTAACAAACGATGCGTTTCGGTAGATAGGAAGTTTCTTTTGTAATTGAAATTAATGACGTTACGAACTGTCAAGTTTTATAAGAGTTTATGTCTACCAAAAGCGTATCCTACGACAGTGAAATGCTTTTAAGTTTACTTTCCAATCACTCCTATATTGCATAGTAAAATATTAAATAGGAAATAAACCAAAAAATCAAAGCTACGTCAATTTATATATCTGGTATAAAGATTCCGATAGAAATTATCCGAAACAAATATAATGGTATTAATATATCGTTACATTATTAAATTTATCGATTTTCGTTGATCAATTTGGACTAATTGGTCCATATTAACGAGTAGAAAATAAAAATCGAAGAATAACCTTCTCGAATGTCAATGTAACTAACTACGAAATGCTTTTCAATAAATTACTTAATTACATCATATCATAACGCAATACGTTTTTGTTGTTTGGGTAATTGGCGTTCAATTGAGATCGGCCAATGATTCTTTGATTTAGGAAATATTTATTCAACGTATTGGAATATTCCTTTGCTTGCACGATATTCAACGATTTTTTTCTTTTTTTTTTTTTTTTTTTGCATTACATTTCCAACTATTGGTCAAGCTTATGGATTATACGAGTTTACCGATACGAGTTTTGAGCAAATATTGTCTTTCCTTCCAGCATTTTCCTAACACTTTTCCCCTACTTCTCCAACGCTACCAATAGATTTTCTCTTTATTAAAGATAAAACGAAAAAAAAAAGAAATAAAAACGTAGAATTATTTTTTAGCTTTTCGATCTATCGTTTTTCTCGTTTTCTTGTGAAATATTGTCAAATCCTTAAGGAAAAGATACGATTTTATCTCATGCGTTTTTCAGATTGTTTATTTGATTGGAGGATCGTGATGATATTATTGGAGTAAGGAACAGAACGGACAATGGTTTGCGTGTCGAGGACTTTAGGGGGTGGACTTTCAAGAGGGTGAGTTACAATTACTGTAATTGATCAACATCCGTGATCGAAGCAGACCACTCTCGTGGTTCGTCAATTTACTAATCAACTCGGTCTTCCATTAAATACTACACAAGGCAAAGGACTAATGAGATTTTTATAAAACCGGTTCTAAGAAAATGGTCTTTTAATAGACGAGTATATATTTATGGTTTTAATAAATTAATGGTCGTAATAACAGACTTAATATCTTTTAAAAGACGATCGTTCTTCTACGTAATTTTCTTTTCTTAAATATTTCATGACGAATACAACAATTGTATCATATCAAAACAGAATTTATCGAGATCATTGAAGGAAAACTGAATAAATCAGGTAATGGTCTGTATGTGATTTGAAATGCAAACTTCGTGCTCGATTATCAACATCGGTTGAACCAATAGGACAACCACCGACCAATACTCTAATCGTTCTAATCAAGCTATTAGTCAGGCATCCCTTTCCGCTACCAATTTCGTTTACGGTCGATACATTCGTAAGATCGTTTAGTGCAACAGGCTGTGTTTATTGGTTTATACATACGACATGTTCTCTGTGTATGTGTATATGTATGTGTATGAATTATCTCATTAATTAATTAATATTCAAAGGCACGTGGCAGTGCCGAACTAGACCTGGACTACTATGTGCGGTTCATGTTATGACATAATTAACCAGTTACTTTAATATTCTAAATACTTAATGGCGTTATGGTGCGCGGCGGTGACGGCCGTAGACGAAAATCTACAAGCTTGTTATCATAGTTTAACATGTTAGCCTTTGATGTTCAATTTAATATAATATTGTATATATAAATTTATATAGAAATAGATTGAAAGGAGAATTTCTTCGAAAAAAATCCCATCGTCTCAAGGTTGTCCGATGGATTTACTTTGATCCAAGGAAGACACGCGAGACTGGTTAGTGGTTTCCCTTTGGAGGTTGCTGTTCTTGGTCGAAGGATAAATGGATCAACGGAAACGTTAGTAGAATAGAAGATGGTTAGGTTGCTGTGCTCTTGCCTTTGTTCGAACAACGTCCTTCTTGTCCTCGTCTTCGTCCTCGTTCTCGTCCTCTCGTCTTTGCACGCTCGAGAACTGTAATTTTGTTTCATCGGCCTGGAGAACCACTTTACGAAGGAAGTAGTCCGATTAACGCTCCCTTTTAACCCGATAAACGTACCCGAACAAACTGACTTTCAAAAAATCAACCACCCTTTTTCCTTTCTATTCTACACGCGATTCCTAATAAAGCCTCCTCTTCCTCCTCCTCTCATAAAAACCAGTCAACCCAACTCAACTCACCCACCCACCCACTCATTCAACTACCACTCGCACGCTCTCTTTCTCCCTTACCCTCGCGATTTCTTCTGCTGCGTTTCGCATAATTGCATACCCGGTAACCAGCAATGCGCTTAATTTAGATCACGTTTAAGGAGAAATTACCTAACCGTTATCAGAACTCCGGTTGGGCTTTCCTACATCTTTACGAGCCTTTTCAATTATCATGATTCTTCCTAAAGGTAGGAGATGGTTATAAGTTACGGTGAGATGTTCGTAACGCGACTAATTACACGAGTGCCGCAGCTCCATTAAATGACGAATGAACGAACGAACGAATGAACCAACGAACGAACGATATGCATGAAGCATCCTTTCTTCCTTCCTTCCTTTCTTCCTTTCTTTCTCATTCCCTGATTAGAGTCGGTAACTACTACGAACGACGACGACGACGATGATTATTTTCTTTTTTTCTTTTTTTTTAATCATCGATGATCGACGACATCATCCTAATATCTATCATTCAAGGAGAAATATTAAAAAATCATTCGGAGATGAAACTCTTTATTCCGGTAATGGGATGTAGGTATATACTCGTTGATCGCTTTGTAATGACTCGGTATTTGAATGTAACATAACTCCCTCTTCCTCTTCGTTCTCCTTCTCCACCTCTTACTCCTCCTACAGCTAGGAGAAGATCGACCTATGACATCGAATCGATCGTTTCTTGTACCCTACTCCCTTTCAACGAGGATTCAATGCTCGTTCCTCTTCCAATAGCAATTATGCGACACGCAATGTCCTGTTTAGCGATGATAATTTCCGATAGGCTACATTCATGAGCCATGTGTGCTTGCATGCCAATACAACTACCTATTCCCTCTTGTCCCCTCTCCTCTCCTCTCCTTTTTTTCCATTCATATTCGTGCTATTCGAATTAGCCTACCTACTTTCTCGATTAGTTATTATACTTCTTACCTTATCAAATTTTAATCGCACCGTTGGGGATGTCTACTACGCTTAATAATCAATCATTTTATATATATATACTTTTATATATACATTTATATATGTATTTATATATATATGTATATGTACACATGTAGATCAACAACGCACGGGTATCGCCATAGGAAGGGATTCACTAATGGAATTTTCGATGGAGCTTCGATCTCTCTAGCAAGATTTATTGCCACGTTCGTTTCGTTTAACCGGGGATGGACACGCATACACACACATGCGCGTACACACACACGCACGCACACATGGTATTAATAATTTTCCTCTCGGACTCTCGGAGATTGTTGCTTATATTATTCAACTGTAAAGCGCAACTTTGCTTTACGTGTGTACATATGTGTAAACGTCGAGAACGTTATATCGAAGAACGACAACGATCCTTCTCAACGATCTATTTCACTTGGATTATAATCTACATATATCATATTTTTTTTTTCGTTTATTTTTTTTTTTATAGACGTTTAACAGATTTCTATTCAATCCTCGTAGACGGGTTAAGGAAGAATAATAAACTATAGGATTTGTTCGTAGAATTTATTCTATACACTCTTTATCTTTTATATATAATATTTAAATATGTATATATCCTAAATGTGGGGTGATATTAATATTTTTTTGTCTATTTTTTTCTTTTATTCTTCTTCCTTTATTTAAATTATTCCATAGTCGACCTATATTTTCCCATCCCAGGTTAAACGAGTACGTTAGTAAAAGTCGTTTGAATGATTTATCGCTTGCATATTTAATCCAAACAAAGAACTTTAGGAAATGTGCCAAAGTAACGTCACCTTGATATTCCACTTCGATTCGTTTTCGTGACGCGTCGAACGGTTAATTCTCTTTCTCTCTCTCTCTCTCTTGCCTAAGTGACGAATATATCGAAGCTCACGCGAATCTGATTAATTTTACTTCGTACGTTAAAAAGGGGAGAAAATTGTTAATACGCTTTAAATGAGACTCTCTTTTATGATTTTACTTAATAAAAAATATCTTTCGCGTTTACGGGACAAATTTTTATTTCTACGCAGGCAAGTAATCTTTCACGATCGTATAACTTCCTGCATACGCAATCCACCCCTTCTTTTCCCTCTCCACCTCTACGTACCTTTTCTATTTCATAGACGTGAAACTTTGGAAACGAGTTTCGTGAAACAACGTGAACTGTTCTCGTTATAATACATAAATGTAAATATCTGTATACGCGAATAGATGGTTAGAATCAGAATAATAATCAATATTTTATTATGCCACGTATGTTGGATTTCTCGAAATGAGAATTCGATAATAGTTATGTAGGGTTTAGTATGAAATGTAATAACGAATTTTAACACAAATATTTGTTTCCTAATGTCCATCTTTAATAAAATAATCATGACTTGATCTCAAAAAATTGACGTAATAATTATTTAATAATTATATTAAAATATAATTCTGTATTAATTCCAAATAATTGTAAGACAAATATTCGGGATATTTGTTGAAACTAAGGATGAAGGATTTAGATTTTCGTTGTACTCCAAAAAACAATATACTTAATAACAACTACATAGATATATGTATATATAAAGGGAGAGAATCTTTAGGTACACCATAAGATTATAATTCCATAGAGAAAATGTTGAGAATAGTTGTTCATCTAAGAACAAAGAGTAAGGAAGGTAGAATTGGTCGAACGGATTCAACACCGCTATGGATGCATTCGATGCGATAATGCACGCTTCGTTGCAATAATACTCGTTGCTACTACTGGTGCAACGGGGCTACGCCGTTGCACCAGCAACGTTTTCGAAGATGTTCTGGCAAACGTGCAGCAACGTAGTACCCAGGGGGAACATTCTCTAGTTCGCTTGTCGGGTGCAACCAGCTTGTTCTCTGCTCGCTTTTACGTTGGTTCAAGAGAGATCGAGATAGAAGTGAAACAGTATGTGTGTGTGAGTGTGTGTGTGTGAGAGAAAGAGAAAGAGAAAGAGAGAGAGAAAGAGAGAGAGAGAGATGGTGGAAAAGGGATTGCCGCATTCGAGCGTAGGTGAACAATTTGGAGCTTTGCGTCCTGGGATTGATTTGCATCCTTCGGCTCATTTGCAGGGTCTTGTCCTTTGGGACGTCTCTTCGAGATTTCTCATCCTTTTCTACTATTTTACCTTCTCTCTCTCTCTCTCTCTCTCTCTTTTTCTCTATCTATCTATCTATCTTTCTATTTCTCTCTCTTTTTCTCTCCATCTTTCAGTATTTCTCAACCATCTATTTTCTCTTATTTCTATCACGCGTTTCTTTCCACTCTCTTCATCCTTGTCTTTTTCACTTCACTGAAGCTTTTTCCTGATACGTTGGCTTGCTCGTTTGACCATTCAACTACGTCTGACATAAGGTAAGGGAAAGGGAAAAAAAGAAAAAGGATAGTTACGAGGGACAGAGAAAAATGGACTATTTTGTACATATATATATACATACATACATATGTAAGTAAATAAGAGAAGTGAAACAAGAAGATCCTTGTCAAGTAGATGAGGACAACGTCTTGCACATCTGACACTTACTCTCTCTCACGGGAGATTGTTATTGACGAAGGGAGTTGCGTCTTATGCTCTACCATACTTGTTTCTTATTCCCACGAGAAGTAGTATTGAAGAGGACGGTGGATAAAAGAAAGAAAATAAACTCTTCTTGAGAAACACCGTGAAACTTCTCTTTTCTACAATAGAA
Organism: Mischocyttarus mexicanus; assembly: GCA_023678845.1. NCBI lineage: Eukaryota > Metazoa > Arthropoda > Insecta > Hymenoptera > Vespidae > Mischocyttarus > Mischocyttarus mexicanus. Next base: position 1,220,374 of record JACGTP010000019.1, on the reverse strand, counting down.
TAGAAAATACTTTGCTACGATACCAGTCAAATATTTTTTCTCTTATTTTTCTTATTTCTCTCTCTCTCTTTCTCTCTTTCTCTTTCGTTCTTTCCAAAAAAGAGCAAGAATTGATCCCTTATCCTACGTTTACACTCTTGAGCAATGTAACTCTTTCTATTCTCTGTTGTGTACAAGTATCTCTTTCTCTCGAGTTGACGGGATCCGGTAAACTTCACGGATGAATGAGATCTGCAGATAAATGCTCGAGTATCGTGATGAGGTATCGTGAGAAAGTGCCAGAAGAGATAGAAGAGAGAGAGAGAGAGAGGAGGAAGAGGTGGTGGAAGGGGAGAAGGAGAATAGGGATGAATGGGAGGTAGTATCTTGGGTATCGTAATGAAGGTATCTCCACGGAGAAATTACACGGAAGCCCAAGACTGTTCTTGATCCTCGTCTAAGAGTTTGTATCAGCTGGGTAAGCCGATGATAAACGTACTTCTCTAACAATTTTAAACTTATTCTATATCTGAAAACGTATTTTTTCCTACTTAAGATAAACGCTATTACTTATTAATGTATAATTTTATATAAACAATAATTGTATGGGCGAGGGGAGGGGAGGGGAGAGTTGAAAGAAAAAGAGAGAAAGAGAGAGAGAAAAAAAAAAGAAATGAAAAACTATTTCCAATTTCAAAGTGGTATTTTATATTTTAAAGTTATATCAAAAGTAAAATATTTAATCAAATTAATGGATATAAAAATATATATATCAAAAAAAGAAAAAAAAACCTGAAAAGAAGTGCAAAGAGAAATTTTCTCGAGAAATTTTCGAGCGATGCTGAAGTTTGCTATAGGAAACTCGTGGAAACTTGCGAGGAAGGAAGGAAGGAAGGAAGAAAGAGTAGGAAGAGTAGGAAGAGGTTGCGGTCATTGATCAGGATTCCATTCGAGATGGATGCTTGTTGATGAAAGAGTCATCGTTCGGGGGAAAGAGAGGCGTTGCTGAGAAATCACCGTGCTTGAAATAGCTGCTGAGAGATTTGCGATCCGTAGCTCGTTATCTCTCGCTCTTATTCGCATATATTCATGCAATATAACACACAGTGGTAGGTAGGTAGCAGCAGTAACAGTACAGGCCACGAGTTTCGTTTTTCGATGCTACGAACGCTTTTCGAGCTTCGTTCTGGGGTAGTAGTGGTAGTGGTGATGGTGGTAGTGGTGGTAGTGGTGGTGGGTACTAACAGGGGAGAGTGAAGCGACACAACGAATAAACCAACGAAAGAACGAAGTAGAAAGAGAGAGAGAGAGAGAGAAATAGAGAAATGGGAGG